>JAWWMO010000121.1:64249765-64360982 GCA_035047845.1 Dendrocincla fuliginosa | reverse complement strand
AGAAAGAAAGAAAGAAAGAAAGAAAGAAAGAAAGAAAGAAAGAAAGAAAGAAAGAAAGAAAGAAAGAAAGAGAAAAAAAAAAAAAAAGATGGAAGCCCCGGGTTCCTGAGGGCAGGAGGGAGTTCTGGTGCTTAGTCCGGAGGACCCAAGGGAGCTGAGCTTTGCTACCTTGGCCTGTGGTATGAAAGCTGACTGTTTCCCACAGGACGCAGCTTGCCTGCCTGAGGAATCATTGTATGGGGAGAAATGCCCACAAGAGGCACAGTACTCCTTTCAGGAAACTGGGTAGATTTAATAAATAGCTAAAATCAGGTGAGATAATAACACTGTTGCTCTCACAAGACCCATACATTCTTACTGGGCCTTTTAAAATGTACCTTAGAATCATGAAGGCAACTTCTTTACTTTTTTTCTTCCAAAACAAAATTTCCAGAAATTCTATGGCAAGCTGAATTAGAGTATATTAAAATTGAATTTGTTAAATGGTGGGGAGGTTCTTCTCAACTTAGATTACCTGGTTATCACTTTGGGGTGTCATCAGTATTTCTAGGATATTATTCAGGAAACTGATCTTATGAAACTACTTGCAACACAATTCAACCTACATTTATCAAGTCTGACAAAAAAATAACTTGGTATTCTGTTTAGAATTGCTTCAGGAAACTGTGAACCTCAAAGAAAATATGGGCAATTTTCAAAGTGTTGCAAACTGGATTTCCAAAAACAGCAAGACAAATGAAGTGGTAAAAAAACCCAGGAACATAAAGTAGAATCCCTTTTCCCCCTTGCAATATTTCTCTACATTCACAGGCTTTTCTGAAAATAAAATATTTAGTGTATGCTTCTCTGTCATATCAAGTTTGATGGTGCTGTATAGTTTTATATCACTACTTTGTCTCCAGAATAGAGTGATTTTGTTGTATTCAAGTATTTGTTCTAAGAAGATACTGTAGTAAATTTACATCTGATTTCTCCCAACACTCAGAAACTGTAAGTTTGATTCCAAGCAATATATGTTAAAAACAATCCCCTAACTAATTTTTAAGGCTATTATTTAATTTGGCTTAAAGTTCACTGATTTAGCAAGTGTTTATTTCTTGAGAACACATTAAAAGACATAAAACCTCTCAAAATTTCCCTAACATGTAAGAGAATATTTAAGATTATTTCTCTTTAGTTGACGTTTTCTTTCATCTCTATTCTTTTAACACTTTGTTTCCAATTTCCCATATCTGTCTTTTTTGTAAGTATACTTTTTTTCACTGTTTGAATTGTAACCTACTGAGTTTCTGAGTATATATCCAAATAATGTGATTTCTAATAGAAAAGAAAATGTGACCGAAATTGCCCCTGCCTGCAGTGTCTCTTCATAGTGGTGTTGCATTAATGCTGTACAGATTCTTGGGCTTCATATATGTAAAGTCCCAAATCCATGAGATTACAGGCCTGACCATGAGTGCTCTGACCTGGACCTTCTCCCAACATGCACAAGTTGGTTGATTCAATCCAACAATAATCCAGTGGGATACGAGTCCAGCCTCACAATATTCCATTAATTTCAACTTGCTTCCTTCATCAAAATTCTAAGAGGCAGAAGGCATTAAAGAGAAAATGATCCCAGCAAAGACGAAGAAATGTTATTACACCTTGTTTTACCTTCAGGCATGTAGGCAGTAGAACTCTTTTAATTCTTGAAACATTTATTTAATGTATAAAATGTGAGTTCTTATACTGTTAGCAAATACAGATTCTAGGAGGTTTGCTTTAATAAATGTAATGGGTGATGAGCTGCTGCCCTCAGATATCACCTCCAATCAAGCCCTGTATACTATACACAGGAAGGTGAATTGGAATAATTCTTAGAACATCATTTCCCAGCAAATTGTCCTGTCAAATAAGAAAATTTTATTCAAGTCTGCAAAAGCGATAAGCCTGACCCTTCAGCTCTACTATGAAAGGTCATTTTGATTAGTAGAAGCAAAATTGGAAAGTGCCTGGAGTCTTTTGGCTTTTAATGGCCTGATTTTTTGGAAGTGTAAAGCATGTAGAGATTCTGCTGAACTCAAGGGACACAGTAAGCATCACAAATTCCTGACAATCACATTGTGCATTTCCTCACTTCTTTCGCTCCTCTCCTTTCCCTTCCCACTCTTTTCTCATTGTGAAAAGGTAATGGCTGTTTGGACAAAGAACCTTCATTCCTAATCCAGTAAATATAATGATTTTCTTCTCAAGGTTGTGTACTGAGTAAACTGATAAAGTTTCCTTTCAATTTATCAGAACTGAATTATGTTTCAAACAACATACCAAATGCATCAGAGGTCCCTTACAGCATCAACCACAGCCAACTGGCAACACAGCTGAAACTATTCAGCAGCACAGAGTTCTCTGTGATTAAATTCGTTATGAATTATCCATAAAGTATCCACACTCAGATTTAGCTTATGAAATTAATGTTCTCAATTATGTTCAAAATTTATACAGGATTGTCATTAAATTACCTTGTTGCTCAAGAAGGATGAGGGCATAGAAGCAAGGAGATAGAAATAATAAGAAGAAATTTCAGCTTTCCTAAATGCAAATATTTTTAAACAAAGTAATTTTATAATTAATTGCTAATAGTTGCTATTATTTTAGATACAAAAGAACAACACATGATTTGAACAAATTATACTCAACCAGAATGTTTTTAGTCACAGAAAAATAGTGTTTTAACTAGTCTGGAGCAGTTAAAGCATTATACGCCATTATTATACAAACACTTGTATATCTATTCATACCTGAGATGTAGGAAAGCTACCTATGTGAATTGTACATATATTTTTACACTCTACAGATACAAACATTTCTATCCAAAAATGACTGAACCTACATTAAGATTCATACTCTTCTATCATCATACTTGAAATAGATTTACCAGTATAAAACTGCATGTAGGCATAGCAGAGACTTAAGCACAAGCTGAAATGTACTTGCCATTTTAATAAGACATTCCATTTCTCTGTGCAATGGTTTTATGACTTGTATTTATTAGTTTGATTCTTTCATCCACCTCACTTTTCACTTCATATTAATTTCATATTTATGATGCGCTCTGTCAGAATGTATAAAATCTTTTAAAATTTTTTTAGAAACAAATGGTTGACTAAGAAGCCAATGCAAAAGAAAAAAATGGTAATATATAAATATTGTAGGCATGTGTTTAGCCAAGAGTAAAAAGGGATCAGTTCTGTTTATGTTTCTTCCAAAGGAGAATATGGTTGAAGGACAGCAGTGACAGAGGAGGACAGCCAAGAAAAACACACTGCATTTGATGTTGTGACTACACTTTTTATTCAGCTTTATTGATGACGCTCTCAGGAATACTTCTATTTTGTCAAAACTTTTAAATTGCTTACAGAATAATTACTTCAGGCTACAATTGGGGATATAAAGGGAGACAGACTGCATTAATTCTTTGACTTCTGGTGGCCTACAGGGGTAGTGGTCAGAGAAAGGCTACAACCGTTTTTTTCCGGAAGTTTTAACTTCACTGTGAAGAGAGAGAGTTTAGCATGCCGTGATATGAAGGCATTTCAGTGCTGATAAACGTCAGTAAAAGAGGAGTAGTTCAGGAATTGGAGGACAAAGTAAGTAATTTAAAACATAATATACTACTATTTAATACAACAGCTCTAAAAAGCCTTAATAAACTGGATCTTAAAATAAAATGGTAAATTAATCTAAAAGTCTATAACCTGTCAAAGATATACAGAGCATGATTTTTTACTAAAAAAAAAAAAAATACTTTCAGATCAGATAAAACTGAGCAGATAAAAGTGGACAGGTGAGCAGATGAGGCACATGAGAACCAATTAAAAGCTACTTAGTTGAACAGAAATGGAAACATTTTATATAGTATTGAAAATGCATTGTTGCAAAAAAAATAAAAGATAAGCTTTTACAAATTTAAAGATGACAAGATACAGTTTAAAGTATGGAGAAAAGTGAATAAAAAGAAACCAATCCAGTGATTTTTTTCCATCACTTACAAGATAATAAACCAAAAAGTTTTAATAGAATGACATTTATCCAGTTGGAGATGTTGCAGGTATCTTCTTACAGTTTTCTGGTGAACTACAAGAACAAACAACTGATGAAGAGGAAAAAAAGAGCTTTCAAGCATGGGATAGAAAATTATTGACATCTTGAGCACACCTATTCCAAGATCTGTTTAAGCAGGGTCAGCTGCAGCAAGTTGCCTGGGACTGTGTAGAGTTTTTGAATATGTCTACAGATGGAGATTCCATGACTTTTCTGGCCAACCTATTCCAGTGTTTGACCACCCTCACAGTAAAAGAGAGGTTTCTTATGTTTAGATGGAATTAGCAATGCTTATATTCAAGAACTTGAATTAGGACATGTCTTGTGGGATCAGGCTTAATATCCAAAGAGAAAAGGACTGAGAGCGCACATGGTGTGCTATCCACAGAGATATGGGTGTATAGATTCAGACTATGCATGATAAGCACACAACAGCAACACAGTTTTGTAGGATGAAGAAAAAGAGAAAAATCTCAGGTCTGTGTATTGTTGTATTCTTCTAAGAAGATTGTTTGGTCATCTACAATTGAATTCCTTTATCATTTTTGTGTGCCTGTGAAGAATGCACCATTTTCCTGTGTATTGAGGGAATTCTGTGCCAGTTCCTTTGAAATGCATGTTATAAAGACGATGCCACTGGTATTTTAAAGGGTTCATACAATTTAGGAAGAAAGGCCAAAAGTTCCTACATTAGGTCAAAACAAGTCCATCCTATAAGATATGGAATCAGAAAAACCAGAGAGACCAAGGAGCTTACAGCATCAGGCAGCCTTGCAGTATTTTGCAGAGAACTAATTAGGCAGGTTTTGCTGTATGAGGCAGAGGAAAGCAGAGATAATACCAGTCTGTTTGGGAGGCTTGCCAATCTCATCAGGGAGAAAATTTCTCCGTATGTCAAACCCAGCAATTGGCATAGCTTTGTGAGCAAGACACATCAACCAAGCCACCTGAGACGTTTTCCTATCCTATGTAATATCATGTTTTTGATAGTCCTTAGGAATATGAGAAATCATTCAGGAAACTATATTAAACATATGACAAGAAAAATCCTTCCCTGAGTCCCCTGATGGACTGAGAAGGAGATCTTGCTGAAAGGAAATTTGACATGTTGACAACTGACAGACATAAGACTATCTTAAATCTGTAATTTTGTCCAAGAAAGGCTAGAGTTGGCAATAGTGTATGACTTTGAAATCAAGGGAGCCCAGACCATTTCACACATTATCCTCCCTCCTATATGAGTTTCACAGGCTGATGATCTAGCTGGCTGGCTCCAGTGTTTATTCAGGGTGTGCATTTGGCCTTGTTTGAGCTGTCATGAGGCTGAAAACACAGCTAGAGTGGCAGTGCAAGTGTACTCATGCACTAGAGCTGTACAGGGTTAGAAGAAGGAAAAGGTGGATCAACAAGTACAGATTGTCCATTGCTTCACAAAGGGCATTAAAAGATAAGTTTGCTCTACTACTAAAGTAGCCCTCACATACTTAGGTAATATGTATGACATAGTATCATTCACTTATAGGCACTTTACAATATAAAGTAGGTGCTTATATCAGGTGTTCCATCCTCACTATTCCCCTAAGTATCCGGTTTGGTTTTCCACTTACTTTTTCAGCTTGATAATTACATTCCAAGAGCATGAGTTCTAATGAAGGGCATAAAGGCTTATATTTAGAAGCAATTAAGTACAGATAAAAAAGGACTCAAGTCCTAGGTGGAACTTTCCAAAATTGCTATCTACTGAAATCCCCTATGAAAGCCTGTATTAGGTAGTAGTTGTACTTTCAGGTATCCTAATATAGTCTCAAGATTTAAGCAAGGTTGCAGTATAAAAACTGTCTGATTTATAAGCTATTTTAATAGAATGTTGCATGCATTTGTACATGAAGGCTTCAGAAAACAATTGCCTAGTTTTAGAAGAGATCCTATTGGGGGTGCTTGGTTTAATTTATTCCTACAGAAGTATTTATGACAATGGGAGAAGTTCAAATGTAGAGTTGTTCAGACTATTACATTATCATCCACAGCTGTTTTTTTCACTGTCTTCAGAGATAGCAGGATTAGACACAACTAATATATATTCATTTAAAACCCAGATTTGTTATGAGCGTTAGGTAATTTCCCGTGAAAAACAAAGGGTGAGTATCAGAAGTATAATCTGAGAGCTGATGGTGCATTCACATTTTACTGAATTACAGAACTAGTATGTTTCATCTCAGTGTTTTGTAAGCAAGTTCTCTATTTTTCAACAGAACCATTAAAAAAAGAAATTAAGATGTCAAGTCCTTCTGAAAAAATGAAAGGAAGAAAATAAGAAATCTATTGAAGATGCAAGTTCTTTCTCCAAAAAGCTTGGAATGGAATTTGGATTCTCTTGGCCTTGAATATAACTGGGGCTGCAGACCAAAATTAAGAAAAGCAAAATGAAGACAAAAAAGTCCCTCTGTTGCAGTGGACTTACAATATCAGAAGTGGAGTAAATCATGCAAGAAACGGGCCTGTGAAGAAAATGAAGAAATAAGCCACAATGCCTTAAAAACTGAGGTTTTTTACTGTATTGTAAAATGGATTCCTTGTCTTTTCCCCGAGTCACTGTTCTTCCCAAAACCCCCTGAGAAAACTCTTATCTCCCTAGCCTAGTATGCAGGAACTCGTTCTTGCAGGGCTATGTGAAGTCCCCCTATTGGCCTTTAGTTAAACTGTTCCCCACTGGTTGTTATCCCTAGATTCGTATTTGTAGTAACTAAAATTCCCTAAAGCCTTTATATGCCCCTGACCATGTGAATAAACTCTCTCTCTGCATCCTCTCTGGTGGTCTCTGTGTGTCTCGTTCCCAGGGCATCTCGGGGACCACGTGGCTGAGGGGGAATGAAAAGAGGGAGCATTCCACCTGGCTGTCACAACCCTCCAAAAAATCCAACTGAAATTTAAGCTCTAGGCCAGGTGAAACATTGTTGTGTGTCTGAAATAATACCTTGCACAGTCCAAATCATGCTTTCTGTTCATAGCATTTGAAGCTCTGAGTTACACAGAATATTTTGTAAACAATTTTTTCTACATGCCAACTCTGCACCCCAAGACATGGAGCAAAACATGTCATCTGCGTAACATGAAAACATACTCAGAAGAGCCAGAAAAGCATTTGGACTCCAGGGCTGGTATTTAAAAATCTTGATTATGACATCATTGTAGTTTGCTGTGCATTAGCAATGCAGCTACTCCAAATTTCTCTCCCAGCTGGGGCAAAATAGTCAACCCAGCTAACACAAATTAGGAGTTTGCTGAGCTTCTGTTTGCAAGGCACCTTCAGGCCCTCTGGTAGAAAGTCTGTTCTGAATGCTGTGTTCTGTCGATACATACATTATAAAGCATATTTGTCAGATGGTGGCAGGTAATGATCTATGGCCTAAAAGTAATCAGATCGCAGAATATTTTGCAGGGGCAAAATTTCAGGAGAAATTACTCTTGATGGAGCACCTTACACAAGTAACCCATTTTTACATGTTAATTTACATGCTGAAGCATAATATAAATGTTAAAACCCTAGATGGTTTTGTAACAGGAGAAAAATGTTCCCTTTTACTCTTTCCTGTTCCAAACTTATGCATAGCCCCAGTACTTACTCTTTTTCAGAGCTTTAGCACTTGTTCGGCTTCCATCACTGTCTCTAAATAAAAATTGTAGGGCCCAGAGAAGAGAGTAATTCAGGTGAGGGCTTAAGGTGCGTTGCTGCTTAGCTAAAAACTGACAAAATCAGCCAATTACAAATTAATTGAAGTTGCAATTGATGTTACACTTTCAATTTTATGAATGTTCTCTCAAAAATTGTCTGTTTTCAAATGTTAAAAACCCCCCATTCGAGTCCCCCAAACAATTAATTGGACTGCAGAGTGAATGACTGGGTCTGCAGTTTGGTTGAAAGAACATCCTAATTGCCTGCGGATTGGAAGGCTAAAGGTCTGTAGGAACACATCTGCTAAAGATAAACCATCCTTAAAGAACTGTGCTTTAAATATCTGAGGGTATTTTGAATGAAAGATTCAATGGTCATTTTTGAAATAATATAGTCACAAAATCAGAAGGAGAAAAGTGAAAGGATTTCCCCAATTAAATCTGTCAAAAAAGCTGAAGAAATTCTATTTGCATCACTGAAATAAGAGAATATATATATATATATCTATGGGCAGCTGGTTAAAGATGGCAAATTATGCATAGACATTTAAATGAATTTATATGTGGCATGCTGTGATGAAGAAAATTTCTTCCAGCTCAGATGTAGTTAGAATTGCTGGTAGACTTTATCACTGTATTATGATGTAAGATTTAGCATTGTATCACTGCATCAGTAATTTGAAAATATTACTATTTCTCTTTTACTACACAGCTTCCTCAGCTGGGGTCTGTGGGCTGAAAGGTCAATTGCTGAAGACCATAGAGATTCCGTTTCCAAACTTTTATTTCTCTGTTATGCTATTTATTTCATCACTTTATCTCATGCCTAGCAGTATTGCTTTAAAAATTAGGCATGAGGAATTCCAGCTCATTGGTATGAAACAGATTGGTATTTAATTTTAATCTATATTCTATGTTTTAAATGTTTCAGGTTTACAAAAGAAGAAAACTTAGTTCAAGGTGAATGTGAACAATCAAATGTGAATTTTGAAATTTATTGAAGAACTATTACATTCTACCCTATCTTTCCCCTTTGTTACTTTTTGTTTCCATTTTTATGACATATATCCTTTTTTCATTTTCTGACCACTTGCTGACTCAGCTACTGACATACTTTTAATTTAAATGAGAACTTTCACTGATGTTAGTGGGAGGCAAGGCTGCAAAAAGGTTAATTTGAACCAGGAAGAATACAGAACAAGACAGAGATAGGATTAGCAACAATGAAAGTATATCATTACGTAAGGTAGATAAGAGCATAGCATGCTCATTCCAATTTAGTGATTCTTTCTTTAACAGTTTGAACTTGTATGACTGTTGTAATTGCCTGGTGATTTCCACAATGAATGAGTAAGCCTATCCACCATCCTGGAAGAAATCAGATGCTTGGAGAACATACAGACAAAAGTATGTACAGTAATATGTGTAAGATACACACATATATATTTATACATATATAACTTTTATATATATATATATTTATTATAGTTTTTCTAGTCTTACTCCTAGCTAGACTTCTGCTCATAATCAGTGTTGATAACAGAATACTGGCCTCCTGGCCTAACAGAATGCCTGGTTTAAAACTGTGTAACTGTGTTTCGATTCATAAGTTTTCTTACAAACTGTCATATTTTGTTCTATTTTATGGCAGTGGTTCCCATACTATGTTCCATTCTATGTGCCCATAAAAATTATTCACATCCACTTACCAGACTGATGATAAAGGGATATATGCTTCTCTGACACTATTTGTTAAAAACTCTTCCAAGTTCTGTATATCTTACTTGGTTTTGGTACTCGTGGTTTCCATTATTTTAAGTCATGGTTTCTTTGTTTTCCTCATTGCTATCTTTAATTATTAATTCTTCATTATTCTGATCTTGCCATCTGCATTTACCAAGACCTTATGTGTTTTTAAATTTATAAGTATTTTCATAACTATTTTTCTTTCTATCAAATCCTTCCTGAGAACTAGCTACTGTCACCAATTTTCAGACATTACCACAAAGAATTTTTATGTATAATGCACATGACAGAAACTTCTTTTTTTTTTTTTTTTTTTGGTGGGAGGATTTCCATTTAATTCTGTGATGCATTTACTGTCAGCCATGATTATTTTAAAAATAACTGGTTTGTTCCTATACAATATCACAAGGAAGATTCAATACATATAATTTCAAATCTTTGATTTTTACTGACCTCGTTTTAAAAAGTTGCCACTAAATAAGCACCATATCAACAGCTGAGGCCTTTTAGATCAGTAAGTAAACTATTAAAGAGTTTAATTGCCAAGCTGACATCACATCAGCCACAGAGAAGGATTAAGTATGAATTAATAAGTATTAAGTTTGCATTAATTTCATTCTGGTTGTATTAACAGCTGTCTAAATTTTGGGATTGACCTGTCATTACATGTCAATATTCTAAAACAGTGTAACTAGTAAACTAGTGTAAACTAGTAAATAGTAAAAATGAAAGAAAAACCCTCATTTGTTTTAAACAGTGGGATATATACACGTTTTAATAACTACATAGAAAATAAATTGTAAGTAGCAAAACATGCTGCAAACCTCGACGATGAAACTTGGTGCCTTTATTCATGAATCTATCAACTTCCTACTGAGTCAGCGTTGTGCTAGCATGCAAGTCATTCTCATCTTTCTAAATTAATTCCCTTGAGAAGAAAACATGGGTTTGGGGGATGTACTTGATTAAATAACGTCGCATTTTCTCATCTGCCTTGGATTTCAGAAGGCCTTTTTCTATTGTCAGTAAATAGGAAAACTTCTGCCCGTCTTTTCCTACTGATAGAAAATGTGCAATCCATGGACCTTATTACAGTATGTACTGTGACACAAAAGAGTGCCACGGCAAATATGAAGGTACTTAAAAACCACCAGAACTATCTCCTGTTTTCTGTATTAACTGACTGAGTAAATCATGTGAGTTTTAACACACTGTACATATTTTTGGTACTTCAGTTTGATTATATATTTTAATAAGACCTCAGTACTGCAATAATAAAATGTTCTCTGAAAAGAAAACTAGCTAGCTTAGCCATGCAGTTGATTTTCCAAAGCTGTTTGAAAACTGAATTGAGGCATGATATTCTTAAGCAATAGAAGTTGATTGATTCAGCTATCTTTATGAGAAGCATGAATTTAATCAGTAGACAACTGTACTCTCCAGAACTTGATCTGCACCTCTGCTGCCTTTGACATGCCCTGTTGGTAAACTCATTTCATTTGATTTTGCAACTTTGAAAAATACCAAACCTGAGACTAAAATGGCATATAGGGTCTTGTTTCTCCAAGGACTGTCCTGAAAGGATTTACGTCCTATCTACCACCACTACCTTGGGAAAATGTAACTACTGGCTAGAAAAAAAATTAAGCTTATAACATGTTTGCAAATCCAGCAGCTAATCTCACGCTGCCTTAGAACTTTCTCCACCCTCCTCTAAAAGTGCGTTTGCTTTTTTCCTCAGCTTCTGTGGCAACTCGTGAAAAGGAGCTGGGCCTAATCATGACGGAGAACTTCCTCATTTAATTAGTTTTGAAATCCCAGATGGACCAGTATTTTCACTGTGGTTTCATTAGGAAAGTTTTGTACAGCTTTTGGTGACTATATTCATAGGGAGCAATGAAGGCATTCAAAGGGAAAAAGGAGGCATTTAATGGCCCCACCTGTTTGTGTGTTCAAGATTGCAAGATTATCCATTTACAACAGCTAAAATGGAAACAGCTGTCTTGCAACAATTTAGAACTTTTTCCCATACTTAACTGCAAAAATAAATAAAAAGCCATTTCCAAAGCAAACTATTCTGCATACCAGCTAAAGGTATTTAACAAGTCAGTTACATTTGTACTAAGGCTTTTGAGGCATTCATATTTATTCATATGTTTTATCTTGAAAATAATCACATGATATTTAATGCTAACAAAAGCCACAAGACACATACAGTGCAGAAAGGCATCTCCAGCACAGTTGAGCGAAACTACCTAAATACAGCTCAGCAATCAACTTCCCTTGTTACTGCTTTTCTAAGAGTCTGGATAAGAGACTGATTCAGTTGATGCCATAGTGCTTGGTAATGTGTCTCTCTCTGAGTATCTTTAAAGACATTACAAAAAATATTATTTGGAATGCCTTGGGCTAGTACAGCCTGTCTACAGACCCCAACAACAGCTGTCTCACATATTTTAAAAGTGCTGTCTCTACTCGTTTTCCCTCAGCATGAAAAGAAAATTACAAACATTAAAAGCCTTTTGGTAGATCCAGCCTTTGTACTTTTTTTTTGCCTACAGTGCAGTGCATTATGCTTTGAGTTTTACTTCCAAAGATTCTGCTGTCTAAAGCAACAGTGGGCATTTGGGGAGAAGTACTTTTCTGAAGATGCATAAGGGATTGACGCAGTGACCTATGTCTTTTCTAAGAGTGTTACAGGCCTCTTGAAACCAGCATGGATAATCCAAATGTTTTAGCAATAAAAAAAAAAAAAAAGTCTGCAGCAGCTTTGTTTTCTTAAAAACCATGTGCTGCTCGAATGTCTCAGCAGCACTTCTGTGGCAAGATGGGTGAATTCTCTTACCCCAAGCTATTAAAGAATAGCTGCTTCAATAAAAGATTTGAGGAACTCCTCAATATTCCATTCCCTCTCTTGTTCCCCACAGAGTGAGAAGGCAAAGAGAATTTATTTGAAGCTGTGCTATGTCTTTAGACTTCTTGAAAAGCCAAGTGAATTTCTATAGGCATTCTATTTCCATATGAACTAACTATTTTGTCTAACTGGCTGGCTTTTCTCTCTAGACACCATTTCATTAGCCTCTATTTAATATAGTCACTCAGGTCTCTATATTGTATTTTCAGTACCTCACCTCTGTCATGTCCCATGATCTTTTTTCCCATCTGAAAGGTATTCCTTTCCCAGGGAGTTTTCCTGGAGTTTAAAAAGGTTTGAACTTATGTATTACCTATTTCCTGAGCAATGATGTTTATAGAGTCATCTCTCTGCACAGAAGTTTCCATGAAACTTCACACAATTAATTATCTTTGTAATTACCTTCATTAAATAAAACTGAAATTAGGTAATGAGTTAAAAACTTATTAAGGAGAACTTGTAGGCAGAATGAAGTGCACATGCACAGAAAGTTTGGGGTTTTCAGTCACCAAGAATTCACGGAGAAAAACGGAAAATGTCTCTCAGAAAAAGGGGGTAGGGTTATCTTTTAAAGAGTTTGTGTTGAAATAAATTACTTAAAAAACTGTAATAAAAATAATGTCTTGAAAAAATTAAATTACGATCAAATATCACTTAGAAATTTTCTTGCTTTGAATTGTTTCATAATTGATGGTGACATGTTGCTCATTCCTGGCTTTTCAGAATAAGACTAGGGACATTCTTTAATTTGTTTAGTGCTGCTTTGCCATATTGAGTTAGTCAGACAGCCAAGGTCTAATTCCATCTGGGATAGTTCATCACACTATATAGTGATAATTTAAAACCAAACAACAAAACCTCATCTTTGTTTTGTAAAGCAGCACAAAAATAATATGAAGTATGGTTCAACTCAAGTAGATAATATTAAATATGATGTCCCTTAAAAGCCTGCAGGGTTTAAATCATTGTAATAGTGCACAGTATAATGGCTTGTGATGCAGTGTGAGAAATGATCAGTGTTTCTCTTGCCTGTAACACGGAAGACAAATTTCCACACTGGTGATGTGCTATCAACATTATGAGTCCATAATTTCTCACATTCATTTTGGACATTCAGCTTAATTCTTAGCCAGTGTAACAAGCACAAAGCACACAGAAGTAGTCAAAAGGTTTTCTAGTAGGAGTTATTAATTTTCTCTGCTCTTGTGTAATCTTCCTTTTGACTGGAGGTTACTTTGTAGAGATCATCATTATGCTAAAATGTGTTGTTAAATGTTAATTAAGAAAAGAGAATGGCTTGAACTGGTAGACCAGTTCAGTAATCAGCCTTAGGCTAACTTGTTTCCTCTTTCTAGAACAACACAAGGTTGCAATATCTCCCCATAGATTTTTTTCCCCATATTTTCTTGGAAAGTAACTTTTATCAGTTGTTTTAGTTCAGTTGATTATAATTTGGTATTTCAGTGAATTGACATTAACAGTCATTAAATAACACAGCTGATGGGAATGCTCTCCCTCTCCCGTCCTCCCCCCCACCCCGGACCACGCGGTCAACCACACGGTCTCCAGAAGTCCCAGTAAAGACATCCGCACACTCCCAGGACAGGAAGCAGGAAGAGAGCTTTATTCACCTCACCAGGTCAATTATAGATTTCCCGGCAGGGAGGGTCCAAGGGAGGAGATACAAAAGGACCGATCAGGGAAGGTTTCACACACCCGGGGTGGGGTTTACATACTAATCAGGCAGGGTAAGGGGTTTCCTTCAGGGGCGTGGGAAAAAGGAGCTTTCAGTTTGCAACACAGGAAAAAAACCTCAGGATTCACAAGACACTTTGGTTGTTTTCTTCATCTTCTCCAGAGGCCTTCTAAACTAGTTTGTTCAGCCTTAATAAAGAACAGCAACTGGAGGTCTTCATCCACTACCACATGGCAACTGCACCACAGCGGAGCTGGAATTATTGTCACAGTGCCAAATCCATCTCTTCAGCCCAGATAAATAAAGAAATAAATAAAAGGAAAGACTAAACAATTCAGATTCATGATAAAAATAATTTCCTCTCTGATTCAAGAGATCCTTTGACACTAGTTCTTAAAATTAACTGCATTTACTGCAGGTTGTGTGTTGCATGATTAGAAACTACAGAACTGTTACCAAAAATTACACTAGTGCTGAATATAACAGCAATAAGCATACAGAGAAGAGGGGAAATGCAGATCTGCCCAGCCATTGCTACATCACACAGCCTGGCACATGTGTGTCATGTGATATGAAAATGATGGTCTTTGAAGGGGTCATTAAAAGCCTTATCATCGTTCTGCTGGAGTAAGTCTTTTCTAAGAGTCCACAGCAGAATTGGTTTAAAGAATCTTTTGAAGATATTTGTGGAGCACATATAAAGGAAAATGCTTTAATCTACCACATAGGAGGTAGAAAACATATATTATCAGTATTTATTTACTCCTGAATGTTTGTTGAATAAATGAGACTGCCAGAAGTATACTGTGAACAGTTGATTAATTCACTCCTCGGTGTCCTCATAGTTTCAGAAGGTTGTTTTGAGAGAAAGTTCTTTTGAGAGAAAACTGCGTTTCTCTGTGATATGAACTTCAGAGCATGTACCTTGAAGTTTTTCAAAATATGAAGTGTTACCACATATTTGAAATGAGATTTGAATGGAAATAGAAGGCAATGTGGAATTATACTGTGCCATATAGTTCCCTGAAATAAACAGCTGAGCATTTATCCTATTATCTGGTCTTATTATTTCCAATGAAAAAATTATTTCATGACATTTTACCACTGACTTTCTTAAAAGGCCTGAGTTCTCTTATTCACTGACAAACTACCATTAAAGATGAAAGCACAAATCAGAATTTGGCCTTCAAAAACAATAATATAATGGGGAAAGAAAACAGTCTTAGGTTTGATTGAAAGCTTAATGGCTTAAGGCGAATGTTGCTATAAATCCAGACTGAAAATAAATTGCTCAATTCTATACCCAAAGGAAATAGAGCACTATTATCTCTTATGTATGCATTTATGCTCTGCTATTGCCATATACTAAGCTAGAACACTTTTAGAGTATGGAGGATCTTGTAAATCATCAAAAGCCAGTGATGGGTAGTGAGGGATAGATTTCTTAGAAAGTAAATCAAGCTTGAAATCCTACTAATAGTTGTTAATTAATGTTGTTTTCTGGCCATTCTGATGAATCAGCATTATATTTGTATGCAGCCATAGTACTGCCCATTATGGGCAGAATTTTATTCTCAAATTCTAATTAAGGTGAAAAAAATATTTCTTTTTGTATGTAAGCATACATGTTTGTGAACCACGACAAAGAAAATTTCAGAGGACAAATCAGCTGTGAGAGTTTACTTGGCCTGACTATGCTATTGCATTTAAATCTTGTCTTGGAAATTTGTGTTTCTAATATAAGTTAGTTACAGATACTCTCACTAAAACTTCCATGAAATATCAATACTATTTGAAGTGGTGGGATTTTCTTCTACATGCCATGGCTTTGAAAACTGAGTTAAAGTCCATATCTGTTTGACAGAAACTGTGAAACCAGCATCATAACTTCTGATCATTATTGATCTAGTGTACATGACCAAAAAGCTAAAATAGCTTTGGTACTTTTATGAGCTACTTGAGTTTCTTGGGTTTATTTTAAGTTTTTCTTTTTCAATGGTAATTTCTGATTCAAATTGTCTCCAAACAACTTAACATGTTCTGTGTTTTTTAAATTGTCTACAAAAGTGTCCAGCTGTATGATTGGTAGCAACACACTGTGATGCTTATAAGGTTACTTACTATCCGGCCAAGGGCATCACCATATATGTGGATATTTCATATCTATTCCACCTCTCAGAATTCTTTCTTTCGTTTGCACTCTAGTAGATGATTCATGAAATATATAGAAATAAGTAATGTATGCAGAATCATACCATTTATATTCAAGGTTCATATGATAATTTGTTTGAAGTTATGTAAAACTTGGCAAGGAGTAAAGCTTGTTCCTAACGTCTGATAATTTCTTTCTCTGGTTATTAGATTTCTGTGTTTGCAATCATTTCTCATTCTGCTAATATAATGCCATTTCCTGACAGACCACCCATCATCATTTAATTTTGTCTACTGAGAAAGCTGTGCCAGTCTATTCCTCTTCAATGAAGGAGCCATATATCTCAAGATTTTTTAATCCAGATATGCAGTCGGAATTGATTATCTTGTAGTTCTTAACATATACTACTACTAGAAAATAAGCAGATTTTTTAAAAAGATTAGTCATTACTCTTTTTTATTAATCTTTTGACTTTTCTTATAAAATTTTACCAGCCAGCTGAACAATATTGCTTTAAATATCATGTGCAGAATTTGAGTAGATTTGATAAATTCAGATGCAGTTTAAAATGCTGATAGCCTCCCACTTGACAAGTTATTTTGCAATATAAATAGTTGAGAAGTGCAATTCAACCATAGTGATTTGCAAAATCCTAACCTAAATTCAATCTACAAACTGTTCTATGGAACTGAAAAGGTGCATAGGAGTCATCTGTGTTGAATTTCTAGGTACATATTGTTTTGCAAGGTGAATGTTGTACAAATCAAGACACCATGAACATAGTCACAAAAGAATAGGTAATCCAGAGAGTTTTTGCAGTCTCTGCGGTGGGAGATATTCACAATTTACTTATATAATATCCTTTGTCTAGCTCTGAGTTTAGTTCTTTTCTGAACCAGTGCTTGGAGAAGGTGATCTTTTGAGCTACTCCCCAGCCTGAACTATTCTATGGAACTATAATTTTTTAACAACCTTGTGATTTGGGAACACGTATTAACCAAACTGTATATCCAGTTGACATTTTTATTGTTCAGATAGATTTCAAACAAGGAATAAAGCATGTCTCTCAGCTGTTCAGAATACTTCATGTTTTAAACCACTCCAGGTCATAAGAGCATATTCCTTGTACTTGTAGATGACTTCTAACATTTGCTGGTTTAATCTTTCAGATTATTTAATCTCTCAGATTAAAAATCCATAATAACACTGGATTTACTTTGAAGACATTAGTCTACACTCTCAAAATTTATTGTATAACATGCACACAGCATCTTTCGAGAAAGTATCAGGTTAATTTCTGACTTATTATTTTAGTGGAACTCAGATAAAAGCTTGGGCCCTTGCTAATTACATCTCAAAACATAGAGGAATGCATATTCTTATTTGTTCTTTGTGATTATTGAAAATATCCTTTTGTGATGTGTAGAAATTATGATCCATTATTACATTTCTGCCCTGAAGCCATAACTTCATGCTCAATTTTGCTCCAGTCTTTAAGAGAATAACTATATATTTCTATGGTACTAGAGTAAAAATAATGCTTTCTGTAGCTGTACGCTGTTTTCTTGAAATGTTTACACACCTTTTTTACTTTTATTTTCTGCAAATATTCTAATAAAGAATTAACATTAAGCCAATGTTGGAGGTCATTTGTGGTGATTTTAATTCATAAATACAAATATTCCTGTTGAAAACTTGATGCTCAATAATTTTGTTTGGCATTTAGTAAAATTAAACAGTGATTTGAAATAAATTTTATAATGGATTCAAAAATAGTATCAAGAAGAACACACACAGAAGTCCCTTAGTGAATAATTTTTATCAATCCTTATGAAAAAAAAATAGTAATTTCATAGAATACAATCAAAAAGGGAAAGATATGAAAATAATATAATAATATTATAATAAATATAATATATAATAAAATATAATAAAACTGTTTTTTTATTCACTTTCTGATTTAGATCATCTTTGAGTAATATCCATTGAAATTACTGAGAGCTGTCCTTGAATAAATGTCTGGAAAATTCCTGCAGAATGTTACAGTTGAGAAGACTTAAATGAGAAGGAAGAAGAGAGAAAGAATTTCTTATAAAGGGCTGAGAAGGGTAGTTCATTGGAAGATGGAGACCTCTAGTAATCTTATTTTAATTTCATTTTATATCCAGCAGAGGAACATGGTGGAGAAAAGCTTCATTTTTATGTATGCCAGTGAAAAAATAATGTATCCTTTTTTTTTTTTTTCCAAATGGAATTGAATATTTTTAAAATGATCCTTGAATTTTGAGAACAAAGTTCAGTTGAGGTTGACAGATGATGATCATTACATTATCCACTAATCTGGCAAAGGAGTCCCAGATAAACTAACAGAAAGAAAAGCATTTTCTCTTGAGACCCAAAACCACCTCAGGATCGACTTCAAGAGCAGTTAACACAGAGTTTTCAGGCTTTTATGAGCCTCAGGCTTGTGAAATGTATCAGATTCATGTATCAAAATGAGTGCTTGAGTATATTTCTGAATCTTGATCTTTTTCCTTTAAAAAAATGATGCTGTAAGGATCCTGAGTGCATCTGTACATGGAAACACAAGAAAAAATGCACCAAAAGAATGTCCTGTGTAGATGTCCCTATTCCAAAATGTTGAAAAAAGAATAATGTTGAAGAGAAAAACAGATTTACCCATCACATCTATGAACATAACTAGTTACTCTCTTGCCTTGTCTTCTATTTTCTCTTCTATTTGGCTTTCTCTCTCATCCTCCTGTTCTTTTTTTTTTTCCTGTTGTTAACAAAGTATTTTTTTTTTCTTATTCTCTAAGAAGAGAGGGTTTTTTTTAACATTTCAAACGTACCTACCTTACTTTTGTGCACCAAGAATAAAGCAGAATTTAAATCTGGCGTGTGCTGCTTTTTTATTATTTTTTTTTTTAATTTATTATTTAATTCATCTTTTTTTGGTCTTCCAATTATTTTTCCCCTGTCAGGCCTTTAAGGGTTTGACTCTTCAGCACTTTTGTTTTAATATCATTGCAAAATCTCAAATTGACAGGGTAGCATTTACTTGAGTACAGTGAAGTTAGTCTTGGACCTTCTCCATTACTGTCCACCGTCTCTAATATTCCATTAAGCAGTGAAAGGCTACAAGTCATTTTAATGGACACCTCAGCTGTTTTTTTTAATGAACTTTATAAATCCTTAACCTTTCCCCAAAATTTAAATCTCAGGCTCTACCGTATCTTTTTCTTCATCTAATAAATGCAAATTAGACTTTTTTATTATTATTAAGTAACATAACCCTTCAATTCAACAGAATTTTAGTTTCTCTTACACTAGATCTCTATATATCTGTCAAACCCTCTCTCATGAATACTTTCCTGTCTTCCTAAATCCCACTGTTTTGAGAGAGAGCAATTGAAAAAGATAACCATATTTTAATTTTGATGTGGTTCCTTTAACAAGCTGGTTCTAATTGATGACATATTCAATTTTTTGTTGAGCTCCTTATGACACCTCATTAAGGCAAGCTCAACTCTTTCACTTAAGGCACAAGTGCAGCTAAGGCTTACTGAAGAGCACAAGTCTGCATGACGTGTTTTTAATGTCCTGTCTCCTTTCCATAGTTGACATATCTGTGATATATTCAAGTTCTTTCTGTTATCATCTATAGAATGGGGAAGAAAAAGGAAAACAATAACCAGGAACACATAAAGAAATGGTTTTTTAATGCAAAGTTGTATGAAAGGAGATAATGGGAGGGAAAAATTAACCCTGTAAATACATAAACATTAACAGTTACAATTCCAGTTTGATCCTAGTGTCAAAGATCTCGTAGGTACATAGGTAACTGGGCAGTTAAAATCATAAATTGACCGAGTGTATGTGCACCTTGGAATGTAAAATCAAAACATTTATTCTTTCAACCAGATGTTCTAGTTATATTTTTATAATATACATTGCTGAAATTAATTTTTATAGGAAGTAATACCTGCCAAAAGAGCAAGAATAATACACTTTAGCCATTTTCAGGTGCTAAATTCATTAATCCTACTGTTGTTGGGAATTTTGAAACATACATTACTCCTCATGTTTGTGTTCTTTTGTTTTTATTTTGATTCGTGTTTGCTGAAGCAGGTAGATTTGATGTCCTTGCTGTGTCTGGCACTGAACTGATGTGAGTCTGCACATGCACTGAAGGAGAATGTGAATGTGTCCTGCCAGAAAAACTCAGAAATGCTATCTACTCCAAGTGAAGTTTATCTCCACAGATTTAAGATGCAAACTTTTTCCATGTATTTTCGTAAGGAGACTTCCAGGCTTTTTATTCAACTGCAGAGATAGAAATCTGTAGCAAGAGATGAAAAAGGTATGAATTATTGTAGACACTGCCATAAGGTTTAAGAACAGAACAAATGCCTTTTCTATTTGAAAATGCAATTATTGCCATTTTAACATAAGAAGGCTTTTAAGAAGGTTTTGGGTTCCATTTTGTTGGCTTTTTGGGGTTTGGTTTGCTAGGAGGTTTTGTGGGGAGAACTTAAGGAACTAGGTGAAGCATATATTTAACTGGATTTATATTTTACTTGAAGAGTTATAGCATATTTAAATTGAACTTCATTATCTTCTTATCAGGTAGGGACCAAAAGAATACAGTTTATTGTAATTTGCATTTTTTACCTTAAAAGCAAACTCAGATCAGGGAGTCTACCAGAAGATAAAATGAGATATCATGTGATTATATAGCATTTTATACTAAACCAGTTTAAATAAGTTATAAGGGAGTCTGTTTGAGTCCCTGCTTCAAATCAGGTTCATTCTATTGCTTATTATTATTATTGCTTATACTAATTTTCTATGTTTCCAAGTATTTACAAAATGGAACCCAACCAACCAAAGCAAACAAAAACAAAACAACAAAAAATCCACAAAAAAACCCAAACCAAAGAAACAACAAAAAATCCACAAAAAAACCCAAACCAAAGAAACAACAAAAAATCCACAAAAAAACCCAAACCAAAGGAAAAAAAAAAAAAAAAAGACAAAAAACCCCCACAAAAATCCAAACAAAACCAAAACCAAACCAAATGAAAAACAAACAAACAAAAAAACCCCAACCAAATAAAAGACCCAGAAACATTAGTACTAGGATTATTCCTTTTATCCTTCACTTACATTATGATATTATTTTTCTTATATTTCAACAACACTAGGGGACATCAACTTAATACAAGGTCCCCATTATGATGAGTACCTTACAGGAAAATTAGAAGACACTACCCCTCATTAAAAAAAATGTACACCCTGGACAATCAAAGAAGATAAAGTACACAGGAAAGGGAATCCCCTTTTGTGTGTGACAGACCTCGGGAGATGACACTTGGAGCACAAATCCTACAGAAAAACAAGTCTTGTTCCTGTATAACCTCTGCTGAGTTCAGATGCAAATTTTGTTTAACCACACAGGACCTACTGCAGAGCAATATGTTACTGTTTTTTCTTGAGTGCACAATTTGGCAGTAACACACTTGCACTTCAAGTCAAGTCTTTTAAATCTCAGAGTAGTGATGTAAAACCAAAACTTTTACTAAGTTCTTCATGATTCTCATGAAAGTTTGACTGTTGATTCCTGGAAAATATCACAAAGCCCAAGCATTTTTTGTTTTACCTTTCCTTTACAATTGAGTCATGCCTTGAAAAGAAGCACCTATATTATGCTAAGTACTGAGGAGTTTGCAAAGGACACCAGGATTTAGGCATAAAATGATGGTAAATGTAAATGAGGCACCCATTATCCAGAGAGACTGGATTTAACATAGATTTTTTTTCCTTCAGTGTCTTAGCACTGGTCATTTTCAAACAGCTTTGCTATGCTTTCTAGCTTTTGAGAATGCTTTTTTAAGGTAAATAATTTCCCCCCTGAACTGTACAAGGAGACAAGCATTGTAACATTGACCTTTTCAGTAACCATTTTAGGTCTATCTAAAGTGTGGTCAGAATATCAAATATGTGACAGTGACTGAGCTTCTTTTAATTATTTTGCTGTGTATTTTTTCTTGTCTTTCTTGGAAAACAAAAGAATTTTTTTCCATTCACAACTTTCAGTAAACTTTTAATTATAAATACTTTTTTCTAATTTTTCTAGTTTTTCTTTGTTTTAGAAACTAAAATAAATCTGTAAAACTCCAATTTGCTCAGATAGAATGATGCTACTCTCATTTCAGCAAACCTTTGCAGTGATTTAGACAAGAATGATGTCAAAACATAATTGGAGTTAGTCTTTATGCAGTCTTTATATGTCACCTAGAATTCTAAATCCAACTGCCTCCCTAGATTTAAATGCAGATAGCATTATTTTTTGTATTTGGAGGTCTGATTCAATTTCCTCTTAAATCTTTGACCTTTCTTCCACTGGCTTTAGGAAAGCTATAGTAAATCCACTGTCTGAAGTTGGTCTTAAGTGTAAACAGACTGCTCCACCTTCCATAGTCAATATATTAATTGTAACTAGTCAAAGACTGAAGATAAAACTAAACTGCCTAATCTACTGTAGATCTACCAGCTTCCAGATAAGGATAAGGTATACATTACTCTTAAACCAATTATAAGTAGTAGGGACAGGTGAATTAATGTGCCTGACTGAAATTCACCTTAAATGCTTTGGATCTGAATGTTTGTTTTGAACATAATTACCTTGACATTCCATATACAAAACAACTAAGAAAAATTCAAATCAAAATAAAACCTATTTTGACAGTGTAGAGGAATTTCATTTGAGAGAACTACAAAATGAGAGGTAGAAAATACAGGAGTAATGTCTTGTTAAACAAAATAAGCTTCTTAAATTAAAGCATTTTAAGGTTCTTAGCTGAGGAGACATGACAGCATGTGCATTCTTTAAGTCAAGCATATATATAATTGCTTTGCCAAGTCATGACTAAGGTCTGCAGGGCATGTGCATTTTATTGACCTAGTTGAGATGAACTGTGACTTGGCTATGATTTAAGGATTTAAAAAACTATTTGCTGAGGTAGATTTCAGTTAAATATGCATCTCAGGAAGTCAAGGGATGAATGCATATTTAACATTTTCGAACAGAATTCAGATTTAATAGACTGCAGAATATGATTTCAAAAGATGTTCTCTGTCCTCTCTTCCACCTGCAAGATTAGAAGCTTAAGTCTGGGCCTTGAATCTGACAAACCCAACTAGAGTTTTTATCTTAAGTATATATGCTGGGTAACCTTGCCCGCATGGAGCAGTCTGCTCTCCTTTTTCAGACTAAATAGACAAATTTTGAACAGTTTCTCTAGTTCTCTGCTGCTCTACCTACCTTTACTCTCAAACAGGATTCCCTAATCTTATGAGTCTCACTTCTCAAGATATTTACTATTCAAGTAGCAAGACAAGGGCACATAGTCTCTTCAGTATTTCAAAGTTATATATTTTCAGAAAATAGGTGAAAATTTTCTTGCTTTAGTCATATAAAGTATTATGAAATGTAGCAGAGCCACAAATGCTAGCATGCAGTGTCCATACTACACAAAAAGTTTTTAACAATCATTACAGGACCAAACCTATAGAAGTAAAATACATCAACTGGAGTTATTTAATAACAGTCATGGTTTACTCATTTCTCCCACTCCTGACTGCAGACGTGAAAAACTGTAGTTTGAGCAAACACAAAGTCTGCAAAAGATTTTATCCTCTGGTTGTGTTTGCCACCCATGGCACCTGAGCCTTACAGATTTAAAAATCCTCATTGTCATGTGCATTTCTTTACTACTATTTATCTTTGGCTATTATTCATCAATAATGATATCCAACAAACATTTTCACATTTTTTAGCAAATTCACTCTATCTATGTACGTATGCCATGCTCAGTATGCTCTTTTCTTTTTTTTTCTTCCTTTTTTTTTGTTTATTTTTGTCACTCCCAATATGCAAGTATCATTCATGCCTGTATGCACTGTCAGGATAACTATTTTCCTATTTCTATTGATTCCAGCATGTATTGTTAGGGAGGGTGATATAGCTGGCATCCTCTGACCCTGGTTGCCATCACTCTCACCAGTCTTTACATGAAGACATAGCAAAATAACTCGCTCATAATGAAAATATTTATGAAATTAATAAATCTGAAGAATACAAATGTTGGTGAATTTATTTTTCCTAAGACAAAACATAGGTAGATGGAAGCAATCACACCAAATATAAAGGATGTTAAAAGCTGCCTCTGCCTCCAGCAGCTCAGAGCCTGGAGCTCTTTCCTGCCCAGCTGCTGGAGCCCAGCCTGTGACATCTGGGTCTCCATCCCATGGTGTTGAATGCACCTGCTCCTTTCCTTTGTGCAGACTCATCCAGTAACCAAGCTGAGCACATCTTCCAGAGACACACACACACACACACAGAAGACATGAAGCTGGCTGGCTGCCCAGACCCCAGCTCACTCCAGCGGCTGGCACCACAGTGCACAGCACACCCCTGCTGTAACTCCAGTTGCTGCCCAGCTATCAAGTCACACTAGTCCCTCAGTAGCAGGCAGGATAGTGGGATAGCTTACACACAAAGATAGTCAAGAAAGGATTTAACAGGAAGGAATCACAGAATGAAGTGATCAGGCACAGACAAGTCTATCGACCAGACCCTTTTAACACGACTGGCCCTTTTCATAACACTTCCTGTCTCTTACCCCATTATTCCTACGTGATCCCCTTCCCCTAAATACTCCTTTATAGGTTGACATAGTTCTGCTTTCCACCCCTGTGGATATTCAAGACCCTCCAGGTTTGTATCCTTATCAGTTGCAAGGTATGGGCTTGTCTGCATCTTTTTGATAAGATCATCAATTAGTGTGACCACAAAGGTTTGTTTCTTCTTGTTGTGCCCATTGTGTTTTTCTTTCAAGTGTGTATCTTTGTATGTTTTATTCATTCCCTTTCCTTCCCTTCCCATTTTGACAAGTTCATTGAGCAGATAATTTTCCTGAAATCAACATTCCCACACTGCATATATCTTTATGAATTAATGTCTGACCAGGTGTAATTCTTATTACTGTCTCCATTATAGGTTTTTGGTAAAGTTTCCTTCTCCGTACATTTTGCTTGTTGCTTCCCACTATTTTCTTGTTAGCCCTTTTTTCATCAGAAAGGTCTTTGACTTGATACACCTAATGGAGCAGATGCTCTCTCCTCACCATATGCTCCCAGAAACTGCTACACATCTTACTTTGGAGTGACAGGATACCTAAATTAAATCAATTAAGCAACAATCCCTGATGAGAGCAGTGCCTTAAAATGCAGCATAAACCACTAGGACTACAAACAAAATATCCAATAAAGAAGTGATTTGGCTTTTATTAGTTTTAAATGTAACCAGGATTTCACCTGGGTATTTGCTTTTCATGTGAGCCATTTCAGTCACTGCAGATATCTTCTCTCACTGCTCTTCAATAACTCCATTCTTCACCACAATGCACACACTTCTTTTTGAGTTCCAGATCTGAGGACTATGGTTTAAAAATAACATGGATTGCAAAATGCCTTACTGTAAATGTCATGGGAGCCTGTGTTGATGTTGAGTTTTAGTGTTTAGTCTCACAAATCAATCTGTTATGATTTTTATTTTCATTGTAAAATAATTTTCTCTCTCTTTTTTTCTCCCCCTCTCTCCTTTTTCCCTTTCTCTGGTTTCCATTTCAAATATCTCATGATTTGTCTGTCTACAAATAATATATAGCATCTATCCATACAGTTTCTTTTGTCTGTATTTGTAAAAAAATCATGAAGGATGTCTGAATTGTAGTATTTCACTATTGAAAAAATAGGTTCAGAAAATTTTGTAAGTCACTTAAAATCATAAGTCCATGCAAATGCAAAACTAGTGATCTTCTACTGAATCTTTTTGTCTCACCACTTGTGGACTACAGAAAGTGATCTTCCTGAAAATAATTTCATACTTACATGTTTTTATACTTACTGGGTCATATGTGTAATATTCATATTTTATTCTGTTTTGATTTCAATTTCTATGGGAAAATTTCATGTTTGGTGTAAAACCTCAGACTATATACTTATGACTTAAGGAAAGGGGAAAAAAAACTTTCCAAACAACTTTTTATGGGTAAAGCAGAGAAGAGTTCTTTTACTTATAGGGTTTTGGGGTACAGAATATAAAGGAGTATAAAAGAGTATATAAAGTATAACAGAGAACAACACATGTTGATAAGTAACACATAGAAAAGACAGGTGCTAGGATGAACTCATGGCCTCAGGAATACCATGTGAGGTATCCACCCAGAAGCAGCCATGGCCTCTCCAAGCTCTGTACCCATCACAACTGGTGTAGCCAGGGCTCAGAGCTCCCTAAGACAGAGGTCTTGGAGGAACAGCTGCCACCCCAGTGCCAGCTGCAAGGTGTGTCCTACCCTGAGGGCAGTATGAGATGTCAGGAGAGAGCACCCCTGTGGGAGGTGCATCAGGACAGAGAAACTCCTCTGCTCAGTGACAGAGGTCTGGGGGAGGATGAGTAGGTTGTGGAGTATATGAGGCGTGCAAGAGAGAGAGCCAACTGGAATCACACCTTTCTTTCTTTGGGACAGGACCAACATACAGACAAAATGAATGATATGGAGGATTCCACATCCTCTGCCCACCTGACTGTACACAGTGACTTAAGAGATAGGGGGAAATGGTGACATCTCCACTGTGAGTGCCCCACTTACCCCGGGGCCCTGAAGAAACAGGTGTGAGGCTTTGTGCGTGGAACCAAACAGTAATGAGGGTGACAGTTCATCTAGATTAGTGGTGTCACTGAGGTTAAGTTGGTCTATGCCCTGCATCAAAACTGCTTCCATAAAGAAAAGAATTGTCAAGGAGACTCCCTTCTGAAGGGAACAGAGGACTCAATAAGCAGATGCACCCACTCTTTCAGGAAACCTCCTGCCTGCCCTGGGGCCTTGTTTAATGATGTTAAAAGAAAGCTTCCTGGTTTGCAGCCTGGTATGCCCTGGTATGTCACTCAGGTTAATATCCATTATTGATTTTTCAGGTATGAAATGATGAAGTTGAAAACAAGGAATCTGAGGGCAATCGAGAGAAACTTTGAGGCCTTGGGAGGACTGGCTAAGGGATCAGGAGCATGAGTATTGCTCTTCTCTGTGCTCCTAGTTGCAGGGAATGATGAGGGAAGAAACAGCAGGTTGACAACCTGGCTACAAGCCTGGTGTCACCAGCAGAATTCTGGGGTTTTTGTTCATGAATTCCTCTCCATGACACTGGGCCTGCTGGTGACAGACAGGGTACACCTGTTTCGAATGTGGAAAAGGGTCTTTGTGCAGGAGTCACTGGGGCTCATTGAAAGAGCTCTAAACTAAGTTGGAAGGGAAAAAGGGGCAAAACCAGGCTCTCTAGGGATAAGCCTGGGAGCAGTATGACAATGTTTTGGGGACTGAGTTCAAGCACAGTCCTTCCATCTTCTGTCCCAGCAGAGGTAGGGGATAAAGATCCAAGAAGGCAGCAAAGACATGAGGGTTATTGTTCTGTTAGAAACCAGAAGCACCTAGAACAATCACTCAGGAATTAGGGTTTCTCCTCCCTGAAAGGTGGCAGAGCATGGGCAACAAACAGGAAGAGCTAGAAGCCATTGTTCAGTGACAGAATGTTGCCATAATGGAAATATGATGGGTCACTTGCACAACTGGAGATTTGCAATGGACGACTATAAATTCTTCATCAGGGATAGGCAAGGAAAGAAGGTTGGTGGAATAGTCCTGTATTGCCCCTGTTAGGGCAAGTTTTGACTCGATGGTGATGGTGAGGTTGAGTGTTTGTGGCTAAGAATCAGGAGGAAGGCCAACAAGGCAGGTGGGAGTCTGTTATAGACCACTAAACCAGGATGAAGAGGTAGAAAGAACAGCTGAAAGAAATCTCAGAATCGCTAGATCTTGTTCTCTTGGAGGACTTCAACTTGCCAGATGTCTGCTGGTAATAGATTATAGGGAAGAGGAAGCAGTCCAGGAGGTCTTGGCTGGAACTCCAGGAAAAGGGGAGTTTTTGACCTTTGGAAGATGCCATGAGTTTATACAGAGAGAAAATTAGAAGAGCTAGAGCCCAATTAGAATTTATTCTTGCTACTGATATAAAAGACCATAAAAAAAACATTTCCATAAATACATTAGAAACAAAAACAGGGCTAAGGAGAATCCCCCTCTCTTATCTGATGTGAGGAGAAACACAGCAACAGAGGATAAGATGGAGCTACTTAGTGCCTCCTTTTCTTTGTCAGTTCTAGTAAGTCTGTGCTTGATACCTGAATAGTAAAATGTCACAGGACAGAGAAACTACAATCACCAGGTAGAATAAGATAGAAAGGAAGTGTTCTGGGTCACCACATCAACTCTTTTTCACAGGAACAATCTCATATAATCAGAAATTTAAGCAGTTTGAAATTATTTTAATGATAACCTCTTGAAGCTTGATTTCCTCCTATCCAGTCTCATAGTTTGATTTCATCCTTCTGCCATGTTTTTCCAGGCAGAGACTGAAATTTTGCTGTATGGACTTCTGAGTCAATATACACGACAGCACTTGGTTTAGTATCATTAAATGTGTTTCAGTTGTGATCAAAGCTAAATTTCAAATGATGCTCTGCATACTCATCTGTTGAAACAATTAATGAGCAGAAGAACTCTTACTTGCAATAAGTAGTTTTGTTTTAAATAAAAAAAATTCTAATTTTTCTTTTAAATTAACTAAAAATTACAAGTGTCAGTCTTATAAAGACACTGCTATTATGGCAGAGGATTTGTATGATTTTTCCAAGTTCTGCTTGGTGTGACTGTGTCAGGCCTTTAATTTAACTGATTTCCAACCAGCAAATTGCCAATGAAAAATCCAGCTAATTGCAATGCTTTCATCTATTTGTCTCTTGATCCAGCACTGTTCTGTAATTGCCTGCTTTGATTTAGTCACGGTGGCTTCACCCCAGATTCAAAAGAGGGATGGTGCCACTACAGTAAAACTGATCTGAAACACTGAGCTGACATGAAGCTCTTGTAGGTTGCAGTCTGCGACATATCAGTACATTTCTTTCCTTGATACTTTACATCTAAAATTCCTTGCAACAATTTTACCAGAAGCAACTTATGAAGCTCAATGACTCTATACTTAACCTTCCTAAAATAAATTAAATTATAATTGATACTATAATTTTTTTCGTAAAACAGTCAGAAACCTAGTTTAAAAATGAACCAACACAGCAATATACTCTGTTGGGTGGAACATGCTATGAGACTACTTAAAATGGATTGATGGAAAGGGAATTGTCAGAAGAAAGATAGAAAATCTCTTTAGTCCTGACTCATAACAGTCTGTAAAAATTTGTAAGCATCCTGAGTGTGTCATTATCGTCACTTCTGACTGAAGATAAACATATAATTATTTTGCTGAAGTATTCCTTATGAGATGTTATTATAATCTTCTTATACAAACATGCACATTTATTGTTTGTATTTAGGCATTTAAGTCTCCATGTGTTTTATTTATACAAAACATATAGTATTACCGAAAATTCCCCAAACAAAAACCCATGATTCATAACTTTGCTGATATTGCATATGAGCAACAACGTATTTTATGAGAAGGCTTAGTTGGGAAAACTTCCATTTTGCTATTTTGGGGCCATAACTATACTAAACACAAGGTTGTGGAGGAATAGAGTGGTCCCAGAGGGCATGATCAAAACTCTTCCACACGAAGAAAAGCATGTGCTTGACCTTTTTCATTAGAAACTTCAAGAAAGCTATTTAGCCTGGACAGTAATTTTTTTTAACAGGCATTATGTCTTTTTCTATAGGTGTATTGAATCTTAAATTACCTCTTTGGTCTCATAGATTAAAGAAAATACATTTTAAAAAAATCTTATTTTCAACTGTGCAAATATGGTCAGTATCCAGTTACACACTGACCTTCACTATCATCTGAAGGACTAGACAGTATTTTGAGCCTGAACAGAAAGTTGAATTACTGGGATGTCAGATATTTGTAGCATTGTAGTGAATGGATTCCATACCCATATTTTTTTTTTTTTCCCAGCATAAACTTTAGTAAAGTGTCAAGATTTTTTAGTTTAAGGATAATACGAAATGTTGTGGGTGTAAATCTTTATTTAGCGCACTTTTCTTTGTTGATCCTAGAATAATGTTTCAGACTTTGGAGTTCTAGTAAAAACGTAAGGCTTTCCTTTAAACCAATTTCAATAGTTCTCTACCTTAAATATTTTTTCCTGCTCAAAATGCTTAAGAAATCTTTTCTAATAGAGTTCTGAGGATGGTGAAAAAATATTGCCCTGTGGAAAGGAAATATGAAGAAAGAGATTAGATTTGAAGATGAGTCTACTGCAGATTAGCAATCAGCTATTCTGTGCTTACCAAAGAATAGGTGTGCAGTGATTTGTATGTGCATTCTCTCTTCATGCTGCTGGAGTTTGTTTAAGGAAAGGGATGATACTGACCATCTTAAATTATTCAATAATATTTCTGGCAACTTCATCTGTAACCTTTGTAAGAAAGGAAATAACAAATTGTCTCTTCAGAGCAAAAGGCAAACATACTTCTAGAAGAGATGACATTTCTTTGCACAGAAATTATTCTGTTAACTAAACCATAAGCTGTCTCCCAGCATTTGTTTATTTGTAGAAAATGACTGATATCAGTGTCAGGCTGATTTCAAGAATATTACTATCTGATTAATAAAATAATGTAAAACTACCTTTTGTTTTGACATGTTGGAGAAAAGTAAAGAAATTCAATCACAAATTTTTAATTTCTCTGGTGATATTTATGAATTGTGAGTACCTGGGGTCCAGAAATGCTGCTCCAGTTAATAAAGGACATGAGCCTAAACAGTGAGACCATAAGCCCTATAGAAAGGAAAATGAAACCGCTGCAGAGATGCATTTTCAGCATAGGCTTTCATCTCACATTCTACGTTTCATTCCACTGAGGCTGAACATAATTGGACTGCTTCAGTAGGCAATGAAAAGATGTCAAAACCATTTGCAGGAAAAATGTAGTGACTTTTTTATGTTCTAGGTCTAGGGAATTTTCTTCACCAAGTAATAGAAAAAATGGCTTTGTGCACTTAAACAACTAAACAGCACTTGGCTTGCCTGAATGGTAAAAGAAGCAGTGTAAGACATTCTCTTCACCCTACTCCACAAAGAATAAGTCCTCAAAAGTGAAGTGTGTAGAGATGCTACTCATCTAATTCAGACCAAGTTTTCTTTCCTGGAAAACAAGTGCTGAAGTTCCTTGTTTGCCATCTAATTGCATCTGTATATAAAAGTGGTGCATAACTACGGAGGGCACAGTCAGTTATCTTGCGTAGTATTTTTTATTGCAGATTTTTATTAAGCTACCAAATAAATCCTGGGATGATCCAGTGCCCTTTAAATAATGTGCTATAAGCTCTCCCTGAATTTGTGTGAGGAAGAACACACATTTATATAAATGTCCAGTTTGAACTGAAAAACATCTAGTTAAAGGGAACTTCAAAAGTCCTTGATTGAGTGATGCTTAGTCTGATTACCTGCCCTGTTGGAAGTATATATCTTATTCTTTGATATATTATGTTTAGATTATTTTTTTCCCATTGCAACTAGTTGGTAGGATTTTAGACATTTGTCAATCTGACTAAACTGCCCTCTTTTATAAATTTCTTGTTTTTCCTGCAGCTACCAATATAACTGTTGGTCTTCTTTTTATCAAGCTAAACACCTTCAAGCTCATGGACAGAATTACTATTAGGTTTATTTCACAATACTTAAATTATTCCATACATCTTCTCTGTATCCTTCAATTTATCAACATTGCTTTGGAACTGTAGGCACCAGAACAAATTGTATCATTAGGCAATTCATCTGCATTGCTACCAAGAGCAAAAGGAATGTGGATTTTCTGATCCAATATAGGATTATATTATATTTATACAGCAGAGGAATGCATTGCTTCTTTGGAAATAGGACCTAGTGTTCATTATTCATCTCTAACACTTTTTGAGATTTTTCCATTTTTTTATAGTCTTTGTGACATCTACAAATAACATTAATTATTGCTTTTTGTTTTTTCTTAAAGTACTGACAAAAATATTGGACAGAATAGAGCCAAGAACTCAGCCTTGAGGAACCCAGCAGGATGGTCACTCTCTAAGAAGTGCCCCGTTTTCACTTGCATCTTAAAACCTATCTGTGAATTCAATTTTAATCTAGTTAATACCTCCAATGCTCATTTACTGTTGGCTAAGACTCATTTTTAATAGCCTATATCTACAGAAAAACACAGAAATTACTCCAGCAATGGACAGTTCTATCAATATTACATTCTTATACTGTTTTTCAGTTTTTACTGTTTTACTGTTCACAGAAGCCTCCTATAAAACTCTGGGAAATCTTAAAAATAACTGCTGTTGTTAGAAACTGCTATTGAACACTATACTCTTTAAAAAAAATGGTTTGTCAAGGTCTATTTTCTAGACAAGTATGATAAACATTGGTAGTTCTATTATTAATACCACTCTGTACTAGCAATTGACAGTCCTTTGAATACTTTGTTCATGTCATTTGCTTATCTGAACTCCTGGCAAACAATAGCCAAACAATGGGTCTTAGAATTTACCAGGTTGTCCTAATACTTATGGAAGTTCAATATAATTGATAGAAGAATCTCACGTATGCTTTAAAATTCTATGAGCTAAACAATATAGATCCACTGATGAACTTCCGTATTTCTCTTCAATAACACACTGCTTACCGTTCAAAAGTCCTTATTGTATTTTGAAAGTATTACTGTTTTATGAAAATATTTTATTGCTTACAAAAAACCCACAATACTTACTGTAAGAAAACACTCACTGGACAATTTCTCTTGGTTGTCTTTATTAGTTCTACTACCTTAATCTGTAAAAGCCAGCATGATTGACACCTGAAGTCACGGCCTATTGCTGAATCTCTGGAGGGCAAAGGAATTTCTGGTACAGATGATACATGTGCAGAATGGTTTTGAGTAAGCAAAACTAAACGTTTTCTTCCAGCAATGCAATTGTGTTCTCTTATTGTATTCATAGATATGCCTCTAAGGCCCCTGTTTAAAGATGATTTCCTGTGGTGATATCACCATGGTCCTGACACCAGACATGGAGCTTTTCCTGGAGATTCCCTGAGGCCTCCATAGAAGATCATGCTCCTACTTGTGCTTGGAAGTTTATTAATTAGCTTGACTTTATGTGCTTGTGCAGTGACATCAGTGCAGAAGCTGAAGGCTGTTAATAGGAAGGGCATGTATACAGGCTATCTGAGTGGCCTATGCTGTGGGCATGAAGTTATTAGGTTGGGATGATTTCACTGGGACAGTCCTCAGGAGCATTCTAAGGGCATGGGGGCTGTAATGCCCAGTTGTAATTAGCAGCCTAAAATCCATCCTGCTGTGTACATCTTTATCCATTGCATTTGGCTCACCTATGTTTACCTGCCTTAATCCAGTGTTATTGTCAGATTGCTGATAATGGCCATTTCACATCTAATTTCCAACGGTGAAGGACAGGATTTTCCAGAGGTAGTTTTAGTCAGAACAAGGATTTTGTATCCTGATTAGCCATATGCTATTGACAGAAATAACTTTATCCCTAAGAGACTGAGACACACTATCCATTTCTGAGCTTCAAAATGATTGACTGCAGGCCTATTTAGGCAGAGGTATTCGGCTGTATTTAGTGTACACTCCTCAAGGGCAGCCTGAAATACCTTGCACCCTTAATTCTATTGAGTATATGGTTTATGGTTTAATTTCTTTAATGCACTACTATCCTTCTGTCACAGAAAGATGAATATTTTTCAGAATGAATTTATGTAGGGGTTAAATCTATCTCAGTCATTTCATTTTGAAGTGACCTTGTTTATGCTGGATGAGAAAAAACGCTTATTATGTGTTTGTTAAACTGCAGCTGCGTGCTCAGCATAATAGGAGTCTGGACCTCTGCCTCCAAAGATTAATATAGTTTTTGATTTGAAGTCAGTAAGTATCTTAAAATGCTTTACAAATTATATTATTGCATTCTGCATAAAATTTGGTCTATTGAAAAAAGAAGACTTTTCACAGAAAACATGCTGATTTTTCTCATATCTCATGTCTCAGTAACCTAAATATTGGAGAAATCAACTAAGAACTTGGAGAGCAATACCTGAGTGACACTAAAAATATTGTATTTAAATAAACATCACAAAGAGCAATAAGACTGTTTCAAGGGCACTGCTGAGTTATTTGAGGATCAGGTGAATATGATTAATACTTTCTGAAATAACTTTATTAAATGTGCACAATTGATGACACACGTATCTTTGGCTTTTGTCTTTAATTTTTGTTAATATGAGCCTTTTCTTTCAAATTTCTGTTTCTGACCTGCTGGACATATTTCATGGTACCAGTTAGTATCACTGGTGTGGTCACTGTGGCAGTTTGATTTTAGTGAGTTTTAAACAAGCATTGCCCATTCTGAAGATGAGCTCTAAGGGTTATGATTTAGAGCTATCAGATTAATTCTGTGTTAAATCATGAAAGGAAAACAATACATGGTCTCAAACCATGACATTTAGATAGAGGCGTCAGAAATTCCAGGACTGGAGTTTGGAAGTATGTTGTGGAGTTTTAATTTTGCCTGGTTTAACAAAAAGGTCACTTTGTAGAATTTAAATCTTAATTCACAGTCCTATTTCAAAGAACCCACAACATTTGGAAGTTTATTCAGATTCAGGGGTTTAGTAAAAAATTGGGGGTTGAAATATATTCTTAATTTCAGTTCTCAAATAATTTTGCAGTCCAGGGACATTTGGGGAGGGCATAAATAAAAAAAGATTTTAATTGTGCTAAAGTAAAAACTGCGGTTGTTCACATGGAGTATTTGAAAGAGAGGAAGGAGAATGACTTCTGCAAGTGAAATGCAATCAGCAGCATAAATTGCAATGGTTCAAATCCTGTGATTTTATAGAAGGAAACCGATATAAAATAACATACATTAACTGCAAACTATTTATTAAATTGAATCTTTCTTCTCAACTTTGTTCTTAGATCTGTACATCTAGTAAACCTTTTCCTTGTTTTGTTGTGAGAGTGTCATTATTCAAAAACATTATGATCTGTATTTATGACCTCATAAAGACAAACTAACTACATATTAGTACTGTTACTGATTGTATTTCTGTAAACTGAGTTTATGGAGGAATTAATCCTAACGAGTGCACACACTGTAGTCAGATGGCATTGTTAACTTTGCCATTGATCAAAAGAGCAAAGAGAATTTCTAATCTAAGCCTTGCAGTCCTCTTAGCTGTCTGCTGGTACCTGGCTTCTGGTATTTATCACTTCTTCAAACGGCTTTTGTTGCTCACCCATCTGACTACCTTACTTCACTGATTTTGAAGAGCTAACAATGTCTTTCAGACCCCAAAGGTCTGTATTTCTGAAAAGTAAAAAAGATTGTTTTTTGAAGGGACACATTGATGAGTTAGTTTGCATATTATTTGATTGTCTCTTTCCTGACCAATCTAGTCATTAAATTACATTGTATTTTACAACTGAATTTTTTTTCTGTAATGACCTTACTGAAGTTTTGGGCTCTAGACTCCAGAGCCTCAGTAGCTGAAACAATATTCTTTCCATAGTGTTGATAAAGAAGCCAGCTAGCTCTTGATGAGGCATCAGTCAATCCCTGATGCCTATAGTTAAAATTTTCTGTTCCTGGTGCCAAAAGTTATGTGCAAAGCTAGTCATCACTTCTTTTTGCTAGCTGTGGTGTCTGACCCATCAGCAACAACAAGCTATGGATGTATACAGGCGGAGGTAAAATGGTTTTATTAAAGGACATTTACCCCCCTGGAGCATTAGGCTTCAAGAGAGGACTTCCAGGCAACACATGAAATATTCATTTGTACATGAGTTTTCATTTTTCTATGTCCCTTTATAGATTGCTGTACTGAGGCACTGACTATACTGTTCCATATTTTATCTCTTTGTATTTGGTCTAATATAATCTCTATATTTAGAGTTAAAATATTATCTTCTCTAGCTCTTTCCTTTGAGTATTTGATTTGTGGAGATTAGAAACTCATTAAGCATTCACACTCCACAATGATGGGTGCAGCCTACCCAATCAAATAGACAATTTATTGGAAATGCGTATAAGGTGCAACATAAAACATATTTAGATAACAATTGAGTGTAAATATTTCATAGCAGAAATCAAGTACCAAGTTTTAATGCTTCAATCCAAGGAACCGACTGCATTTTTCAAATTAACTTCTCTTTAGCAGAACATAAACAATTTAAAAATAAAATCAACTTAATGCAGTCCTCTCATGTAATTTCCAGTTTACATATCTATGCAAATTTACTCTGTTACTAAATCAGATTACTGATTTCACAAAACAAAAGACGCATATATTTAGGAACTTGGCACAGTAATATTATTAGATTTCAAATTATCTTCTAGGCTAAAAAAGTAAACCTGGTTGGTTTTGGTTTCGGTTTTGCTTTTTTTTTTTTTCCTTTTGCATCATGAAATAACAAAGCATTTTCTAACTCAATCTCACAAAGGACACAGAAAAGTTCATATCCCAGTCAAATTATAGTTCCTCTAAACTAGTTTCTTTTTATTCTGCAATGAGATAAAATTTACACTTGTAAATTAATAGGCATTGCAAATATATATTTTGCCTTGATCTAATGTAACATAAGGGATATGCATATGTTTATACAAACACATGTATGTATATCTGTACATGTATATGCCTGTATTTGTATATATATTTAAGTGAATAGCTTTAATTGCATCCTTACATATCAGAGCAGTCAGAAATTATACTGCAAATTTCAATGTGATTTCTGTTAAGAAGATACATGGTTTCAGTTAATTCTGTTTACTATACATATGCTCGTAACTGTTTCTGAAGGAGCTAAACAAGTACCTAATAAAATATAATCCAAGACATAACCAATTTAGAGCGATATTGTAATTTAGATGATTTGTGAGGAACAACTACTCTCTTACCAATTTACCTAGTAAAAACATGTAGAGGGTTTAGCTTTATATATGCTGTATATAAATGGAATGATTATCATTAATAACAACATTAATTACTGTATTATCATTGTTCATATAGCCAATCATTCTTCCACATGTTGCCTAGCCCTTAGTGAAAAATATTTTAAAGTGCCAATTCCTTATCCCTAAAATAGTCCCATATTCATAATAATCTTAACCTCCAAAAACCATGTCTCTGAAACACCTCTGGCAGCTTCTTTCCTGGTACTTTTTCATTGTCCTGGTGCCAGGAATATGAAGAGCCTGCTGTATACAGAGACCACACAGGTAATGTAATTATTCTGTGGAATGTCCAAACTGGCATCATCAGTGGTATGAGAGTGCTATACACAGGAAATCAGACTTCTTTTTACCACCTCAAGCAAAAGGATAGCATTTCCTAAATACAGATGACAAATCTCTCTATAGCAATATTTTGTGACTGTCATACTGGCAAAATCTTTAGGTCAGAATTTTCCAAGGATGTGTGTATGTTCTAGCTCAAGATTTTTAAGCTAATGTGTTCTTCTGTTTCTGTATTTGTATATGCAATCTCTATTAAGCTAGCTGAATTTTCTGTATATTGTTCTGATCTGTTGTACGTGGAGGTGTTAATGCAAGCTATTGCTTATGTGCAAAAAAAAAGATCAAGTCTGAGAGTTTTTCAGAACTAATGCTGAGTAAGTGGGTTCCTTTTCATTTCAATCTGATATAATATGACATTGATTTTTTTTTTTGTCAGCACTGGGGTTTCCAATTATTTTATTTATTGTGAGTATATTTTAACTGTTGCATAACCTTGTTATCTCATGGGTCATTGCAAATATACTATAGTTTCATGCATGAAAGCAATACAATTTTACCATAAAAGTCTGTAAATTAACACTCCCATACACCTGAAAATCTTGCTGTTCTCAGCAGGAACTTTGCAGAATTTAATTCCGTATAAGGTACATTTCTTAGGAAAACATTTTTTAAAGAGCCACTTTACCCCAAAATAAAATGAGAGACTAGTTTAGGGTTTGGTTTGGTTTGGTTTTTTTTGACCTGGTTTTATGCCAGCTCAAGTTTTTCACATATAAAATCTATACAAGAGCAAATCTTGACAACACCAATCAGTGCATACTACAGAACACTGAAAATTCCCATGGAAATGGGACATAACCAGATCAGACATTTTCTTTCTCCAACTTTTCCCAAGTCTGTGTAATTGAAAAAAGAACTAAAACTGCACATATACTACATCAGAGATTTTGCATCCCTTTCCTAAATCTCTTCAGATTCAAAGGATCTCTCTGAACAGCTTTAGCCTGACTACAGTGGCTGCTGCACATCTTTCTGTGTGAGAGGGCAGTAATGATAAATCACTCCTTGCAAAGAGAGTCACGCTCAGACAATGAACGCTGTGAGAGTCCAAACAGTGATCAGAAGGCAGCATGGCTCAGTATCATACTGCTCAGCAGTTCCAGGCTGTGTTGAGCACTTAGAAATGGTAATGAGAGGCACAGAGAGTGCTGAAGACTCTCTACTCACACACCACAGCACAGCAAGCTCCTGGTGACCTAGAACTACATAGTCCGATCATGAAATACTTAAACATTAGCTCTTGGTAGTCCTATAAAAAGACTATATCTCATTAAAAGAGGAAAAGTAGTCAGCAATGATCAGGAAGAATGCAATATCACTGACCACATCTGAATCCAGCTTGACATGGTAAAAAAGATGGCCTCTCTCCTGGCAGATCTCTGAAGCTAACTACACTAGCCAGTTTGTCTGCTTTAGTCAGCAGACTAGAATAGCCCTAATATTTTTAATAAAATAATCTGTAATTAGAGGATTGTGTTAATTGTATTAGATGAGGTAACAAGCCAGTTAGATACTGGTTTATTTCTTTAAAAGAAATACATCTAAATGGTGCTCTAGTATGTATGAGGAGCTGTGAAGACTGCCAACCATTTCAAGAAACAGACATAATGAGGTTATTTTCTTTTGCTAAATGTTTCTGCCACTGCTACCACTGATATCATGCTGCTACTGGTAACAGCAAGGGTGGTCATATGGCCAAGAATCTAGGAGGTACTCTCATCCCTTCAGCACCCAGCAGTTTAACAGAAGTGTACATCAGATTGTAGGTGACAACAAGTCATGCACAATATATCCCTACTTGCAGAACTGTTGTATCTCTAAGTATGAATGAATAAAAGTTTGAAGATATTCATGCCACTGATAAAACAGAACTTAGCCATGTAGGTTAGCTGGTGAGTTTTCCCTGACTCCCTTCAAGGTCAATGGAGAGTTTTTACCTCTTCTAGAGGGACACCTTAAGGATCTTCTGTGTTAGACTTCTCCTATGAATTTTCTTCCAGATGAACATACTCACTTACAGTGACTAACCAGAGCAGGCAGAAGTCTACAGGGCTGGTTTTGGCTCCTGAAGATATTTGCCAAGACCATTTGGGTAGATGAGATCTGAGAACAGACCTGGGATATATTTCATAAGAAATGTCTTTTTAGACGCTTCACAAAAGGAGACTTTTTAGGCTTGCTTTGTATGGTGTGACACTAATAGTTTATTATATGATAATGATGGTTTTACATGTTAGAAAGACTAAATTCAACTACTTCCTCAGAAACATCTTTGACATTTGTACTAGCTTTCCCTAGTGAAGAAAGAAATTAAATACTTAGAGACATCACACTTTACTTTTTAATGTATTTCAATAGACCCTGTGGTAGTAATTGTCCCCTGTTACATGGCTGTTTTCAGTGACAGACAAGAACTATTTTTGTTGCTGCACAATTACTAGCAACTTGCAAATTGCTACTATGCATTAGATCACTGTAATACTTACAGATTTTATGGCTGTAAAAGTATTCCATGAAAATCCAAAGTCAGCACCAGGATACTTTTTTTCTGTTTCATTATTCCAACAGATAAATGGAACAAAGTTTGCCTTCTCTTAAGGCCTTCTGACAACCCAAAAGCAAAAGTTATCCTTTTCTGGTTTTGCTTTCTACACTGTCATTTTCAGAATGAAAAATTTGAAGGACTTAAGTGTTTGTGATACGCTGCTAAGACCAATGGCTCCAGAGTCCTTTCATTATTGATGTGAATCATCCAGGAAGACCCATCAGTTTTAAAGCAAGGTGGGTAACAGGAGAATATGTTTCTCTTAGCGACAAAAGATGCAAACTTGCCCCTTATGAAAAATGTAGTGTCAAGGAGACACCCAAACACGTGGGAATTTGGACTAGGCCATAGAGTTATTAGCAAGTATAAGGACAATACTGGTGTTTTTTTTCATTTTCTAAAGGTGAGAATTTTTTGTTCAAACTGTTCTGAGATAGCTGAGAGATGCCTCTTTGTTTTTAATTCTTGATCTGAGGGGTTTTGTTTTGAGCACTTCTCACTCCAACCTATAGTTCTTTTTTGCATTCACAGTATCCCATGTTTTAACATATGAACAACCACAAGAAAGATTTTGAGTCACTGATCTGACTTACTTAGAGGATTTCCTTTGAAAACTTAATTGCTGACTTGCAACACAGAGAAGAGAGTTTTCATATCTAAAACAAACTCTATATTACAGATTCTGATAATTTAAAATGTACATTTATTATCATTTTAATAAACCGAAACTCATAATTTTTTAAATAACCATTAACTTATTCAAGACCAGTTTGTTTAACACTCTGTGGAAACAAACCTTTTTCTTAGAGTTCTGCATATTTTCCCAAAGGCAAAAATTTAGTAATGTTACTTGTGCCTTCTTACTCATCCTATAAATAAAACACAGACTCTCATTATAAAAAGGCAGAGGCAAGTTTTCATAAGTTATGGGGTTTTGACGAATGTGAAACAATCTTTATTTTATAAAAAGGTACAATACACAGGGAAATTCAAGGAACCATAGAAAGAGCTAAAAATGTTATTTTTATTAAGCATTTTAATCTTACTAAGTTTATGAACTCCATAATTTAAATAATATCCCCTAGTTACTCATAACTGAAACAGTACCTGCCTTGTGTGACTTCAATTAAAGCAGCAATTTAATATGCATTCTAGAAGACAGATAGTTTCTGACATAGTGAGATCCAGTCCAGGTGTGTGTCCCTTTTTATGTTTCAACACAGGGTTTTATCAAACTTTTTTACCACTTTAGTAGCCCATTTTCTACACAACAAGAAACTTTCTTTTACTTGGTTTTTAATTCACTTCATGGTTTTTAAAAATTATTAAAAATTGCATAAGACAATCTGCAAGCTTCCTTTTTTTCTTTTTTTTTTCCAGAAAAAGGACCATGAGGCATGTAGAAATAAATTGCCCTGGCATCACAACAGTGTGTTTTCCAACCTGAAGTTTTGACTCTAATGCTTATTCCTTCACAGAGTCTTACTGGATTCATGTAATTGAAATATTGTCTACAAAATTATATTTGCTTTGATAAAAATTCACACAGTGCTGAGAACTGAGGCACCTGATTCAGAGGTTTAACACATAGGCTACATATAAGACCATGTAAGAACATTCTTAACTTTAACACAGTATTTGAGCACTCCCAACAAAGGTAATAGGACTGTCTGTATGAAAATGAGAATTACTGTGCTTAAAAAAAACACACTTCACCAGTAGATTCATTAAATTTTAGTGTTTAAAATATCTGCAAATTAATGTGAGAATAGTTTCAGTTCTTAGTGCAAGATTTTTAGACAGTTTTGCTCATTAGCTGAAAAGACATGCATGAACTGGTCATCTGGTAGCAAGAGCTGGACAATCTCTAATCAGTATGGCCAAATTCAGTAATAACTGCATCTCTTTCTGTAAATGTTGATACTTATAGTGGAACTGTTAAATCTCAGTCTAGTGTCTGTTTTGCACATACTTATAAGCAGGAGCATTTGCTGATTACATACTAATATATATTCCTTTTGGGTTTTTTTTACATTATTTACAACTGTACATAGGTAGCTTAATAAACTGAGAGAAAAGCTTAAACAGATACATAATAATGGACCAATGGAGAAAAAAAAAAAAATTATAAGAGGACACTGTCTTTCTGTTTTCATAGCAGCAAAATCATTCATTTATTTTGAACTCTGTTAAATCTTTGACATAATCCCACACAACATCCTTGTCTCTGAAGTGGAGAGATGTGGGTTTGATGGATGGACTGTTAGATGAATAAGGAATTGGCTGAATGGCAACAACTAAAGCATAGCAATCAATGACTCAATGTCCAAATAAAAATCAGTAAAAAGTGATGTCCCTCAGGGCTCTGTAACGCAACCAGTGCTGGTCACTGTCTTTATTAATGATAAAGATGGTGGGATTGAGAAGCAAGTCCATAGGTAACAATGAGCTGAGTGGTACAGTTAAGGGAAGGGATGCCACACAGGGGGACCTTAATAGGCTTGAGGGGTTGGACAATGTGAACATCAGGAAACTCAACAAGGCCCACTGCAAGGCCACTTTAAGAGAGAATAAAAGATTGCAAAACTGGTTTACTGTATGTGATAATTCATCAATTCCCTTTTGATAAAAAAAAAAATAAAAATAAAAAAACAGCTAAAAAAATAAAAGGCATGTAAATTGCATATGTGATACATGTATATGTAGTATGGTATGAAACTCAGTATCATTTAAGTATCACTGAGTATATACATGCAAGAATGTGAATCAGGCAAACTCATACTCCATTACCTCTGTGGCAAGAAATTTCAGGCAAGAGATCATTTCGAAGATAACTTAAGCATAAATATTCATGTACAGTAATAGGAATGTTTGAGTGCAGATAAGTAAATATGTACGCTCAAATGTATTGTCCATCACCCTCTGATACTGCTCAGAAAAAGTTCTATTACTAGCTGTCAAGAAGTTATTGTGGTAGATATTCAGCCAGTTATTGTAATTTGAAAACTTTACTGAGAAATGTACTTTCTCTTCCTTTATTGTTGAAACATAAGTCATCACGATTGACAAGTCATAATTTTGCTTTAGTCTTCATAGGTGTTATGTATCAACCTAGATTTTGATTGTACTGAAAGTTTGACTGAAAGACTCTTCTAAGCTGGTGACTTTTCGTACCTGATGGGTAAATAGTGTCCAGAACAAATATGCTTCTTTCTGTATTTTCTCTGGTTTGATACTTCAGGTGGTCTAGGGAAACATTCAGGAGTAGATACTGGGTCAGTGTAGACATAGATGCAGCATTCCTGAAACATAGGTACTTGTCACTGAAAAGGTTCAAAAGCTACACCTAAGATTATACTTTTTTTTAATTTTATATTAGATGGCCAGAGAACTGAATTTCTCACAGAAGTGTTGCTTTGTAGAGCTTCTTCTTGTGCAGTGACATTTTGTTTCTTGCCTGCAGAGCAGTTGATGCTCAGCACACAAGGTGAAGAGACAGTAGGCAATGGTTGGAAGTGGAATAGCATTTTGAATGTCCTGAAGGTAAGACAGGAGCTGAACAGAGCACTTCCATCCTGTGTCTGACTACTTTAATGAAAGCAGCACGCACTATTTCAGGAATGACTCCAGCTGCCTTCACTTTGTACAGGACTGTTCTTGTGTGTCATGCATACAATAACTAATGTCTTACAACTTGATGTGTTTGCTTGTGCTCAGACACTGAAGCTGGCTGCCCAGACAAATCTCAGGCTGACAGGCAAAAGCCTCATGAGCTTTAAGTGGGTCAGGGATGAGGTGACTGCAAATGACTGTATGTCCCAGCTAGGTGGGTTTATTTGTGCTCATGGACCATAATTTCATCAAAATTTTATTTTAAGCATGAAAGAAGGTGCCCTGAATCTCACTTCTCATTTGTCTTAAGGTATGTCCTTGTGCTTTTCCATACACCTGGGTTTGTCATCTCAGCTCCTGCTTCTGTGTAGTCTGGTTGCAAAAAATCAAGGCACAAAATTCTTACCTTAGCAATGAGACAGACATTTTTGGCTCAGGGCAACTTAATCTTAAATAAAGTTAAGGTGACATTTTATTCCTTATCATGCTACGTTTTTCATAATTCAACTTAAAATATTTTTTTGAATGAATTATTTGTATTTTCTTAGTTCAGGAACTATATTCTTATTCTGAGAGAAATACTGGTAGGCTGTGGGATCGACCCCGGGCAAAGAAAAGAGTGTCTGATACTGATAATCAGACAAAAACTGTTTTTTGTTTTCAAACACTATTTCATTTGCCAAAAGAGAAAAGAAGACCACTTAATTCCTATCCTTTGTTTCTCTGGCTCCCACATGCAAACTAAAGGTAAACAAAATGACTTCTACAGAGGGACAAATGGAAGGTTGCTAGTCTGGCTGCCTGATCTTTCTGAGAGAGACACTTGCTGGCTATGCTGAGCAAGTCCCACGCCATGGGCTGCTCTTGGTTGGTGTCCAGGCAACAATCCCCACACTGTATTCAGGCAACTGGGTTACAATTACAGGGCTGGCATATGGGAACAAGACAATAGAAAAATGAAACAGAAAAGTGCTTGAACAAGTTCCCCCTGGCATTAAGAAAGGAATATAACTGCATCATGATGGATTGCAGCTGATGTTCCCTTTTCATTTCCTCTAAGGGAAAACAGACTGCACTCTAAGGGTGCTTTTGTTCAAGCTGCAGCTAAGCACTGCCAATAGCTCATCCCCTCTCCAGGCTCACCTTGAGAAGCAGTCTCATGGCACACCAGTTGCTGTTGAGCTGTCTCTCTTCTTGCCCAGGCCTCTTTGGCTGCCCTGGTCCAGTGGTTGCTGCAGCTACCATGGAAACTGCAGCAAAGCTCTAAATTGTCACACTCTGGCATGGAAATTGTTTGCATTTTGGAGTCCATCTGTCCCTACTGAGCTCTCTGCTATCCTTCTTTCTCTGATCCCAACTACCACTGTGCTTTTGATGTATGACGAGAGGAACGTGGGAGTTAATTGCCAACCAGAGGCAGAAATATGGAGTTCAGTAAAAGCAGACAGTGTTGTGTGCTGAACTTGGAATATTATATCTGGGTAGAAACTCTTTTTCTAAAAATAGTCTTACAGTCTTGTGCCCGCTATGACTAAAGTACCTTTCTGATTCGGATATCTGACTACAAGATCTGTGCCAAATTAAACTGTGTCTTTCCCTCAAAGGGTAAGACTTAAACCAGAGGTTTAATTCTTCAGGAATAGTCTATTAAAGGAATTGAGAGGCACAAAAAATTTCTTCATAAAATGCTCTTCAAGAGTTCCTGGAGTGGAAGTGGGAAAATCTCAAAAGAGATTAAACATACAGCCAGAAGGCGCTCTACAAGTTCTCCTCTGTTTTCTTAAAAAACTATTAACAGTAAAAGTGGTGACTCCGCCATGATGTGAATTTTACATTGCTGATTAAATAAGGAAGAGCTCAGAAAATAGCTAAATGAAATGAGACTTATGCTGAAGAGAAAGACTTCCCCACTGAGTACAGTGGAACACCTGAAAATGCCCCATTACCGATTGTCCTTTGCTGGTCATCACCACATTGACTCCCACTCTCAGGTTTCAGCACACAGCAAGTGAGAGAGATAGGGAAAACAAAGAGATCAAGGGGGAAAGACTGAAGCAAGAAGTGTCCACTGTTACCCCCATGGAGAAAATTTCTGTAAACTTGTAACTTCTCTTACATGATCTATTAGATGGTAGTTGTTCCTAGATGGACCGTGATGCAACAGAGAAACCAAAGGAAGCCCAAGAGTCATGGATGTGTTTCTTCTTATTATATGTATGTTGCTAGAATATTATGGTCTTCAGATTTATTAATTTTCCTGTTGGGAACTTGTAAACCTAATTAATACTATTTCTATCTTCTTAGTGAAGTGCCAGAAACATGTTGAGAGACGGGGATGGAAAAGTGGGTGGTAGTCATTTGAATCATTTCCATAAAACAATTTGATTCCAGTTTCAGCTGTTCAATGAGTCCCAGACAGGTTTTCTGCAACAAGTCAACTTTCCTAGCAGGAATGTGGTTTCTGCTTTTGCTGGTCCCTGCTTAGGGCCCTAATTCCAGAATCCTGTTCTCAGCAGCCAACTGGCACGCTGCCTCCAAGTTGCGGGGTTCAGGACTGTGATGCTACTGTTGGTAGCTCTGCTTGCTATCATTCAGAGTTTGAAATTTGGGAATTTTTCCCCCTCAATTTAAATGGAATCAAATTTCTCTACATGTTGAGCAGTGAGTAAAGTTATCTTTATTATTACACATTCAACTGAAATTATATTCATATAATTTCAGTGTGTCTCATAAAATTTCTGTCTTATACTCTTTTGTCTTTTTTAAAATTATTTTTAATATATGTTTCCTTCTTTTCATAGTTGCAATGATTCAGAATTTCTCCTCAGTGAGTATCTCTCATAGGCTCTGATTTTAACCCTCAGCAGGCTGTACTAGGAAGGATCCAATTAAGCTCTTTTTAAGTCCTCTGAGGAACACTCCTTGCCTGCAGTGATTAAAATTGCCTCTGTAAATTTGCCCATTTAATACAGTCCAAGTTTTGATGATATGAACTTTGTTCCCAAGGTTTTAAAAGATTTCTTAGTCTTTCCTTTTACAGTTACTAATATGATTGTAAGAAATATTCCAGTGTCTCAGAACTGCCTGTTAGCCAACCCTCTTTTCCCTTTGAAAGTGAAGGAGTTCATCCTACCAGGAAAAGAAGGTTAAAAGGTATTGAAGCATATAAAGCAATGTGGGGTCTGTGCACCATTTCTTAGTTCTAATTTCCAGCTATTGCGTATGTAACTTTCCTTTCTGCTTACAGCAGCATTACATATACGTATTTTAGTAAAAGATAGAACTTCTATGGAAATTAGCTGGGAAACATCACATATATTCTGTGAGGAAACAGTTAAATATTTTAGAACATTTGGCCATTATATTCAACATCATTGATATAAATGAATCATCTTGACTCAGAAACATCCTTTAGAAAATATTCTGTAATCTACCAGATTTAATTAAATACATGGGAAACAGAAACCGTGGATACAGTTGCATTTCTTGTTATTCAGGAGACAGAAATTATATTCTCAGGTTTTTCCTAAAGACAGCCTATAACAGAATGGAAGTCTAAAAATTACCTGGCATTAATCAGCTAGGCACTCAAACAGGAAGACCTGGGTTAGGTAGGGATTACTGCTGAATTTTACTAGAAGATGATCCTGATTATTTCTAATGCTAATGGAACGGAGAGTTTCTTTGTTGGAAGAGAATAACTTTGACAAACAAGATTCAGTGGACAACAACATGAAAGCTGCAACTGACTTGAGATGGAAGTGCTAACTTTTGTTGTCTTCCAGTCACTCAACTTCCAACAGCACTATATCTTTGACAAGACTGGCGTTTTATGATGGACTTGCCTAAGGCATTATGAATGTATGGTAAATCTTTCATTTATGTGTTATGAATTTCATTTCAAATATTCCAGAATAGCATACAGTGGCAGTAGCTATCCCACTGTATAACTAAACTATGGATGTTCAACAGTGAACTAAGTGCTAAGGGGTTACTATTATGCTATCATCTAATTCAAGTTAACCTATAATAACACGCAACATAGAGATGTCTTACTTTAAGTAAACTTTGGTGGTTTTTTTTTTTCTCTGACAAAAATAACAACTCTTTAGAATCGCTAAATAGACAGACAGTCTTGTTCAAAACACTATTACCTTGAGCACAGTACTGTTGACTTGTTCATATATTAAATATACTTAGAGTTCTCTTGATACTTTGTGCTTTAAATTTTGAATATTCCTTATGAGAATTTGATATTTTTTTTTAGCACAAGTAACTTATAAGTAGTTCACTTATTAATCTTTTTAACTTAATAATTAAATTGCATCTAGAGTAAAGTAATTTGGTTTTGGTTTTGACAGTTTTTCTATTGTCGTATGTTGATTGTTTGATGACTAAGATGTAAATGAACTGTATCTCACAAACAACTAAAATAAGTGTTGCTTAACCACACATGTGGGGATTAAGTACCAAAATTAATTACACCAGGGAAGAAAAGGTGTAGGTGAGTCTGAAGTAGACGTAAGGACTTAGATCTGGAATAGCAGGGTAAAGGCAATAGGCAAAAAGGGAAGAATTAACAAAAGATGACTGCTTTCTTTTATGGGCTGAATCTTTAGACTCTGAATATTCTCTATACGGTATCTTGATTTAAAGGTATCCTAAGATTTTTACAAAACCTTCATGCTGAAGGTGCAAATGTATGATACTGTATATATTAAGAAAACTGAATTCTACAGACAGCAAGTCAGCATACACTACCCATGTGGTGTTGATATTCTCTGTGCTTGAATCATCAGTCTGAAATATTTGATTTCACATCCTCAAGCACCAGTAATTGTTCCCAGTGCTGCCTTTCAAACTAGATTTTATGTAACCAGAATTTAAGATGGCAGAATTTCAAATAAAGGAGAATATATTTTTCATTTTCTTGTTCCTCCTTAACAAGAAATGTAGAGATAATGCTTTGTTAACAAGAACTTTCCAGGAGTGGGGCATATGGGACTAATGAATAGAGATTCCCTTTTGCTATGAGAATTGCAATGTAATGGGTAGAGACAGAGACTGATTTTGAGGAAGGACTTGAAAATATAAACCCTTCAGTGGAATAAGGTATTTGCTGCTGTTTTCTTCAAATTTCTACATACTCAAAATAAGACACAACTGTAGGTAGAGAGGTGCTTTGGAGGCAGCTTTGTCTTCCCCTGTCTAAAACTGGAAAAGCCTTCTGCAAGAGTGAAAAGATATGCGAAAGAATAAATACTACAGCACTGTCCTTTTGTAAGTTGGTCACAAAATGAGGCCAGTGGTGGAAGCTGCTATATGCAGATACCAGTGATCCACCGCTCTTATGGGGAAAAGAGAGCTTTGTCTGCTGCCTTGGACAGGGCTGAGCAGCAGATATTTAGTACAAGAGTGCAAGGGGAACACATGTGAAAGCTGTTCAGTGTAGAGGCAATAGTGTCTCACCATAAGATGAAAGAATTGCTGTATTTAAATCATTTGGAAGGCTCATCACAGACAGTTCCATACACCTTTTGTATCCATGTCAACAGAGACAAACTTTTGTGAATTACAATCTCTTTTTTTCTAAGTCTTGCCTCTGACTTGGAATCTGTTTTCATAAGAAACAAAGTTCAAGTGTGCTGATGATGGGGTTGAAATCTTATCTCTATCACAGTAAGGATTTTCATTCAAAATACTAGAAGTTACCTCACTGTGTATGTTTCTGCGGTCATTTTTACCCTAACATCACTTAAAGAACTGAATTAAATGGTTTGGACAGAGATTAATTATTTCTATAAATGTCATGGAAAAGGCTGAAAATTACAAGAGATCATCTGTCTTAGAGATCTGTCTGGATTACAACACAGAGGTTGAAATAAACCCACCAGTACCCAGAACTACTCTGGAACTTCACTACACAATGTCTACAACCCACAACTGCAATTCACAGGCAGAGCAAAAGAGGAAAGGAAGCAAATTGTCATAAAAGTTAAATTATATTTGGTGGATAGCCTGTGCAACACCGAAAACAATGAGGCAAAGGCTGCAGCCCCCCTGTCTAGAATACATGTTGCTCAGTATCTTCCAGGTAAATATTTTCTGTATAGGACAAATAAAACTGTAGTCTTAAGGAAGGAGTATGCCAGGAACTGTTACCTACTTTTTAAGGGGTTCTAAGGGAGAGGATAATCTTTCCCAGATATGTGTGGGATCATAATCCTGTTGAAGAAACAGAAAGGATGAACATGATTTTTGTTCTGCAGCATCGTGTAGGTTAAAATCTTGAACTGACTGTTCTGACCAGATAAATCATCATGTCTCAGTTTAGAATTCTTGGCTTGGGTTCAGTAAAAACATTGTAGTTGAACCTTCTCATGTGCTCTTGCTTGTCAAATTCCTCTCTGACAAGCAGCAAAGAGCTGTCACCAGAGCCATTTGCTCTTGTTCAAATACTGAGTTGAAATGCCATGAAGGCTGTCACTGGGGTCTTCCCAGGCTCTGTTCCAGGTAAAAGCTTTTATGTCTTAGTAGACATTATAATAGGAACAGTAGACATTATGATAGGAAAATCAAGTTGTATTCCTCTCTTGTGGAGATGAAGAGAACGACAGATTAGTTGCTCTGACTGCCAGCCAGATGGCTCAAATGACACATAAAACATGAGAATACAAAAACTTGTCCCTCTCCTATGGTCACTTTTAGCATGTAGAAAAATAAAATCACTTTTTTCATTATTCACTTTTTTTTTTTCTCAGTAAACTTTCAGTTGCAGACTAATTACATCCATTTTTATTGATGCTATTTCAGCAGAGATGTAAATATTTGGTTTCACTGTCAGATTTACTATATATACTATGTTACAAATCCTGAACATGTATTATGTAGCAAGTAGATAGCTATTGTGAATCCCTGCTTATTGTATAGTTGGTATTTTGAACCACTCAACATGAGCGGGTCTGCAGGTGATAACTAAAGGAAAATTAAGGCTACTAGAAGCAAGTCCCATTCAATATTTCCTTATTATTCCCATTGTATATGGTTGCAATTGTTAGAAAAGAAAGTCTTAATACTAACACAATAAATGTTATTTAGGAATATTACACTTCTAGATTGGTCAGGACTGATCAGTGAGAGTTTTAAGATTGATTTTAGATCCCAGAACAATTTGTTATGTAATGGCATATTTTGAGGCTGAAGAGGAGCTGAGGTCCCTTATGTCCTGGTCTATTTTTCTTACTAAAACATACACAGGACTTATTCACTGCTTTTTATTCCTTGGAGGCTCTATGACTCCTTCATTAGAGTCAATTTATGTAGCATTTTCCAGTTTTAGAAAAGTAACTGGTGACTGCATATATTTTAGATAAAGCAGAATTGTGGACTATTTGACACAGAACTTACTTCTTACACAGTTAAGAGTAGATTAGGAGACAAGGAAAGAGCTGAATTACTGGCATGTGATAGAAAGCAACTGAGTTGCAAATGGACATTACTTTCATCAGAACTTCTAAACCCTTTCTGAAGGAAAAAAAAGAGCTTGAGAAGTGAAGGGGTATTTTATTTCAAAGTTGGACAATTAGTCTTTGTGCTTGGCTTGAGCACAGGAGTTTTTGCTGTAAGGTATTATCACAAGATGTTTTTGCCAGGATACCACTTTTAGAGTTCTGACACTGCATTAGTCTGCAGTGAGCTGGGAAGAAATCAAGAGTGAAAAAGTCACTTTCTTCCTTTTTGTTTCTTTTTTTTCCCTCCTCCTGCCTACTAAAATGTTCAATTGTCATTTGAAGTACAGATGATGATAGAAATTAATCTGTTCTTGGCCAGTGTGTGATAATGCAATGTCTGTTTCTAGACACACATATCTGTGGTTTTAAAACTGAAACCTTCCATAAAAAAAAAAAAAAAAAAAAAAAGAAAGAAATATTAAAATAAAGTGCTATCAAATAGTATACGACTAAGTAATGCCAACTCCTTGGGTGTTAGGGTTCTCTGCTGCTTCCATATACTGGGGGGAGGGAGGGAAATAGTCTACAGAAGCTGTAGAGAGGTAAGAAAAATGGGAGATGGAAAGCAACATCCATGTAAGAAGAGAATGGTAAAGAAGACATTTAAACTTCCTTGATTTAAAGTAGTAATTGAAGTGTGCAACACAATAAAAATAAAACAATAAACCGTTCTCCCCCACTGCCCCCAAAACCCTCCCAAAAAACAACCAAAAAAAAAAAAAAACCACAGGCAGTCTCCTTTCCTTCCAAAAGTAAAGATTTTTGAGGGAAAAGGGTGAAAAAGATTTTGGTTTGCATGCTTTTATGAAAAAATAACATGGAAACATTCGCTGAAACTGAAAGGCATTACATTTAAAAGGAGCAACTTTAAGTCAGTGCATAATTAAACTATAAAACCCAATGTAATAACATCATTACAGATGAAGTTTTATGGAGCTGTGAATATTGTCATTTACATAAAATATTTTTTTTAAGAGTCTCTCTTTTCAAAATGAAGATAAACGATGATACTTTGGGGCACAAATCAAACTCTAATGAACAGGACTTAGAAGCTTTCCTTCTCTATTATTTGTGTCAAATAACTTCATTCTTGGGCTTCTCATTTTCAGCTGTTTCTAATATGGTGGTTCCAGTGCATTTTTGATCAGAAGTCCATTAGCTCTTCTGATGGCCACACTTATTTTAACAATACAAGAAATACCTAGGCAGAGTGGGCTAAGTTTACGTGTAGAGTCTTAAACACTTCCGAATATTTGATGAGACAAAGGATCAATATGAACTTAGTACCTTACACTAAAGACCTCAAAACTGTGTTGAATGGGAAAATAGTACAGTAACGATTGAATGTCATTTATTATTTGCAATTTTCTGGTCTGTTTCTCTGGGCAGAAACAAAACAAAATCAAACCCTAATCAAAACCTGATGGAGAGACTAGAAGCAATCACTTTTCCATTGCATCAAACAGACTAGCTAAAGAAAACAAATCATGATTTCTGAACTAATGATGACCCACACCATTTGGTTCAGAGTGTGCAGTGAAATGACACAGAGAAATAGCTGCTGTGATACGGAAGCAAAAATTGTTGCTGCATGAGCATCACTGCAACACTGTGTGATCACAGGGATGCTGCTTCTGAATCTCCATCATTCTTTTAGAATAAACATACAGTGAACAAATTTAACACATTTTTTAGCCATAGTATATACCCTAAGAAAAATTACATGAGGGGGCACTGAGCCCTCTACTGCCTATTTGTTAGCGGCTGTGCAACTGAGGTTGACACCAGGTAAAAAACTCCTCATGTTTTGGTCTTCATCACTTCATGAAGAAGGTAGAAGTTTTATTCACAAACTGATTTAAAGACTTAGGAGAATGTGCGTCCCAAATCAACTTAATCTAGTAATTATAATGTCCTTAGAGAATGTACACCCGAACTTCCATATGCATGTTTTAATGCAGGCAATTGTACCATATCTTGGAGTACCTCCTCCAAGTCCCATTACAGTGAGCAAGATAACAACCAGTGCCTCCAAGGAGGATCTGTGTCTTTGCAGGACAAGTTTAAGGGCATTTAGAAGGTGTTTAGGTAGTATGGTGATACTTAAATATACGTACATAAATTTGTTACAGCCGGTGAAAATTGCAATGGAGATTGCATTTCTAAGAATGTAATTATCAGAATGAGAATTTAGCCAACATAATAACTGATTTAATGCTCTTCTTTCATTGAAGTGTAGTGAGATTTCTGATACCTGAATGAGTTCATATCTCTCACGAAATGTGTTGTGTGCAGTATTGAGGTGTTTACTTTCAGTTCTATTTTGAAACTTGTTTCCTCTTCCGTAACACTCCAGCCGCAGGAGCTGCGGGGTCACGGCTCAGCCAGGAGTTCTTTAATACCTCAAGACAGCATCAAGCCATGGACTTGTTCCCAAGGGGTTTCTTTACTAATTTAGGGGAGAAAATAAGGGAACTTGGCAAAGGTTCAAAAAGGACACTACACAAGCTAGGCAAAATATTCCACCGCAGTATCAACCCAGCACATATTAATCCACAACACTTAAGTCAAAATCTAATCAATCCACAATACCAAAGTCAAAATCGAATCCCTCCAGCTCCAAGACACCCAAAGCATCAAGAAAGGAGCAAATAAAGAGAAGCAGAGGGAGAAAGAAGAGAGAAGCAGGAGGAGGGAGAGACAGATCAAATAGCTACCACTGAAACCTTGTGGCAAACCAGCTCTCACACGTGCAGGTGACAGGGCTGTGACACGTGCTACCCCTATGCCTTTGGTTTTATCTGCTCTGGTCTCTCTAGCCAAACCCACCACGAAGGGCCTCTGACCCCCTGGCCACTCTGGGGTCCCAAGCCAGGATGAGGGGCAGTGTTCTCACTGTCCCTGCCAATCCGAGCTGGGTCAGGGGCTCCAGGAGGTGTGGGGTGTTATAGTTTTCCTGGGCTGTTTGCGACTGACAGCTGCTGCAGGGCTTCCCCTTGTGGGTTCCAGGGCCTGCCATGAGGGATACAATGTCACCCCAACAGCATGAGGTTTGACCCGTCCCTTCCCCCTCCACATATGCACACATACCCCACAAGGTGGTTCTGACCCCATAATCACTGATCTGGTAAGTAATAGCCTCTTATCTCCTTGCTATATATAACAGTATGGCACTGTGAAGACATAGAGAGCAGGAAAGTAGTGACTAAACTATTTCTCAATTTTATCAGTAAAGTACAATCCTTCTAGAATTTCAGTAGGCATTTAGGTTTCCCCTGGAGATTTACTGGAGAAGCGTGTTAATATGACTTGTGTAGGTGTTTGAGAAAAGCTTCCAAAGACCAAACAGATGTTTTTATTTGTCTGGGAACTCATACATTTTAAAGATGATAAAACTGTATTAACCACAGTTATGAACTTTAGCATGTATAAGATTCCACTTACCTGGGGACTCTTTCAAACTATGAACAAAAGACTGTTATTAACATGCCTCTAGCTCTGTTTGAGCTGATATTGCTCCATTTTTTGTCTCTATTCGTCTGCACTTACTGCATATTCTTACATCTCTCTCTATTTTTTCTCTGCTGTATCTCTGCACACAGTGAAGAACCAAATTGTAACAACTCATCATGGACTTGTACCTGTAATGGAGCTGAGCAGACAAGAGAGGACTTTTGTCCACATTTTATTTACTTTCTTGACAGAAAAGAATTTGCTTTTGGTGCCTTCAAGCACAGTGATTCATAAATATCATTATAGCTTAACTGAAAGATATTTTCTCTAATTTCTGGCCCAAACATTTGAGAAAGGGAATGAAAAAAAAAATTAAATTAGTATAGAACATCTACAGTTCAACTCATGGATCTTCAAGTTTTTAAGATTCCTGTTCTGAGAAGCTTCAGGTCACCAGGAGACCAACGCAAGCCATTTAGAGTGACTGAATCTGTCAGCCACATGGAGGTGAGTTGAGCTATGCTGCTTCTTGCAGCCTGTGTGTCTTAAAGGAGTCACATGTCTCAAGCAGTGTGCTGAGTGTTGTGACATGCAGTAGTGCTTGCAGCCCCCTCTGGGCCCCTTTCATGTGATCCAGCATGCAAGTATTGCACCATCTGCTAGACATATTTGTATTTCTCCCACTGCAAGTGGGGATGTTTGGCTTTGTATTGGTGTCTGTAGATGTGAAAACTAGCCTACCTAGATTTTAACTTGTTTGTTTTTTTTTTCTTTTTTAATTCTTAATAATTGCATCCTTTCCTCAACTCTTCCTTCCTGATCATGTTCCATCCCATAGCAGAGAAGGATTTTTCTTGCCTTGAACTGTCAAATATCTGTTTCCTCTGCTTTCAGATATCCTTTCAAATATTTTCAATCATTTTCATCTTTAAAAACTCTATTCTCTGAATGACTTTACTGTGCTCTTGTTCTACAGGACTCACTGCTTCAGAGGCTGACTACAGTGATATGTAGTATCCTCATCATAATGCAGCAGTTTCTGAGAGTGAATTTGAATGAAAATTGGAACTTGGAGGGTCCACATGTATTCAATGAATAATCACACCAACAGAAACTGTGTTATATTTGTATTAAAAAAAAAATGAAGCAAACAACCCCTCCCAAACAGTCATGTAGTGTGCTTGTTGGTATGAACACACTTACTTCTGACAGTTAGTAGTATGTCTTAGATTATAGAACCAGCAACTGCTAAAGGGGAAAAAATCAGTGGGTATGTATTAAAGCTCATGAACTTCAGCATGCTTTTACCAGATGTCCTTTGAGCTATTTATCTCAGATTACATTACAGTGGGAAAGGTCAAAAAGAGTAAATAACTACCTTCAGCAATTAAAATCTTTGTTTTGATCTTGAGGGAGAAAAGAAAAATCCTTTCTTATTCTCCTTTGTTCAAAGAAGAACTGCATCTTAAAAGTCCAAGATGCTTTGTATGCTAGTTCCCCATCTTATTTGCCACTCAGCTGGGTACAAAAGTTTTCTCTTTGGTGCAGTGAAATGGAGAAATAAGCCTGACAAGTGACACTGTGCATCTGCAAAAGTAACCTTCATCTCCTGTTGTGCTGCTTCCAGCACTCTCCCCACAGAATCTTCCTCTTCTCTGTTCCATGCTGGTAGCCTGTGGTCTTTCAGTATTTTCAATTCTAAACCCTTTTTGGTCCTCAGCTGGAAGCTGGCCTTAAGAATTCTTCTCCTGTGCGGAGAGAAGGTGGGAATCTAGATGTAAACTGCCTGGGATAAATCCAGCTTACAGGAGGTAAAGCAAATCTAAAAAAAATATTAGGGTGTTCTTTGCTCTTAAACTGTACAATGAAAAAGAAAAGTTTGTATAATTCTACAGTAATTTGTAGGTGCCAGCTATATAGTATGTCACCTTACAATGAAAGAGATATGGCTCAGTATACCTAGGGATTTTTGCCAACCTTCAAAATGAACCACCCCTCAAATGACCTCAGGCTTTGAAGGCACTTGTAGAACTGATATAGAAGTGCTGTAATCATGAGCAATTTGGGTGATGCAGGAAAATGTGTAAAAAAATGGCAACTACTATACAAGTACTTAAATATTGCCTGTAGTATAGCGACCCTTTTCTCTTGGCTACCTCTTCTTTCTTACAAGGTAGTAAGCAAAGGATAATTGATGAGTGATTGAAGGTAGTAGTGATGTTATCATGCTTCAGATAATCTTATTTTCTGATGTTTTTCTACTTTTAGAACTTAATAAACTGAAATTCCACCAGGAATTTGTATTTTGAAGCTTGTGACCCCAAATATGTGGACTGTACTCCTTATCTCAAAGAAAGAGAGCTTTGTACCACTCATATTCCATGATTTAAACTCTGTAGTCTTCCTCATTTCATCACTAAAAGAGACATAAACTTGCATTCTGCATGAAGCCCCTTTTTTTAAGTTTAAAAAAAATATCTAGGCATCTTCCAAAGATCTGCTGGCATTCAGTCCTAATTCTCCTACAGGCTATATTGAAGAGCTTAGTGGACTATTTTGAAATCGTAGTTTATCACCATGAAGGCTTTACACTTTTACTGAAAGTATTACAAACTCACATCTAATAGAATATTTTAGTAAATGTCTGTTTGGAATTCTGCCAGTCTGATAGCACAATACATTATGATGCAAATATAGCTACTAATTTTCTTCCACATTTGCACTAGAACAGAGGATTTAGAACCAGGTTTAATTGCTGAATGTAATTGACAGCTCTTTCCTGAAGCTGAAGAGGGAATTAATTATCTCTCATTGCTACTTCTCGCAGTCTACATGTATCCTCAGGTTTGCAAACAGGTAAAAGAAACTCTGCTGTTGTGCATGTGCTTTTCTCTCCTGATTTAGCTCCTGTCTAACTTTGCGTTGCTGCTTCTGGTCTTTGAGATATTGAACATTCTTGGGATGATAAACAGATCTCTCAGCCTTGTATTCCTCTTGAGTGAGTGGGTCTTCTGCTGTACTGATGTAAAGTGTTAAGCATCTTTGGGGGGGGAAAGAAGCTTCATTTTTCTCTTGGAAGCAGTTCATTGACTTGCCTCTAAGAAACAGGCCAGGAGGAATACCGAGAAGAAACAGAAGTGCATGAGACTTGATATACTGCTAAACAGTAGCTATTAGCTGTGTAGATGGTGAGATATTTCTATAGTATTTCCTTCTAGGAGAAGACTTTTGAAATGGAAGGTTTATTTGCATCATTACATTTGGGTGGTCTTGGGTGGATTTATTTATTTTTTTCTAATTCAGTACTTTATCAATTGCTTCTTAATCCCTTTAACATTTTCTACCTCTATACAGTATCTTGTATCTTCTGTTTAATTTGCCTACAGTTATTTTTATTTCACTAGAGAGCTAAAAACTGGCTAGAGAAAAAAAATTTAGTTATTAGTCTCAAAATCATATCTGTTATGCAAACAGAGGCTGTTTAGTATTCCAAGATTTGATAATGTCAATGGAGAGCATTGTTCTTTATGAAGTTATAGCAATATCATCCATTTTGACTAGTGTGCTATTTCAGGTTATGTTTATGAATGCCCTTCCATTTGCAGATAAACAGGCCAAGTTTTTTCTACATTGACAAGATAGTGACCATCTAGTGGTCACTCAAAGTGACCTTGTGTAAGACTGTCTTATAAAAGTGAACTTAACATTTGCTATTTGCCTAAACAGAAAGATTTGAACTTCATACCAATTAATTATAAACACTCGTGAATCTCCTCTTTAAAGTCTTAGAGGTAAGGCAGGTGGAATGCTGCCTTGTACATTAATCTTTGTAAGCTGTCTTTCTACAAGTTAAAGTGCTGTCAAATTGAAAAGAAGTTTAGCATTAGATAGGAAAGCAAAGGAAGTGTTTAAAGGGAGAGTCAGTTCAACTGCCTTATATAGGATGTTTGAAATGCTAATAACACTCACCTGTGAGGACAGTGTTGTCAGGTGTGGCTCGTTAGTGTTGATTCCAGGGCAATGATGCACTGTATGCCATTCAAGATACTCTCCGTTGAAGTGGTACTGAGAGAGGGAGTTGAAATTTGAGGAGACCTTTAAGAGTTCTCCCTAAAGAGTTAGTGTTGGTGAGGTGGGTACAGAAACATACAGCAGCAGAGAGTGTCTGAGGGGATGTATTAAAAGCTGTTGCTTATTTTTAGAACTTAATTCATGGTAGAGCTTTACTCCAGGCTTTTTAAATGTGCATTGCTCTTGTGAAATTCACAATGTAATTTTTTTTGGATGGCTAGTGAAGATGCATCTTTGTGTATTTTTTGTTCTTGGATGAGGTGGGGCAAGAGGGGAGAAAAAATATGGGAGTGTGAGGGCCTGAATGTTCTCTCGTGTTAATACCACCTGGTTATAAACAGTATTAAGCTTCACTTAGTTCATGTTTAATATACCTATGGAAATGGAGGTCTGGCATCTCTTCTTCTTTGTGTTTGAATTGAGTATATGATAAAGGATGAGCAAAAGTCTCACAGCTAGGGCAAAAAGAGTTATAGTGAATAGAGTAATATCAGGCTGGCATCCAGTCACTAGTGGGGTTTTACAGGGGTCTCTCCTTGGCCCACTTGTCTTCAACATCTTCAACTCAAGGAAATGGCATGAAGCTGAGTGAGAAGAGGTTTAGGTTATATATCAGGAAAAAGTTTTTCACCCAGAGGGAGTTTGGTCACTGGAACTGGCTCCCCAAGGAAGTTGTCATGGCACCAAGACTGTTAGAGTGCAAGAAGTGTTTGGATGATGTTCTCAGACACATGGTGTGATTCTTGCATTGGGCCAGGAGTTGGACTTGTAAACCTGATGGGTGCCTTCCAACTCAGCATATTATATGATATTTATAGAAAATGCTGATTGGTATAGATAGTTCAGTATTTATAAATTGGTATGATGCATGCATTTTAAATGAGTGAGAAACACAAGCAATATTTTAAAATTTACAACAGCCAGTCCAGCTTCTTTTCCAGGTCTAGATATATCTATTTTTGAAGTGTGGTTTGATTCCTTCAGTATTTTTTGACTTTGAAATTAAAAATATCTTAGTAATTTCTTGTAACTAACTGTGGCAATTCTTGTATTTTTGTGAGTGGAGGAACAATAATTTTCACTGATACATATTTTGAGCTAAAATTGTAAATTTAGTTTTGTGCAATGTGCTATACCCAGAAACCATTAAGGAAAAGACACTGAAAAAGGTACCAGTAAAGGTAAGGAGTTTAGACTACAAGTTCTGCAGCTTCAGAACTAACAAATGTAATTTTGACTATCTTGCCTGTTATGATGGAAGAAACAAATGTTTTAGGCGAAAAGGAGACTGAGCTAATGGTGGTTATCTGTGATGCTCAGGTAAATGAGGAATGGGAAGCTGGACGTGTCCAAGAAAAAAATTGATTGTGGGGATGTTTAGCATATGGTAAATGAAATAATATCTTTGACAAATTTAAAGTACTGCTCACTTGGAAGCAGAAGTATAAAGACAGAGAATAGAAGAAAAGAAAAAAATCACTTTTGGAAAAAAATCAATTAGAAGAGTCCCCTTGGGTTCTTTCTGTCTTTCCCTACAAATTCAGTTCAATCCTTCTGAAAAGACTTGGGTCTGTAGGCTTGGGATTGCTGAGAATGGTAGGTATGAATTTTTCTCAAGTGTTAAATTGATAGATGTGTTCTTGTTGCTGAAAAACACCTGTGAGAATAATACATATTTTATTTGGGAAGGAAGGAAGGCTAGAAGGGAAGAAGTACATAAAATTCCCAGAACTAAAAGGTTTATAGCACTTTGATGTTTGTTCTCCAGGCTGCAATATGGCTTGCTCGCGTTTTGTAAAATGGGAGGGGTCTGAAGGTTCTAGTAAATTTGTGCAATTTTAAAATTATATACAGCTGAAAGATCAACTGTTGAGCACAAAATTATAAATCTCAATGAAAGAAACTGGAGCAGGACAAAAATCTAAACGTATCATGCTTCAATTTAAGAAAAACAAACAACCAAACAAAAACCCCAAAATCCAAACAAACAAAAAAAGTCAGGCCTACTTTATGGTATGGATAAGCACAGAAGAAAAGATTGTTGAAGAAGGGTTTTTTTTGTTTTGTTTTTATTGTGGATTTTATTTTCTGTTTAAGAGACTAAAATCTTAGTTTTCACAATAAGGTGTGTTTTAATTTAAAAAAGTTGTATTTAATTTGAAAGTTATATTTTAGTTATAGCTATCTGCAAACATATCTAGTTAAATGTGTTGTTTAGTTCTTAGGAAAGAAAACTTAATGTGATCATTCCTACTCAACTCTCCCCTCAGTATTTAATCTATTATTGTAAAGAAATATGTGCTTACCACTTAGACATCACAGGATTCCTCAGCTGCCTCCACAGGAATTGAAATTTGTACCTTATTAGATGTCTAGGCATCATACCATGAGATAAAGCCATGCACAGTGTGGATTTTTAATTCCTATGATTACAGAACTTCTTATGTAGTTTCTCCAAAACTTGTGGCGGTCTGGTCCCAAACGTAAGTTACCCAATCTGTTGCAACTGTAAAACCTTGCTCTCAAAAGACATAATTAAATGCATCTCTTGGTCCAAGGTGTGAATTCTTGTAAGCAGAGATTTTTCCAGAAACCAGTGCAGTTGCCACTTCTTGGAAACAGGTTTAGTTCTGAAATTCAATTGAAGATAAAAATAAAAAAAAAAAAATAAAGCAAAAAAAATAAAAAGACACTGAATAGGTCCAGCCACTTTAACTTTTGTTCAATAGCTTGCTGTCTTCTTTACTGATTATGACCAGAGTAACCTTTGGGGGAAAGGGTCTGAACATCCAGGGAACTTGCATAAAGAATACTGAAGCTCTCACAAAGCATACTGAAAAGGTCACCTTTTGTGTAATTCAAAGGATGCAGTTCATAGAATGGCATTCAAGTTAATTCATCATAAGAAGAGTTATTTTCCATCAGTTATGCAGGAAATAGTCCTCCCTAAGGTATTTTTCATCTTTTCTCTTCCTTTTTTTTTGCTTTTCATGTACATGTTATTTTGGTGTGTGCAGTTTTCCAGTCATGTACTACATGGGGCAGCCTCATGTTTGTACAGTGGAACAGTTCAGTTTTTGTTGGGCATACCCCTTGTCCTATTACTGTGAGCTAGAATAAGATATTCAATTATAAGAAGGTCACAGCCAGCTGTATAATAGCTAGTATATACATGAAGTGGGATTCTTCTTACATCACCTAAAGTAATTTTTAGTGACTTACCGTGTTGTTCAACTGGGCATTTCTACAAAAAAAAGTTTTTGTGAACTTTTTACTTTTGAGCGTTCTACAGCTGGTTTTATGTCTTGTTTTCTTCAGGACTCCTGACAAGGAATGATTATAGAAGGAACAATCCAGGCTTGAACCATTAGGATGGTTTGAGTTTTGTTGTGCTGTTGATGAAGCAGGGGGTGGTGTTTGTGTGTTTTCAGGAACACTGATATGTGAAACTCAAAATGTTTGGGAGTTCACTTGAGCTTTTATATCTTAATCTCTTTGAGCAGGAAATCTGACTTAAAGCACTCTGAAAGAAATATTTTCGTTTGAGACTTCTAGTGATCTCCAGAGGCTATGACAGTAGTTATTCTTTCTGTGTTTTGATGATTTAGGAACTTTGAAGAAGGTAGAAATATGTTGTTGGGTTAGGGAAAAGCACAGGGTGATCTCTTCAGTGAACTCAAAGATGTTCTGCAGTTAAATTTCAGGAAAAATTCCGGGGCTTTTTAGCAAATAATTGTATTCCATCTCTCTCGGGCTTAGCAAATCAGAACTGTCAAGGAAAACAATGAAATCTATGGATACTAAGGTGTCTGGTGTATTAAAAAGCTGGTCAATTAAGAATAATTCTTTTTATGATATGATATTATGATATTATTGAGCAACACTCTTGTGAGTGTTATTGAAGTTTCTAGCCTTGGTTCAACCAGGCCCATAGCTATTAAATATATAAATGGCAAAAAAGAAAGACATATTAAAACACTGTTGCTAGCCATGGTATATGAGATTTTTTTAATTTATTTTTTTTCCAACAACCTATGTGCCTATGGAAGGGAACTGTCTGTGTGAATGTTAAGGCTTCAAAAGCCTTTCATAGTTCCTCTAAGTTCAGCCATTTTTACATGGTCTATAATTTTTCTTTAGATCCTGCTTTTCTGAATGGAACAATGTTATTTCTACGCAGACTTTAAAAAAAAAATTCAAAACAAACACACACACCCAAGTCAAATGATCATTTGTCTTTGTTTCTCAGGTAGCTGATGGGAAATGAGAGCTTGTTTCTTGAGAGTTGGTTTTCTTTGCTTTCTTTACCCACTACACTTAATGTGTGCACATCTAAATCAAACAATTGTAATCCTCTATTTAGAGTAGTGTCAGATTCCAAACTTCTTGTAATTGATTTCTGGTTTATATTCCCTATTCTGTTGAGAGTCTTGCTAACTACTTTAGATATTCTTGATGTTAGTAATGAGATAATTTGTATTTAAATTAAACAGAGCTGCTACAAAATATTACAGTGGAGCCTGGGAGCATTTATCCCTTTTGTCTCCTTGAACTTCCAACTGTGTGGTACTCTGAAAAATGGCTTTTACTCTCCAAATCCTACTGTCCAAATCCTATAGTGTCTCCAAGCCATGCTGTTGCTTTCATCAGGCTATAATGTTATTTTACCCTTTTTGTAAGGGTAATAGTAAGTGATGGCACTTACTATTTATCTGAAATACATAACTATGTGTGCAGTGGAAACTACATCTGTTTTTCAAGTACAGTCTTACAAATCAAAATTACAGAGTAAGTGTCTTGGTTTTTATTATTTTATTTTCTCTTGTCTATGTTGTGCCCAGCAATGGTGGTAAAAATCTCGTTTTTCTCCCCCTCCCTGTGAACCTTCAGGTAAAATAAGGTTACTCTTGCCAGAATGCTTTTTATTATTTTTAAACTATCGCATCATCTCTACACGTACAAGATCTTAATTTTAGGCACGAATCACTTCTTAGGTTGCTTAATTCAAAGTAAAATAAAAACTCTGGATGCTTTATGACCTTTCAGAAAGGAAAAAACAATTTTTGCAGTCATGTGTTCACACCTTTGAAAATAATTAAAATAGAAAACACCAGAGAGTTGAAAACCCGTAAAAACGAGAACAAAAAAATTTGTTCTGAGTATGAAAGAAGGAAGTGGGGAATAGCAATAATTGTAAGAGAGTAAATCATTTAATTTTGAAGCTAAGATGTATGCAGCTAGATTCCCTTCTGAATTGCTCCATTTTTAGTATATTGCTAATTTTTATATCCAGTCACGTTGTCTGATTTGATGTATGGTGTTAAAGAACTTCTGCTCTGCTCAAATATTTTGTGTTAAAGCTTAAAGTTTTCCAACTATGTACCTTATTAGTAATTCAGGTTATATCTGCATAACTATGCGTATCATTTTGCATTTTTGGATGACGTTCTTAGGTTGTAAATTTTTTTAAGTTGTAAAATATTTTAAAATGAGACAATTAATTAGGTGCTGCAATTTTTTCACTTATCTAAACATCTGTTCAAATCTGAACAAATTTGGCTTATATCTCATGATCGTGGTATCCATTGAGGACTTGCTTCTCTCTCTCCAACCCACAAACCTGTCCTCCAAAAATAATTTTTCCTCATTACTTCCTACGTAAAAATAGTAAATTTAATTGCTGAGCACATTACATAGGGGATCAACAGAGTGAGTGAAATGATAACATATGAAAAAGTTGCTGTGTATATATAGTGACTTGGTTTTCAATACTGTTTTGCCAAAAAAAGGCCCCAGACACTTAAATACCTTATTATCTTAATTTTAAAGCAGACTATGATAAAAATGGCCTTTTTCATGCATGTTTCTTTTCAACTGAATATACATTTATTGAACCTTGTATTCTGAGATAAACCTTGTTGTAGCTTGAGTGATCATGTTAGTCTCCTCTAGAAGGCACAAATGAACACACTGAAGAGCCATTTTAGCAAAGCCAGCTGAGGGATGTTTTCAATAGCAGTACTGAATCCTTCAGCATGATAATAAAATGTTAAATTCAAAAGATGACTTGAAAGGTGTGAATTAATAACAGGGTTTTTTATATTCTTGGATGCTTCAGAAGGAGAGAGATGAAAACTTAATTAACAGAGCACTTGTCTCTTGCCTTGGAAAAAAAGAGTGCATACAATATCTAATTGTTAGACTTTTGCACTTAAAAAGAAGACAGTTCTTTGGTTGAAGACTAGACGTACTTAAACCTGATCACTGACATGTACTTAGTTTGTCTGCAGAAGCAGGACATGCTTCTTAATGTTTAGGGAGATTAATTGCTTCTAGAAGATAAAGTTGAGGCTGTACTCTCAGTGGAAGAAGTCTTTTCCTTCTGGCTTGGAATACAGAGTCTTGGCATTATTCATACAGTTATGATTTCTTAGCTCATGCTTACTGTTGACAGAATGACTGTATCATCAATGGATGGCAGTCAGGCATAGGAAGGGGAAAGCAAAGTACACAGTACTGTCCTTCATATTGCATTCCTCTGCTTTTATTCAACTACTGTGCAAAGGCAACTTCCATTATTTACCCACCTTCTTCTTCTGCCCAGTCCTGCTGTTAGGACCTCACATTTGTGACATTTGTCTGTTGCAACAGAAATTGTGGTATAAAATATTTAGGATCAGTAGACATTCAGCACAAGATTCAGTAAGTAAAGAAGGTGGGCTGAAAATCTTCAGATGCAAACCTGTCACAGCTAATATCAGAGTATGCCAGGAATAATTACAGAGACTGAGTTGGTAGTAGATTTGCTTGTAACATTTAAAACTCTCCTGAACTATGGAAACCTACATGAAGAAGGTATTCTCTGAGGGACTGATGTGACCTTGCACTTACTCAAAGTTTTTTAAAACAGCACTTACCATGTTATTTTAGTGGTACCATTATCTCTTGTGACAGTGACATGTCCTTTGTATTGCTATAGCAAAAACAGGATAAAATACTGGGTTTTGCAGTTGTTTAGGACCATCAGTGACTCACACTCCTGTTCCCTGAATAACGTAGACAAAGAAAATTATCTTTCTTCTCCTCAAATTACTCCCTTCTCATATATACCAATAAATGTTATTTCAGTCCTCAACCTAAATCTGTTGGCTCTGTGATTCCACAGTAATTTCTGAAAGTTCTTCACCAAGAGTGCCTGTACCATGCAGTCCAGGCAGAGTTGACAGAATAGGACAAGTGCTATGACCAATCTGTCAAGCACAGGCAAAGGGTAAATGGAGGAGAGAATTTCTGCAAGAGTGGAGAAGTTGAGTAGACTGACAGGGCTTCTCCAGGTGCTTGTGATGAAAGGGTTGGTTTAACAGACTAAAACCTTCTTGAACCTAATCTTGACACCACCTCATTTTACCAAACCCTTTTTGGCAAGAAAAATTAGCTAGTCTCCTCTCTGCCTGCCATAACAGCAGCTTGTCTGCCTCCTTTCCCTGGGAGCTGAGGAGGTGGGTGCAGGGGGCAGCATGGAGGCTGATGAGGTTACTCCACTCTGGCCCTGTGAGAGAATGTAGAATGAATTCCCTCCTCAGCCTGTGACATGACTCCAATAACTACAGAGTTATACACTGTGAAGCACTTCTGCCCTCCTGAGAAAATACTGGTGACAAAAAGTCAAAATTATATGGTTAGGTTTGAAAAATAAATTGATGTGTACAAGGATGTTGTTCACCTGATTTGACATAAATGCAGATATGCCTTTGAAAACTGATGTACTAAAGCAGCTCTCTTTTTGAGAAGAGGTTGGAATTGCCTTATGTTCTCAAGGTTACCTTCACATAGTTTATACTGTGTGTTTGTTTTGAGAACACAAACTCCTCTTCATTGTTTAAAGGTCTTCTGTGGACAGAGTTCTCTAATAAGCAATCCTTGGCTTCTCCTTTCAAGAGATGACTAGTAGTAGGAATGTTAAATAGCTAAAATATCATTGTGTTTCTTAAAATCAGGTAGAGTTGAAAATCTACTGAGCAAAATATTCCAAAAACCAATATAATATTATTTATTTAATGCCAGATATTTAGTTCTTACTAATTTCCAGTAGTATTTAGTGTTATTTTTATTTAAAAATTCATGGGATTGAGATACAAACAGCTGCCTAACTTGCTTTGACATGCAAAAGTGATTTCTATTCTCCTTACTGAAGACATGTAAACTATAATTTTATGTTTTTCTATGTAGGTAGAAGAGGCAACAAGGTTAAGACTAGTTTGTAATGGTGTGGTGGTTTGACCCTGGATAAATGCCTGGTGTCCAGCAAAACTCTTTCAAGGCCTTCCCCCGCCACCTTTCACCTTCCACCTTCCAGAAGGAAGGAAAAAAAAAAAGAAACAGCTAGAATTCTACAACTAGAGATAACAACTGAAAGAGGAGCTTTGATTGATACCACGGGTAAAACAGAACTTAGAATAATGCTTAAATTTATTACCAACAAACTAAAAACTAAAAATAAGAAATAAAAACAGGTTAGAAACACTTTTCCACCACCACCCCTCAGTCCGTCCATGCCCCCTCCTTCCTCTGATGGTGGGGGGACAGGGGAATGGAAGGTTTACAGTCAGTTGTTGTTGGGTCAGCCATTTGCAGATGTAAGTCCAAAACTTAAGCAGCAGTTTTGTCTCAGGGGGCTTTCCTGTGGGCTGCAAAGGGGACAGCTCGCTTCACCACAGTCATCACCATGGTCACAGGGGAAATACAACTCTGAGTCCTTCCCCTGTGTTCCATGGGGTCCCCCCCACGAGAGAGATCCTCTGTAGTCTCTCATGAAAAGCTGGCTGTACCTATTTAGCGTGGGTTTCTCCCTCTGTGGGTCTCGGCCACGAATCTTTGCAAGACACTGCTCCACTTTGGGGGCCTCTTGCTCAATGTGGACCTCTCCCTCTGTGGGTCTCGGCTGCAAATCTCTGCAAGACTCTGTTCCATCTTGGGGGCTTCCCACAAGGTGACAGCTTCTTTCATGCATCCCCCTGCTCCGACAGGGAGGTCCTTGCACCCCAATGGATCCCATGGGCTTTGAGGAGACAACTCGTAATCACCATGATCATCGCCAACGTATTCAGGGAATAATAGTTTAAAGTCCTCTCCCTGATCTGTGGGGTCCCTCCTTCTCCTCTTTTCTTCCTGCACGGACCTCGATGTCTGCGTTGTGATGTTGTTAATCCATGGCTGCCAATTTCTAACTGTGCAACAACTTCTTAAATATGCTTTCATGCAGGGGTGTAACTTAATGGTTCAAAAGCAGGAAGTTTTCCTTAGAGCTGGCCCTCACTGGCTCTGCTCTACAGGATGGAGGGAAGGTGCTCTACAGGATTGGCTTCCAACAGAAGCCAATCTTCCTCTTATTAAAAAAAAACTAATCAGAGAAACCCATGAGAAGTGGCCATGGTTTTCTGCTTGTTTGAAAATTTTCTCTTGCTTATTTGAAGAAAACGGGGAAAGCACAATATCTTTTTGTGTGTTTTACTGAATATTTGCTATTATGAAAGTATTTTTTAACGATATTGAAAATTTTCCACAGCAGATGTGCATTTACACATTTCAAGGACATCGTTCCTCACAATGCTTACCCCATCAACAGTTGCTGGGCATTAATGGAATTCACTCCACGGAAAAGTCTGTTGTCTCTTTGATGTGAACAGATCTTTTATCAACAGTGATTGTTAATATAGTTGAGGGAGACCAGAGAGGCTGTTAATTATTCTGTTTGGGTGTGCTTTAATGAAGTTATCAGCAAAGTACATCTGTGAAATTTCTTTTACAAAATAAATCTTGCAATAAATCTGAAATTGGATTTTTAAGGGGAAAAACCCTGGCGTTTTCTTGTAGGTGGACTGTAACCTTTGTGAGTATAGGTATGGTTGTCAGTTTAGCAATAATCTTCCCTAATGTGATTAATGATAGAAAATTTTTATTTTAATAATAGCCATTACTTATGCTGGTATCTTCTTTTTCTGGTAAGAAATGTCTCTTTCCCCCGTCAAATTTTTTAGCTTTAGGTATTTTCTGGATTATCATGCCTTTCCTCAGGGACATGTCAGCAACCAAACAGATCTGACTCAGATAGGCTTTAGTGTGGATCCTCCTGTAGCAAATGTTAGTGATCTAAATCCTAGATTCTGGGACAACCCTGCTGCCTGTAGATGCCATTAGCAGCAATACTGGCATATGGTGAGCCTGAACTGAAAACCTAGTTGCAAAAAAGGGAATAGGACATTAGCTTGGGAGAAGAGGGCAGTAAAACTACATGAGAGATATTTCTTCATAGAAGTACAAATTTGTAAAATGTTGGAGCTTGGAGTTCTTGTGCTTCTGTTCCCTCAAGTGTATATGAATGGGCAGAAATGATGCCACATAATACCTCCATCCTCATCTATTGCATTCTTTCCATGAGTCACTGTCAATCAGTGGGAAAGTCACACTATCTTTTCCTAACAGTGTGTTTGCACCACGATTACTGTCAGTTATTTTCTTCTTTTTTTTTTTTTTTTCACAGTGGTTCACCAGTGCTATTCTAGCTTTTCTGCTATACGTGTGGTTTCAGACTTTCACTCTTTTACAGCTGTGAGAGCAAAGGCTAAATAGATAAACGTCTGCTGATTGGCAGTTCTCTTGCCCTCTTACCCCCAATTTCTGTCTGTTCTTGGAAGTTTCAGCAATTCGGTTTTTTTTTTGTTTGTTTTGTTTTTTTGTTTTTTTTTGTTTTTTTTTTTTACTATTTGCACAGTTTCCTAAAGAATTATTTCTGCATTGCTTTTCAGCAAAAGTTTTCAAACTAATGTTTATAGGTCAGATAATCATGGTTCATTTTTCATACACCCAGAACATCATCTTGTATATTGTTCATGTAAAGGCTTTGGGGAATTTTGAGTACATGAAAGTAGTATGCTTTCCAGACATCTCTTAAAGATCAAATGTCTTGAGGTGATGCAGATTTTTGCCAGAACCAAATGGAAAGGACAGGGTGTGGCCAGTGAGAAAAAGGAGTACGTGAATGTAGATTTACAGTTCAAGTTCCTAAACAGTCTCAGATTCCCAATACAAAAAAAAAAAGCATTGGCTGCCTGACACTTAAAGAATAGATATAAATATGTGCAGCCTCTGTAAACTTATTACTTGCATACAAGTAATACTTGTAATACAAGTAATAAGTAAACTTATTGTACACCTTCTGATACATCATAGTAAGTGTGAGCTTCAGCTAACAAGGCTTGTTTTTCCCCTTGTGATCAGTTTTTAAGAAAGATAAATTTGAAAGACACACTGAGAAAAGAGACCTGGTTGCACTTTCTTTTAAATTTTCAAGATGCTTCACTTTTTCGTGTGTTCTTACTGCTATTTAAGAATTAATGTCAGATTTCACTTCTTCTGTGATGTCTGTAGTTAAAGCTGGTATTGGACACCAAAAGACACAATCTCTTTCTGCTTTTTTTTTTTTTTTTTTAAAACCTGTAAGGAATTCCTTCTCTATATGCATCTAATAATAGGAGAATAAATCTTCAGCTTCAGGGAGGGTGCTAAGTTTTATGTAGCTATACAGTACTGTTGCTCAGGACGTCCCTGTTTGAAGTACATCATTGCAAAACATCAACTTAGGACTGCATCAACTCTGCCTTTCATGCAACTGGGGTAACTGTTGGACCTTGGAGTTTAAAATCATAGTTCAGCACTAAATCAATTGCAAGATTACAGGTTAGAAAGTTGGTGAGCAGTATGCAAAAGGCTTGTAATGAAGGCTGTTCTATGAAGTAATGGAGAACCTGCGCTATAGTAAGATTAACATTGTTCAGGAATATGGTGAGCTGAATCATCGAATTGCATATGAAAAAACTGTAGGGAGTGTTCAGAAAAAAAATGAGATATTGCCATGAGTAGCATGGCAGAATTCTCTTTGATTTCTTCAGAAGCAGCCTTGAAACATTGCTAATGATTTAGTTTTTCTCACTGATCATGTTGAAACAAACAGATCAACTATTTTTGATAGCTTAAGTCTTGATCTTGTTAACTCTTAAATTTTTAACTTGTAAATTTATTATTAGGGTGTTTCCTTCAGACTGTAGAAATATATTATGCTTAATTCATGCAACACTCCTGGCTCTTTTCAGCCCTGTAAAAATCGAACAATTTTCTCCCACTTTATCATTTTCTTTCTATATTCTTGCCCATTTATAAACTTTGAGACAAAGAAATATTAATGAAATTTTTAATGTTCTTTTCAAAAAACGGTCATCAATCCCAGAATTTTAGTACATACTCTGCAGAGATTCACACCAAATTTAGTAGTAATCTTTTTATAAATTTCTGCATGTCAAATCTGCATTTAACCTAGAAAAGATATTCACTGGATGAAAAAACAAGCAAGAAGTCTTCATCAATTGTAAATCAATACATCAGCAAATTATTTCTCAAAAGTTCTCTTCAATGGCAAGAATTGTGTATTTATAGGTTATGTGATAGCCGTAACATGGGAAAAAGGTATCATGCACTTTGTATGTTACAGGATAGCCCTTTGTTCCTAATGTTGCTTTACTAAGATAAATTTTAAATAACACAATTCATGTTAACCTTCAGTTGTAAATTTGACTCTTGAGAAACAAGAAAAAAGTATGTAATATTGGAAAATTACATTCTTTATTTTTGCATGCTTGTTGTGAATATTTAATTTACATATGCAGCAAATATGTGAGTTTATACATAATTTATAGGCAGAATTATTTACAGCGGTCACAATCGTGTAACATAAATATTATGGTACAGATGAACTCTGTAACATAAGGTTATAGAAGTGGGTAATTTAAATTACATTATTGATAGTTTAATGTATTTAGTGGCTTTATGGTATACAAAAGGATATATATCTCTACATAGCTATATGGTATATAATATGTTGAGAAGGCAGTGCACCATATATGTGGCATCTCCCAGGGCTGTCCCAGGACAACCTGTGCCACCTCTGTGAACCCAGGGAAGAAGGAATCATTTGCAAAGATATTGCTGCAAGCACCACTTCTGTACTGTGCGAGCCTTGTTAACCCCAGATTTCCAGTGCAAATAAGGAGGCAGAAGGGATTTGCCACTGGGCTGCTTTTGCTTCTTGTTCTACAGAGCTGATGCTTTTTTTACCTTGTCTGTTGTGTTCACACCCAAGTTCATGTACAGTCTCCAAATTCATCTACAACCAGAGCTTCATCTCTGGTTGTAACCTCTAGCTATACTCTGCCTTCTCTGCCAGGTCCATAAACAACTCTTCAATTTAGCAAAATACTCATCTTGGACACGTTAAAGAGTTGATATTGCTGTTGTGTCTGGTTTTGGTAATTCAAACCTAGTACTTAGGTCACTGAGTAAAACTGATGAAAATAGAAATGTTTAACATAGAGATCTTGGGACAAGCTAAGATACTTCATCCACTTGATAGGTAAAGGAAAGCAAGAAAGGCTCAGCTATAGCCAGAGGCCTCTTCCCCATTGACACTACTCTGCTCCTGCAACAACTGCATCCTCCTAGGCTGGGATGTCTGCAAGCAAAGCCTGACTTCCTGTTTGTTTGCACCATCTTTAGAGAATTACTGCATAAATCGTTCAGTGAGCTCCTTAGATACTTTTTGTGATAGGAGCCAGGGCTGTTCCTCAGAGGACAGAAACTAGCTTGTGCAGAGAAAGGGTTCAATAGAAGTGCTATGAATCTTTTCCATCTTGCCAGTGAGAGGCATTTTGCAGAAACGCTTTCACAAGGGATGTGAAAAGTTCCTAAACTCTTCTGCTCTGCCTTGTGCTAATCTACTGCACTTTGACATTTCTTAAAATTTATTTCCAGAAGGGGGTATTGTGTCATTCAAATGAATCTCTGTATTACAAGCCCTTAAACTCCTTCATATTGAGCCTGATAGCTTTGGTTTGACTAAAGTATATGGTAGATATGACTAAAGCACATTTTTCAGAAAATGTCTTAGCCTACGTGCATATACAGAAAAAACACAGAATTCACCGCTCACCTGGATTATTCTCGTAGAAGCCTCTCTTGCATCCTCCCTGCTACCCAAATCTTGACACGTAAACTCAATACAACAAACACTGCAGGCAGCAGTACAATTGCTTCCCTACTCCTATTTGCTGTCTTTGCCTCTGTTTACAAGTCCCAAAATTTCTTGGCCCCTCTGACCATAGCAGTGGTCTGCAGCTTCCGTCATGATGCATGATTTAAATCTTTGTGCAATACCGTCCACTCCACAGCAGTCCTTTTATTGTACAGCTGTGGCATAATTTTTCAAGGGTTGCTTCTTGTTTGTTAGCAATAAAATGCCATTTTAACAGACTGGAACTATTTAAAACAAAGGTTGTGTATACACAGAACATTTTCAAGTTATTGCTGATTCTGGCTGAGGTTGCACTATGTAATTTAGTTGCATTAGCATGTGTCAAGCATTAATTACAGAAGCCTAATGAGAGACAGTGTATATGTCTGGGCTCCCACCTAACTTGTGAAGTACCATGATACCACATTTCATATTGAGACCAAGCTGTTCTTATTTATTGTTTCACCACTCTTTATGCTTCACAAATTTTTAGGAGCTTTATTGTTCTGTACAGATACTCCATTAAAATATGAAATGTTAATGGACAGATTAGCATCTGCTGGTGACTTCCTGTTGAGAGTTGCTTTTAGGAGGGAGGACCCAAATCTAAGATATTAATATTTTTTATATGATCTTAGGTACATAGCTATATAATTTTTTTAAATTTATTATTATTGATAGTAGGTGAGGACCCAAATGATTTATAGTTTGAAGATCTTTTAGGAAGTGCTGTTGACCAGAAGAATTTTCCACAGAAAGATAAAACATATTAACTTTTTTTTGCTAAAGAACCTTAAGTGTCAAAATTTTCAAATTAAAAAAAAAAAAAAGCAAAAACAAAAAACAAACAACAACCCCCACCACTCAACAATAAAAACATTATCCTCCATTTTAAAGTTGAATATAGGTAAAAGAAGATATTTAAATTAAGAAATTAAAACAAAGTATTGCTTTGGGCTGATCATGTTTTGTATCACTGAAATAGTGTTAACTCTGAGAGCAGGTTTATTTCAGTCCCTGCTGTAATTCTGCTTTGAGTGTGAATGAGGAGACTTTGTCAAACTCTTTTCTCCCTGCTAGCATTGCAATTGGGATGCTAGCCTACATTAAAAATTACCCTTTAGTACCTGAAGAAGTCCAGTACTGTAAGCTAATTCAGTAGGTGTCATTTACTATTCCTCTCACTCTTCATTTTTACTTCAGATGTCAATAAGAAGGTCTTTATACAACCTTTGCCACTAACATACTCCCAACTAATTCTTCATCTGTTATTCAACTGCAGGGAAGAATGATACTGATCTTTTTTTATTATTTTTATTTCTGTCCAAAATGAATTTTATTGCCCTTTTCACTATGCCTTTATTGCTTAGCTCTGCTCTATAGGTCTGGACTATATTTTGCAGCTTCTCATGCCTCAGGGAGCCACATGAACATTGCGTTAATAGTAGAAAAAGAAAGTAGTGATTTGGCAAATAGTTCCTAGCTTTGAGTTAGTTGAATTTCCCCATGTTGTGATGCATGATGAAGGAGTAGTATGCATTTAAATTCTGAGCTGGAATAGAAGGGAAAGCTAGGACTGATATCACTGCCCTGATATTTTTCTTGCCTTTTTCAGTGCAATTAAATTGTTTAACACTCATTCTGTAGACTTTCATAATTATCTAAAGGAATTGAATATTTTTACTTTAGTGCATCTGGCAGTTGTACATAGATACTTCTCACCAAAGTAATTTTCATGTCAAGGATACTCTGAAAAATTCATCTATCTGTCTGACCTTCAACTTCCATATGTTCTACAGGCAATATAAATTAGCAGAACATCCATATCACAAATATAGAAGTGCCTGACTCACCGACAAAACCATCCTTCTCTATATTTTTGCAAGGTAAACTTGTAGGCTAATTTGCTGTGAGGAAACTTAGTTTGTGAACTAAATTCTGAAGGGCTGATTTCAAGTTGTTGGTACCCTGTAAATTCATACTTGTAATATATATTTTGTGCTTAGTGATGAGTATTCTTCCCTGCGTTAGGCAATCTTTGCAAAGCACTTTTTCTTGATTTTGTGTTTCCATACAAACATAGGGATCCATGTAAAATACATAAAGGTTACATAAATTCCCTATCTTTTCTTTTTCTTTTTTTTTTTTTTTCTTGTAGTGTGAAGTCACCACAGAATTTTGGATATCAGATATCTCATGTAAAATATGGGGAACTTAGTAATAATCTGAAAGAAAGGAAATCCATTCTGCATACAAACTAAAGTGCTGAGGAAAAGGAAATTAATATTTGTAGGACTTAAATAGCAATGAGGTTTTCTTGAAGAAGTGGGTGGTAGTTACAAATGAATTTAATTTATTTGTCAAAATAGTCAACATTTTAAAAGAAATAACAGATAAAATCATTTAGATAAACAAGTATAAGTTTGTCTTGTGAAATTGTCTCACCATCTCCTATTTGTAATGCCTTTGAGTGGTGGGCAAAAAGTCTACCTATCCCCACACCCTGTGACCATCTATAAGAACGTATTTCCTTTGGAGTAATTTTTTTTTTGCAGTGTCAAAGCCAGAAATGCATAAGCCCTCAGTATGAATTTAAGGAACATAGGATTAACATTATACAGTGGCAGTAAATAATTCTGCCACCTGCACTATATTGGAATTTCCGATGTCTTGTTTTTCATCTCTTCTACTAGTGTCTCAATGTGGAATTTTTTCAGACTATATTGCATATGATAATGTAGCCTTGTTTTATTTATGAGGTGCAGTGCTACATTGTGGAGGAAGACAACTTTTTGTGCTATTAATCAAAGTCCAAGCTGATACTAGTGCAGCACTCAAACCCTTATACATCGCATTTCTAAAGACTTGTGGGATTTTTTTTTTTCCCCTGGAAGATACATGTGATATCATGGAATCAAAACTGCAGTCAGGACATAGTGGGTTAATAAAGAATTGATAGTAATAGAATTATTCCAAAAGTACTTGCAGCAAAGAGGGAATAGTTGAACTGTACTCCATAGTCATGAGTGTCTCTAGAACAGCTAAAAGAATACACAAGATGGAGGAGCTTGTTTTCAGCTAACAATGTAATTATTTTTTATACTTCCAGGGATTTTCTTTCTATTCTCTACCATGCTATTAGAGATGGAAGGTCTTGATATAATTGCTTGTGGGAAAACACCTGTACAAAAATATGTGCTGGAGTTTTCATGGCTGGGAAAAGGAAAAGAAGGCAAGAAGTCTGTGTTCTTTTAAAAGCACACTATATATCACGTAATATAACTCCACTGTGCACACTGGTGCATGAACAGTCTTCTTAAGATGGGGATTTGGCAAGAAGTTATCAGTCTCCTCAAAAATATATCAAAGTGAGAGTCATTATTAATACTTTGAGATGATGGATACCTAAAGAACGAACTCTCTTATGCATTATGGCACTGATTAGTGGTTGACTGGGAATGATACATGACTGCAAAGGCTGGTGAGAGAAAGGTAATCAGCTCCCCATTTCAGAGTGGATATTTCAAAAACCTAGGTGATATACAAAAGAGAACAAAAAGACTTGTAGGGAAAATTAATAGTTCTGTGGTAATCCATAGTATTTCAGCTAGACTAGAAACAGCTTCATGGAATAGAACAGATAGGGTTCTGGTGTTGGCCCTGAGCCAGCAATGTGTCCTCGCAGCAAAGGTCAACAGCATCAGCAGCAGGTTGAGGGAAGCGATCTTTCCCCTTTTATCAGCTCTGGTGTGCTGGGTCCAGTACTGGACTTCCCAGTACAAGAGAGATTGCACTGGAGTGAACCCAGCAAAATACATGAAGATTGTTAAGGGCTTGGATTGTCTTATGCGTGAGGAGTGGCTGAGAGATCTAGGATTATTAGCCTGGAGAAGGGAAGGTTCAGAGTTATCTAATCTGTGCAAATAAATACCTGATTGGGGTGGTAAAAAAAAACAGAGCCAGATTCTTCTCAGCAGCATCCAGACAAAGAACAAGAGATAAGAGGTTCAAACTGAAATACAATAAAACTAATTTTTAAAATGATTTTTTTTTCTTACTGTTTTACAGTGGTCAGGGTGATCAGACACTGAAACAAGTTGCCAAGAAAGGTTAAGGAGGCTCCATCCCTGAAGTTATCCAAATCCTGATTGAATATTTTAAAGTGGCACTCTAGGTGATATTTTTCTGAGCTGGAGTTAGAACTAGATGGTCTCCAGAGGTCTCTTTCAGCCTCAACAATTTTGTTATTCAGGTGACAGGGGTATTGTCTCTGACTACGTAACCATAAGCTTTCCGAAGGCAAAGTTCAGGGGATTTTTCTTACTCCTATTAATGGTTCTGCATTGAATTTAGTAATGTAAGCTCCCTTTTTGCAGCAAGAGTCTTGAACATTTTAAAGTATGCTGTTGAGAGGTTTAGTTTCACTGTTACACAGATATTGTTTTACAGGCAGTGTAAAAAAAAAAAAAAAATATCTTTCTTTTTCCCCAGCAAAACTTTGTCTTCTGAGAGGGTGAACTAGGGTTCTTCTGTTCTCTATCAATAGGATCCCAGGTAGATAATTGTTAACTGTCAATAAGGCAGCACGTGCAGTTAATTAACCTTGCGTTTGTTAGCTAGGATTTTATGAGGGAATAGGCAAAAGGGAATAGATAACATGTAAAAACAGAAAACTGTCAGAAGTTTAGAAGAAAACAATTTCCTTGACTTTTGCCTCCTGACTTGTAACCGAAATATACTATTCATGGTAACCATGAGAACCAGTTTTTTCTATCCACTCAAAAGGGAAATCTAGTGTTTTGTAGTATGGGCTAGGCAATGTTGTTATGTGCTTGTCTGGAATAAAATTAAATTCTTTCATAGTAGTTTTTAGTGTGTTATGTTCTGGATTTGTGCTGGAAATGGTATTGATAACTCAGGGATGCTTTCAGTACTGATGAGCAGTGCTTACACAAGAGTCTTTGATGCCTCTTGCTCTGCCCCACCCCACCAGTGAGGATGCTGGGGGTGCACAAGAAGTTGGGAGGGAACACAGCCAGGACAGCTGACCCCAAACAACCACAGGGATATTCCATACCGTATGACATCATGCTCAGTATAAAACACTGGGAGAAGAATAAACAGCAGCCAACTTTCCACATCCCTCTCTCAGCTACAACAGGTGCTTTGTCTCATCTACCTTACACAGAAGAAGAACGTGTTCTGCTGAATCTGCAATTACAACCAGTTGTCCTTGGAGTGTGTGGAGGGTGATGGATTGAATCACTTTTGACTGATGTCATTTGCCTGGCTTAACATGCTGTTGGAAAGTACACAAATATGATTGCATTGCAAGTGAAATCCAATATAAAATACATTACAATACCATATAAAATACAACAGTCCTTTCTATGGCCTCCTATGTACTCCTATATCCTGAAAAAACATAGCAAAACTTTCATCATTTGTGGAAAACCTGAGTCTTGAAACTTATTTGTAATTATTAAAATAATGAGAGAGAGATGAAGAAAATACTTATCTTGCTGCAGAACACTTTGGAGAGAGAGCATGAAGTAGTTTGTTGCAGATGAGAGGCTTGACAACGAACAACATATTTTTGTGGTTCAGAGGCCTTTTGAGACCTGCCTTCAAAGAGCACAAAACTAGAAGCTATTGCAGAGTTTTTATCCACTGTCTTTGAAGCCCCATCAGCTATTTAAATCCCAGTCCACATATGGATGAAGGCATAAGTAACATCATTTGATAAACAACCCTCTCGAACAGTGCAGTCTTTTTGTCACTGAGGTTAAGCAGTTCCTCTAAAAGCATGTGTCTTTCTAAGACTGTGTAACAGAATATGGCATATGTTTTGAAATAACTTTCCTTTGTCTTGAGGTCTTTCCTAGAACCTAGATCATTCTTTCTCTTAAAATTTAGTAATAAAATTCCAGCCTAGAAGACTTCATTGAACTAAGTATGGTCAATACTAAGCCTGAGAAACAGTTCCTTTCCTGTAAAACTTGGTCTAAATGGAAAAAATGGAAGCAGAATGACAGTATCAACCATATTTCTAAGGCAGAAAATTAAGTGACTTGCCTGAAGGCAAGCTAGCAATTTAATTTTTTCTCTTTCTGAATCATAGTATTATTTTTCTTTCTTTTCTGCACTAAACCAAAATCAGGACAATGAAGAAAGTAAAACTGGTAGTTATTGATGACATCTTAATATTCAAGTCCAAACTTTGTTCAAAGGCTTTTTAAATTTTTACTCTTAATTAAAAAAATAATCTTTGACTTTTAAGTTTTCAAAAATTATCAAAGAACATATAAGCAAAGTGTCCACTGTTGAATTCAGACATTCTTCTTCCTTTTTCATCTTGCTATCTAGTAGAATCTGTAGCTGGGATTTATGTTTGATGCCTGTAAATTTGATAAAAATTGTATGCCAGAAATATCCAAATATGTGGAATAGCTGGAGGAAGGGTAGCTATTGCTAAATCTGTCCAACAAGAAGCACTCTAGATGAGTCTGTCTTAGGACTTGTCCTTTCTAGTTCTTAAATACCCAGGTGTAAAGCATAGTAATTTGGATTCACAACGCTGCATGTTTAAGTCCTTGGAGCAGGCTACATCTTGCTAAGAATGGGTTCAGATCTTTAGACTGAAAGGTAATTTTCATTCTCCTTGGCTCAAAGAAAAAAATAAATAAATTGTAACTAGAATGCAGTGAAGTTGTTTTAATAGGTAAGATTGAGTTCATCCTACTGCAAAAAAATCTTCCTTTCTTTTAGTATTCTCCCTAGGAAAGGTTGTACCTCACAAGGCACTCTTCTTGGATCACCTATGCTCTTGGTGACTGCTTTTATTTGAGCTCTGGAAAATGGTGGGGCAGAGCTGATGCTTGAACAGACACAGCAACAACACATGAGTTGTCATAGAGAACTGGTGGAATTGAACATCTCTGTTTAGGATGCAAGTCTTGATATTTAAGCACTTTCTGTTTACATAATATGTAACTGAGGAATTTGCCTCTGTCTATGATGCAAATTTAAGTATTAAATCTTGCATCTATTTACTAAGGTTTAAAAAATGATGATTTCGCCTGAGTGGTCTCTGAACACAAAAGAAAACTGTGAGCTTCCTAAGACAAATTGTACTGATTCCTGTGAAATATCTGTGGTCTGTCAGACTTCTCATCTCTCAGGATTTCTAATTGCAAAGAGATGAGACAAAGTGCTTCGTCCAGATGGCTGACAAGCCATCTGGACTACCTGCATAATGTAACAGATTTAAAAATGCATGGTGAAGAAGATCCTATCCCTTTTCCTGTGGCAGGGCATTGTGGGATTTCTACAGGTGGGTTGCTTTTGGCAGTATGACTTCTCCTCGGGCTGTATGTGACTCAGAGCATGGAAGGACAGGGAGAGACTGTTGAGAAGTCCATATTCCATCACTGATATCAGTAGTTTCTCATCCCGGTTGAGTAACTTTCTGTTCTAGTGCCCCATCTACAAAATAGATACAAGGAAAGCCTGTTCAGTGTGCTGGGGTTTAGTGTTTACAAAGATACAGAAATGTATAGTTGCCATTCACTTGGTCTTTGGATTACATTAATTTCTTCCTTCTCTTACTACAAAGAAAAAAAAAAAGCCTAAGGAAGGCCCTTGTAAGCTTTATTTCAAGAGATTTTTACCTCCATTTTATATCAGCACCAGTTGTTAATTTTAGATACATTTTGATTTTCTTCTTGTTTCTCCAATGAAAACTGATTCTAAAACAAAGAACATATTTGCTGATTGCACAGCAGCAAATGCTGAACATCTCCTTTCTGCTAAGTTGAGAAAGATGATGAGCTCATTCTACTATTGAAATAAGAGGAAAATAGCCTTTGACCCACAGAGCTATGCCTTTTCTTTTCCCCTGTCCACTCTTATACTGCACTTCTATCTAGTACACACACAGCAGGATGCTGGTATTCAGGCCCTCTTAGGTTACTGACGCCTCCTGATCCTCAGGAACCTCCTGGGGTCAGAGTAGTGGATCTCAGCAGCTGAGCCTCTATAGAAACATCCCTGACCTTTTGCCTTGCAGTCAGTGCGGGGACAATATGTGAACGCCAATTAAGAAGCAATAGCTGTTTTGACTGAGGGAGTTTCAGAGTAGAATGTGGTGAAACATAGCTTTGAGGTTATATAATTCCTTTTCTTAGTAACTTGTTAAAGTTGGAAGTACATAACCATTCCTTTCCCACCTTCCTTCCACCAATGCATTTTTATTCATGTTTAAAAGACATTTTCTGCTTTTTTTGCAAAAGCAGTTCATCATAATCGGCTGCCTTCAAATCTGTCAGTACAATTCTTACTTCTTGGAAGATTTTGTTGTTGTTGTTACAGTAAGAAAATTTTGGAAATGGGTATGTGCCTCCTCCTCTCAGCTAGAGAAAGCAAATGAGAAGATGAGTGCACCGAGGGTGATGATAAGACTGAAATGAACACCTGCTCATAGTTCTGCTTAATTCAGATGCTTCCTTAAGGTGAGAGAACTTTCTGAATTGCAGCTGTTAAATTTTCTGAATTAAGTGGGGAAATGACAGTTGTATCAACCAAGAAAACACAGTGGCAGACATTGAAGCAGAGGAGCAAATGGCTGAGGAAATGAGGAAGGAGTGTTCCCCATCTGTGAACTAGAACACCTGAAAAAGCAGTAGGGTGTGGGATTGAAGCTTGCGCTGCACAGAATAACTTCTGTACCAAGCCAGGGGGTTTGCACAGGGGGGACCAATGTTATCCACAGCAGCCAGCAGCAAAACAGCTTTATTGTTTTCTGTTTCATTTGCTGAACTTTTGTCAGCTTTGCCTAGGAGTCTGAGGTTCCACTTAAACATTTCCATCCTGCATTGTTTTGTGATACATCACTTTCAGTTTTAAAGAATACACTACTAAAATCAGATTGTTTTGTAGTATCACTGGTGTGATGAGGATTTTCTTGATAAAATGGAAAATAGTATCAGAAGAAATTAATGTGGAAGTCTCTCTGGCCTTCAGTCTTGTGTTATGAGTGCAATGTGCAGGGAGGGGTGGAGAAGGCAAAGATTTCACTAAAAAAATATAGAAAAGGAACAGTATGGTAGATAATAAACTAAAGAAAATGGAATAATTTAACTAATGCATCACACAGTAACACAGACAAAAAAGTCTGCTGAAATATTCATGATGAAGAGAAGTCTCCAAAAAGAATACGTTGTGAGGAATTAAGGGAGCAGAAAGAGATGTGTGAGGGGAATTCAGAGGATGTGCATGGGCTGGCACTGAGCACAGAGTTACAAGTTCCTTCGTTACAAGGAAGCAAGTAAGAAAATGGAAAGGAAGGATGAACAAAGAGAGCTTTTTCATGAAAAGGTGATGCAAATTCTCTACCAGATAATTGCTGTTGATCTTTATGGGAGACCTTTAGAGTAGTTGTGGAAACTCATGTATGCCAGTTTTTGGAGACTGGGGGTAAAGGTTAGGGAGGTCAGGGAGACCTACTTTCAACATGAGATAAGCTCATTATTGGTGAAACTAACACATCCCAAAGAGATACAATTTCTTGATTTTGGCTGGAGATAAATATTGGGGTCTGTGAATGGTTTCAGTGTGTGCAGAATGACTGGGTTCAGAAGGAACCTCTGGAGACCATCAGATCCAACCCCCTGATAAAACACGTTCACTTGAAATAGGTTGCAAATGTTCATGTCCAGGCAGGTTTTGAATATCTCCAGAGATGCTGACCTCACAATCTCCCTGGGCAGTCTGCTCCAGTACTCTGTCACCTTCAAGGTGAAGAAGCTTTTCCTCGTATCAGAATGTTCTGTGTTTCAGATTGTGCCTGCTGTCCCTTGCCTGGCAATAACTCAGTCTTGTTTGTAAGCTGCTCCTGTGACACATTTCTGAAACAATGTATTTCCATTGCATAATCTTCATCATATAGTCCTCTGCAGAGCTTCATTATGAGGGAATTTTCAGTTTGGAGTTAATGAATAAAGAATTTACTTTGATGATGTATTATTTTGCTCATGCTAAGAGAGAAGCTTCTGAAAGTACACAGTAGTGCTTAGCTTGCCAGGAAAAGCTCTTTTTCTAATTGAGAAATCTCATTGGAGAGGTAAATTCATGCCAGACTACTACTGCGTGTTATACACAGAGCACGTATGGAAGTGATTATATTTTAATCTTTGACCTTGATGGGGGTCTGCTTCCTAAAGCCTTTCAGACAAAATTCTAGCTTGGAAAACATACAGGCTTCCTCTAGACTGACATTTATGCTCTTGTTCTTGTCCTTGAGGCTGGCAGTTTGGGTAAGACTGTTTTTGGAAACCTGACATCTCACTAAGAAAAATCTGAGTTTTGCCCTAGGAGCAGAGAGAAAACATGAAGTCCTGTACACAACAGCATTCTGACTGCTGGTACAGGTACACTTGAAAGGAATGGGAAATGCTGTGTTGTTAATGCTTCAGTCATTTGTTTGATTTTATATATTTTTTTAATTCTTTTTTTCTCCTGTGGGGTCATATAATTTGTATCAGAGAAGCGGTGAATGCCGTACCCTGGCAGGATTCAAGGCCAGATTGGATTGGGGCCTTGAACAACCTGGTCTAGTGGGAACATGTCCCTTCCTGCGGTGAGAGGATTGGATTGGAAGTGGATCATCTTTAAGGTCCCTTCCAACCAAAACCATTCTATGATTCTGTGATCTGAAATGGAATAGATAGTGCTGGATGCAGAGGTAGTCTACACCTTAGGATGTGTTGTGTGTGATGGGGTGATAGGCAGAAAAGGCCTTCACTCAGTCAAAGCACTGCTCAGTAATAACTAGAACACCCTAAGTTATCAAGTGTTTTGATCACAATTCCAAAACATACTCCCATATCAGCTTCTATGAAAAAAATTAACTTTGTCCAGCCAAAACTAGAACAATAAAGCTAAATAACAGCAGGAGGAAAGTAGTAAATAAGTCAGTTGTCAGTTAATGGTGGAAATGGGACATTTTTTTTAAGTCACAGTGTCTTTTGCCTGCTTTAACTTCTGTTTTGTAGGAAAGGAAATACATTTGTATGGTTCCTTTTAGGGTAGGTGATGTTTGGACTACACAGACTGTGTTAGATTAAGTGATTTTCATATGGTCACTTCCTATTGAATTATGGTATTGTATTCTAGGTCTATCTGTTCATTACTACACTTTAAACAAACACCAAATCGTTATGTTCAGTAAGTCTTCATGTTTATCCTGCCACTGGATTTTGGATGTCTTTGCTCAAAATCCAAAAAGGAACATACTGGCCTTATTTCATAAGTAAGTGTTTTAAGGTCATTTCCTACCAGCTACTTGTGAATATTTGTAAATAATAAAATTATTCTGATATATTCCCTAAGATGTTTGAAGTTATGACTGAAAGTGCAAGCAGTAACCTGTCTGCAGATAGATAAATGCGAAGTGAGAAACATATGGTTTTGAGTTGAAATGATCCTTCTTCCTCACTTTGAGACACTGCATAATCCTAAATTGTGGAAAAAGAACAGGCAGTTCCTGCCACACTGAGAGCCAAGTTATGAATAGTTAATGACAGTGTGTAAAGACAGAGTCAGCTTGCAGTTTTGTGTGACCTACCTACTTTTTCAGTGGTTTTCTTGGGAAAAGGAAGGAACTCGATTTCAGTCATGTGAATATAGAAAATAGAGAAATGGAATACCTATCCAAGCAGAAAAAAAGTAAGAGGAAATAAAAAGCGCAAGTAATAAGTAGGTAGGTAACTTGGTAGCTTTGTGATGCAGAAATGCTCAAAGTGGTAATCTCAAGAAAGATTTAAGAATAGAATACCCTTACATCGGTTTGGAGACTTCAAGTCTTTCATTCATCTGGGGACTTGGATTATTCTTCATGATTTGTTTGGGGTTTTTTTTGGATTTCTTTCCTACAGGAATTTGGTGTCTGTTATTATTCCAATATCTGACAAATAACATCCAAGAGCTCTGCTGGAAGACAGAAATTCATATTTGAGTTAGATCAGAGCTTTACCAGGAACGATAAATTTTTTTCCTTCCTTTCCATTTGGTCCATCTTCAGGAAATCCTTAACAGAGATATTTTTGCTGTTCGTAAAACAGTGAAGAAAGTCAGACTGGCTGAGGGCTACTTTGTCTTTCATCTATTTCTGTCTGATCAGCATTGTGTAGCTGAACAAATGTCCAAATGGTACAACCAGCTTCATCATCCAGTTTTTGATAATGCCTTCTGAGGATAATAAGCAGTTCCTTGCATTGCTGAGTTGTGATTCCCTGTAATGAGACAGGACAGGAGCAAAAACAATGCAGTTGAATGCTGCAGTAATGTTACTGAGAGCAACGGAATCACATCTGACCTGGGTTATTCATTAAGGTCATGTCACAGGACCCCTCTCCTCATGAAAATTACAGGAAAATTTGCTTCTGCTGTGCGTACACAACAGAAAGTCTTCCCTTCCTTTCCCAAACCTTTGGCCTCTTTACACTGATGGTTTGAAAAGAAGGTGCTCAAACGAGTCTGGCAGTCAGTTGGAAATAAAAGGAAACATTGCTGCTGAGCAGTGTTCAGCCACTCAGAAGATGGATTCAGCACTTACTGTTTGTCTGCCAAATCTTTTGTGTGTGACCCTAGCTTTGAAAATCCTAGCATTCGCAGTAAAAATGGTCCTATGAACTCCCATATTTATTCCTTCTAAAGAATTGTCAATTAGATTCAGAACTGTAATGAAACATAGTGGATTTACATTTTCATCTTTATATGTCTTCCAGCTGCTCGTCTTATCTGTTCGACCTGGATCCTGGAAAGCTGTCCAAGTTCTAACTTATGTGTTGCAAATAGACATATTTTGCTGGTGGAAATTATTTGACCCTTCCTCTACAAGGCCAAAGAGTGCAGTCTTTAGGAAGCAGTTACTGTTCATCTGGCAGATGTGTCCAAACAGCTGAAGTTTCTTTTTTCTTAGTACATCAGGTACTACTTCTTGAGCTTGTCCTTCTCGTTTGCCCTTCTCCTGACACATTTACTACTCAACTGCAAGCAATTTTCTGTAACGGTTTATTTCAAATGCCAAAAGTCTTCACTTTTCAGTCTTGTTGGAGGTCCTCCACAAGTCTACTTAGAAAACATCTAGTAACACATCACCAGCCTTGTGGGAATTTACTTTTTGTTTGTTTGTCTAGAGCTGCTTGTGCCACCTACCTACTTCCCTTTTTAGTAGTATATAGTAGTTTGGGCATTGGTTTTTTTTCATTCTTGTGAAAAATTTATTTCACTCTTACAATTTTTAAGTGAAAATTTATAATATCAACAGGATCAGGTATTCTCCAATATCTTAAAAATGTTTATTCAAGCTTCTATATATATATATATGCAAGGTTTTGTCTGTTTATCACTAATATTATTTATACTTGTACATGTTTTATAATTTATACTAACATGTTTAATAATTAATACATACTAACACTCAATAAAAATGAGATTAAATTGAGATGGAAGACCAGCTATAGTTCTAAATCAAAAAGAGGACTCAGAGGAGAAAAAAGCAGTCCATGCTTCATTTTCCTCTGTGTGTCCATCTACATGAAACATATGCATTCATTTCTCCTTGTTTTGTGCAAATTAAAAATTCTAAAAACCGAAGTAGTCAAAATCCTGGAATAATTTGGTCTTTAGTGGGCTAAGACTCAAAACTAGTAAAAAAAGTGTTTCCAGAGAAATAATTTTAATTGCTTTTTGATAGTAAGCTAAACCAGACAGGACCATCTGTGCATTTTGGGTAACCATAAAATTTAGAAGCCCAAAAGCTCTCTCTTAAGCCTCACTATGGCATATACAATAGAATTATAAAGACATTTGACTTTGCGTTCTTTTCAAATACATCATGGTTCAGGATGTATCTTCCTCTTAATTTGGTTACTGATTACTTCTAGTTTCCAAAATTTAGAGTTAATGCCATAAAACACTATTTTACTTACTCATATTCAGAAAAGTTAGGACAGAAATGTTAGGGTTGGAAGAAAAAGAAGGCCAAGTGCTCCAGCTGAGCTGGAGCTGTGAAAGTGTAGTTGGTAGAGATCACTCAGAAGTGGGAACTTTCTGAGCAATGGCTAGGTGAGGAGAAGTGGGAAGCTTGCCTAATGTTATCCTCCAGAAATGAAAATATTACTAGTTCTTGTGAGTGAGAAGGGGTTGGGGGGAGAAAATTATTTTTCTTTTATGGAGAATCATCATCAGTGTGTGCTTGCCCGTTTTCATGATGGAGACTGAACTGTGATAATGCCTAAGAATGCTGGACTTTGCTTCTTGTGTTGTCACTTTGAAGCTCTGAGGGCTGTGTGCCTCTGAAAGAGCAGGTTTAAGTTATTCTGTGAATGAAGATAAATCTTGGTGGCAAATCTGCTGTTTAATACTATTCAATAACAATATAATTTAGCACCTTTCACTATTCTCTGGGTGCTTTATGAAATGAATTATTGCTTGATTATTGATAGAGAAATTTAATCGTAGAGTTAGGATTACTCATCTTAATTGGCAAGTTTGGTGGCTGAGAATTGAGAGCTGAACTCATGATGTTTTTTAGGGACTCTCCTTAAACCCTTTACATCTGATATTTTAACTTGAATTTATCCAAGAGCAGTGGCAGTTTATAAACTTATTGAATCTTCATGCAGAATGGATTTATCTTTCATAAATAAATCAGATTTTTTTTTGTCACTCTTTAATGTGAATTTTTTGAGTAATTTCTTTAAGTTCAGAAACTTTTCATGGGCATTTTAAGGATACATTTTAGAACTGAATTAGTGGAGTGATCAGACATACTAAGTTGTCCTAATTAAGTACTAATTTTAATTGGAGACTCCACCCGAAGGCAAAATTCCTTGTTTTTAAAGGTTAAAAAATTGCTGTGTTCTTGATAATTTCAGTAGCTACTTATAAAGGATATTTTGTGGTGTACCTACAGATATTGTGGGAAGGAGAGGTACTAGGGAGATGAAGAGATTTTAAAACAAAACCACAATAGATCTCTTAGAAAGTTGTGTTTGAGAAAAAGTAGCTGTCTTGCAGTGGGATTTTTACCTATTTGGTAATTCTTATCTTTTATATGATTATCAAATGACTCTTTTTAGGAAATTCCAAATTCCTATTATTCAATCTGTTCTTATGTAAAAGACAAAGTTAAAGTAAATTTGAGTCTTTCATGCAAGGACATGAGAGAAAGTGAATGCAAATATAGGCAAGCCTGTACAGCATATATAAGTAAAGGCATTCAAGAGCTTTTTTTTTTTTTTTTTTAATGTAGTGAGTAGTCTTCTTCTTTTGTATGCTGAGCATAACTTAATGGGAATGACACGCCTCATTTCTTCCCTGTGTTCAGACATAAGTTCTTTGTTTGCTTTTTAAATAGTGCTCACTTTATTTGAACTCCTTCTGATTGAGGAAAACAAGTCTGCCTTAAAAAAATTATGTGGGTCATGCATTTCAGCAATATTAGCTATACACTTACTGCTTGTTTTAAATCTCAGCATTCGTCATTCTCTTTAGACTGCCAGGATGAAAAGCTTTCATCCTCAGAGGAAGATAATAATACATGGGTGTGCTCAGTTTTTGAGAAATCCCTGTCCCTCTCACAAATTACAGACATTAAGCAACTAAGAAAAACCCCACATGTAGCTGAGCAAACATATATGTTGAAAGGATTTACATGATTTGTTTGTGTTAATGTCCCATTGACAATGAAGTTTCCAAGAAGAAAGTTTCCCCTGTTGAAGAGCTAGAACTGGACTGACTCAGAGCATGCAACTAGATGTACCTGGCCAGGTACACATTGCCTCTGCTACATGTTTCATTAGATGTAGTGGGCCACAATTTACAGTGATGGCCATTGGCCCTGACTCTTACATCCCTAGTTGATGGGAGTCCAAGAAAGACTCAACCTTAACTTCAATAACTGATTCAAACCCTGCTGAGTACTAGGTGATGCTTCAACTATTTCTGTACAGATGAAATTTGAACAGATAAGTGAAGGAAAACAAACTATATGTATCTGGGAAAGCAAAGCAAAACAGGGATTTTATTTCACTGAAATAATGCCTAGGAGCTCACATACAAGTCCTTTACATTTGCTTTGCTCTTTTTTACTGATTTCCTGTGATTCAGAGATGAGCATATCTAGTTATTCTTACATATATTAATGCAACTTTGACTTGTAGTAAACAAGAGAACATGAGAAGAACTGTTTATGCAACCCAGAGAAAGTTGTTAATATGAGCATCAAACAGCCTCAAACCACTGCAGTTAAAATGAAGTGCCCTAGAAACTTTGTGACTTCACTTGAGTGACCAGCCTGAAGGAAGGTCACATCATGCTGGGAGGTGATCTGGCTTGACATGCTGAAACCCTTTTCAGGCTGAAAAATAGAACTGTGCTAAGCAACTGAAAATAGAATATAGTTTATGCTAATTTTCTTTGTTTTGCTCTCTGAGGTGGGCTTGCTTTTCTATAACAACCTGCATACAGATTTGTCCTTGATCCAACACCTGAGCACTCCCTGCCTGTGGTGAGGGCATGCCCTCAGTTACCAAACTAATGGCATCACCTTTTACTTATTTAATTTCTTTATAGATAGAAATATATCTGTGTATTTGTCCATGTAAATTTGAATGTGTGTATGTGTATACATATTTTGTGCATGTGTGCAATTACAAACTGACTTGCAGAGAGAGTTTATCTCCATTTTTAGAACATTTATTTCTAGATTTCACCACATTTTAATTTTCTCAACTCTTAGGCAAGTGGAGTATATGGGAATAGGACCACGGATTAGAAGCAGCATTAAGAATGAGAAAAAGCAAGGTGATCGTGTGTTAGCCATACATTGAAGAGTACAGTTTGCTTTCTACCTTGCCAAAAAAAATTTGTACATTTCTATAAATAAATCTTAGGACACATTCTGAATACTCCTCAGTGTTGGTTTGCGTTTGGTCCTTGAAGGGCTTCCTCTATCCAGCAGTCCAACAGAGCCAATGCTGCCCCAGCTCCATGTCCCAGGTCCAGCCAGTAGCAAGACGTAGCATGTACTTCCAGTAGATGCAGACACACACACATGTGTGTTTACACATGCACATAGCCAGCCACACAGATCAATACGGACAGAGACACTCAGCAATCACACAAACAACACTGATGGCCTCATCCTATTCCCTTTCCTGGCTGATGAGGATAAAGGTTCATTATTGGGAAATATATGCATATCCCCCAGCAGTGACTCCTTAGTGTGCAGCTGATCTCAGGACAGGGTCTCCTGCTGACTCAGAGATGTGTGTCACCCCCAGTCTGTGGGGTTGAAAACATCTTGGGATGTCCAGGGAGGGAGTCCGGGCAGGGACTCAAGTCCTTGATTAGGTGAGCAGGGTTCCCTCCCTCCCAGGTCAGGTTTGCTCTGCTCCTTTATGTCTGGAGAAACCAGCCTCTTATCACACATCTTAACAGGTCTGCTGTTAAGGTGCTGATCCACTGCCTAAAGTACTATGGAAGTTAACAAGTTTCCCTAGCAGTTTTCAATTAAAATTATTTTCCATCTCTTCATTGTTTCCTATTTTGATAATTTATTTAAAATATTTTTCATGACCTAAGCAAATGTACTGAGGTACAGCATGGTATGAACTAATTACTTGTCTTGTCCTAAGAAGTGTCTATGTATCTGTGGTCCTGTCATAATTTGCATGCACTCATAAAAACTTTTTGGAACCATAAAAATAGTGTATAACTCACCTCTACACTGCCTCTTCTTCCGATGTTCAGAGCTGACTACTTAAGGAAAACGTTTATAACTAATATTTTGTGTCCAAACTCAGTAAGGAAGATGAGAGAGTTCATGGTCACAGGCTTCAGGCACTTGGCACAAGGCCAAGGCACAAGGGCTTGTGCACTTTAAAAACAGCATTAGGGAAATAAGACTGCAGTCATTTACACTGAGTGAAACCTTCTTTCCCTGACTGCTTGCATTCATTTTGTTCATGCTCATTGCTGTAATATAACAACATCTCTTAAATTACTCCAAGAATTTTTCTTTTTCTAGACTCTGTTCTGATAAGTGCATAATTACAGTCCAAACAATGGCAAAAAAATGTGATTTCCATTTGAAATTTAATTGCTTTACCTGCATAATCAGTGCAGTGTAAATTAGGCATAGGTGCAGAGCAGACAGAAGGTTTCTTTTAATTAAAATGATTTCCTTTCTCTTTACTGTATTGAACAGGTGTATTTCAGGGCTCCAGACTTTTAGAAGATCTTACTTTATGACTGGAGAGTGTGTGTGCATATTTTTAATTGAAACAGGCAATGATTTATTGCCATTTTTCTTTGAAATGTCTCAGTAAAACAGCACTTTGCTAGAAATGTCCATTTTGCACTGATGATTCTGCAGCTTATTTAAAGAATCCTGGAGTTCAAGGTTTTGGTTTTAATCAGGTTTGCTCTTTAAAATTAAGGCAGCACATAAAGAATCTTGTGGCATTAAATCAAAGTAGTTGCCATGCCTGTCAAATGCCTGTAGTCTGCAAAATTAAAGGCCCTCGGAGAGAAGCGAGGCTGGGGGGCAGTACGGTTTGAAAGAGAATTTACAATGAAAAAGGCTCCTCTCAAACAATCGACAGGATGTTAATGAGGTCAGGATAAGCAGAAAGAGTGGATATTTTTGCTTGGTAGTTAATACAAGAATGCTTGAGCTTTATCAAGAAGGAAGTAGGGACCTTAAAAATCTGTTTGCTTCATACACGCAGACATTGGTGCCTCTTCAGTGCTGTCACACTTTCCCCAGGGTAGCTGTTAGAAGGCAGCTTGTCCCTAGAGTTCTTCATTAAGCTTCATACCCTTAATCTGAAATCTAAATTTATATTCCTCAGAGCTTTTGAGGGGAGGCAGAGGCTTTGCATTTTTGTTTGGTAATGACCTGTTTTTTTAAAAAAATCTAAACCTAGAACTAACTTTCAGAAATCATTACAAATAAAAATGTACTTTATTTTATTGATGAAAAGTAGGCAAACGAAATCTTTCATAGTTTGTCTTGACAGCTCATACCTCTCCTGGAAAAAAAAAAAAAACAACAAAAAAAAAACCAAAAAACACACAAAAAAACCCAAACCAAACCAAAACAAAAAAAAACCAAACCAAACAAAAAAAAAAAAACAACAAACAAAACAAAAAAAAACAACAAAAAAAAACCAACAAAAAAACCCAGGGCTTTCTTAATGTGGCAACCCATTTTTCAACATATAGAATGTTCAATGAATATTTGTTCTCATTTTTCTTGCCTCAGGAATGCTGGATGATAATACATTGTGGAGCTGTCTTATGATCTTTTAAGGTGTTCAGGGACAAGTACATATTTAATCATTCAGTTGTCTGACTAGACATGGCAGAATAAAATGAGTTCATAGAAGATATGCCTTCAAATACTTAGTGTTAAACAGGATATGCTGTAGAGGAGGTGGTCATCTTATTTTTAAGCAAGATCTTAGGAGGATCATTTCCATTTCATAGAATTGATTGTTATCATGTTGCCCCCTCCCCTTGGGGTTCTGACTCTTTGAAACAGCAGAAGAGAAAACTCGTGTCTTCCTTTCAGATTTTATTCTGTTGCTGGTTTGTTTCTTTAAAAGTTCTTCTTGGCAGGCATTTCAAAGTACTCTGTGAATGAGATAGACAAAAAGGAGTACACTATCTGTGGGCAAAAAAAAAAGGATGGAGCAAATACAGAATAATTGTCTGCATGTACAGCTTGCAGTGTTAGCTTTTAGGTTTTTCAAAGCACTGTGTGAAATTGTTGCCACACAAGTTTGGTAAGCAGAGCTCTGCATGACTAATAGAAAATGCTGAGCTGCTACTGCATAAGGAAAGGCATACTGTTTAGGTCTAAGTATCACCTTTGATTTTTTTTGTCTTGTTTTCTCAAGAGGTCATATTTCATCTAAACATCATCTAAGATGAGGAAGAGGGAACAACCTGTCCAAAGCTGCAAATTTCCTAAAGCATAACTACATTTCTGAACATTGTCCCATGCATTTTCAATTCACTAGTGACTTCCTATACCTGTAAATATTAACACTATTGTTTCCACTGCTGTATACCAGGCAGTGAGGTAAACTGTTGCCTGTAAATAGGTATTGTTCAGTATGTTTGGACACAAATGCCTATCAGAAGTTTGCATTAATAAATCTGTTTACAGTTGGAATGAATATGCCCACTTTTACTAGCTCAGTGTTGTCCATTGTGTGGTATGACTATTCGTCTTGCAAGCTTAAGCGATCTGATCAAATATAACATAGAAAGCTTATTAATTTTTCTTTCAGATCAGTCATGAGAAATAAATGGTTCAAGTCTGTGCTGCTCTTTGAGATTCCAAACCCTTCTTTCAGAGCCCAAAGGCCTGCAAAGCCTCTGAAACAATTTAACAAAAGAATTGTGTCATCTACTAAAAGATTTTCAGAGACACCACTCTATCCCTTGCCATGACAATAAATGTCACTCCTACTTCATTTGGAATGAACAAAATTGATTTAATCAATCTTAATCCTGAGACAATCTGAAAAATAGAAATTAGATTTTCAAGCGGCATTGGATTGAAAAAAAGACATACCAGAGTAACATTTTAGAGATGTCATTGTTATCAGCTTACAGTTCTTCCAAGCAACTTTCTTATGAAGCTAAACCAGAACCTGTAGCCCTCCCTGGGACTCCTGTCTGTAGGACAGATGTTTGTTCAAACTGTCCTCAACAGCCCTTTGAGTGGAGCAAGCAAGGCCATCTGCAAGCCAACTTCAAGTCTGTTTCTGCTTTAAAATTATTATTTACTCCTCCACAGTGCTGGATAAAATGGATGGCAGTATGATTAATTTGATCTACCATGAGTCTTTCGTCTGAGATATCTTGAAGAAGTTTATTTTGGTAACATGCTTCTCACTAACTGGTTATTTCCTGTAATTGTCTTCTAAAATATCTTCACTTCAGAACAATACAATTCATTCCAGAAGAGCACCCTGGACACTAATACATTGTAGATGTTAAAAAATATGTTTTTAGGCATGAAACAGAGTAACAAAGCCTATATTGAGAAACAGCTGGTTAGAGCTTTGGTAAAAATTGACTTTAGGTTAGGTGATAAAGACAAAGCTCTGAGGGGTATATCTTGCTTTTTTGCTTTATACTTTCAAATCTCATTTATTTTGGCATTTGCAGTTTATTTCTTTTAACTGTGGGAGAGAAGGAAAGTGGTAGATTGGTGTTGCATGGCCGTAATGGACATGTTTTTTTGAGAACCTCATTTATGAGATCCTTTTAATAGAGAAGACAGATACATATCTTTAAAAAACAAACAAACAAAAAAAACCAGTGTCCAAGATGTCCTTTTTTCTGGCAACTAGATGATAGCTGTTGAAAGAATTTGGCTTTTTGACTGTCAACAGTGTTTTTATTTGTTAAAAAAAAAATTATTGATAATCCCATTTTCTAGGGAATATAACCTCACAAAGACACTCTGGCAATTAATAAACCTTGTGAAACAAATTAAATTTTTTTCCTAATAGTTATTCAAATATATTTGATCAATCAAATATCGCTTCTAAAAATCATATGTAACACATATGACACAACGTTGTAAAAAGATTTTTAGTATTGTAAAAACAATACTATTTTGCTCAGAGGAGAGTGTTATCTTTCTTCTGCTGACTTTTTTAAACTTTTTAGACTGAAGTGATGCACTGAAAACTGTCACAATTACAGTGTGAGTGCAGTATAATGTACACACGGTATACTTTTTAATCACTGCTGCCTTTTAAAGGTACATATGTATTTGGGCAACATAGAAAATTCTTTGCAGAATGTTGTTAAGGATTTTTTAGTACTTACTTTAGCATAAGTAAAGAAAGAAATAAAACCATGTATTTCTCTATCTCCTAATATAGGTCTCATTCACACTTAGCCATTTTTGCAGTCGTCAAGATGTCTTAGATTTTCCAAAGCCTTCTGCTAAATGGTAGAGCATCATCCTTCCCTCACTACTCCTCTGTGATCTCTGAATGAGTAAGAAACCTGTTACACCAAAACCAGCCCCTACAAATATGGGGCAGTAATTACTACAGGGTAATGAAGAAGGGTAACTAGACTACACTTACAACTCCATTGTGATATCTTGCACCTTCCTATGGTATTTTCTTGGTCAGATATAGCACCAATTTACACAGTTCTTTTCCTCCTCCATCATTCACTCTCAAGACTTTCAAGCAGAAAGGAAAACACTTTTCTCCAGAGTGGAGGGAACCAAAGCAAGGCATCTTTTCTGGAAAAGAGGAATGTTCACTTGAGGTCCTCACTTCACTTTCATATTTTGAGTATAACAGCTTTTTTCGTCAAGATTTATTTTCATATGTGTTCAGTGAGTCTGTTCAAAGGATGGTTGTGTCATTAGGGTGCAAGAGTATGTACAAAGCGTAACCAGCTCAAAATTCCTGTTACTGCTGCTGGAAACCCTGTGTCACAGGGCTGCCACCTTCTTGTATAATTGTTTTCTTTTGACCTGGTGTCTATCTCTGTATGCAAAAGCAGAAGGAAGTGGTTGAAGGAATAACTAAGTATAGAAGCCTTAGGATTGTTAGTTCAACAATCCTATTTAGAGGCTTTGTAGTTCAAATGTAATTTGCAAAAAAAAAACCAACCAAACAAACAAAAAACACCCATAAAACCTCAAACATTTGATGTTTTGCTGTCCCATATAACCAGTCCTGAGGCATTTTTCTGTGTTCAGCTTTTGACTTTATCTAGACTATCAGCTGTTCAGTTGCTCACTTTCTAGGCAGGTACTTGAGGTGGTGTTTTCCCTTTCCAGTTTGTCACCTCAAACAGCTGAAGGTTCATGTTGTGAAGACATTGTTTTTCCAGCAGGAACACTGGCAGTCTGGAATTTCTGTTTATGCTCAGCTGGCTGCCTTGCCAGCTGTAGTTTGATCGCTACTGCAATTAATTTATGCATAAAATAAAGGCTTCACTGTGCACTGCTGGGACAATTTACACCTAGAAGGCAGAACAATCACCTTTCTAATTACAAGGCTGTTCCTGCACTGCCGTGCCTGACCTTGCTGATAAATCTGAGTCAGACAAGAGTACAGGAACCTGTAATTCATGAACTGTCACCATTCCTAAACTGAAATGAGCATTGAAACTTGCATTGATTTGAAAAGGAAAATTCTTTATCTTAATGACTCAAATGTAGCTTTTGGTCAAAGAGAAAAGAATAACCAGGGGGCAAGGGGAATTGGCCTTCAGACATAATTTCACGTGGAAAAATGCATTATTTTGTGGTCTTCTAGCATTAGTATTGGTTTAGTTAATGCTAGGTTTATAAATAATGAGCCTGAATGCATAATGTATTTACATTGCCTACCATTTACATATTCGTGTTTAAAGCAATGTAACTTGCTTTTGTGATGTATATCTTCTGGATTTGGAAGGAAAAATCATCTAGTGTGCTATAATACAGTCAATCCAGATTCAAAGGGAAATTTTTATGTGATTATATGAACTTGTAGGTGCTTGGCTGATGAAAAAGTTCAGCATAAGTATTACGGTCTGGTTGCCAGAGCAATTGGATAATTTATAGACCCATATTTAGCAGCACATGATCAAAAAATGTACAGTAAATGAAAGCAGCAGCCATGGCTGTATGCCTGAATCTAGCATGTTTGTTAGGGCACTTGCTTAAGATATTTTTTGTTTACACATGTGCTCTCCCCCCTCCACATACTTCTGTGGCTTTTTGATGCAAGCAATATTGAGGAAATCCTGGAGTTATTCCTCAGGGTATGCCTCTTGGATGCCCCTCACAGATCAGGATGCTTAGTTTGTGAATCTCAAATGGCTTAAGTATGGCCCGAGGGCTGTTCTGGTTCCCTGGCTGATTAGAGGATATGTCTTGTTGAACTTTGTGGTCCATATCACTGAACTTTTCAGACATTTAACTAAAATTCCTAAGTCATGATCATTATTTACATCAGGCCACTCCTTTCAAGACTGAAATGTTAGGGACTTTGAGAAGACAGTTTGACCCACATACTATCTGAGCTGCTGTGTAGATTGCATCTTACTGACATGAAAGACCCTGATCTTTGCACTTGCTTAAATCTCTAACTTCTGCAAGATCTGTGTTAGACATTTAACTCTGAGTTTGGCTTTCTATATGATGCCCTAGAAGAAACCTTGGAGGCATAAGTTGTTCAGGAATCAATTTAACAATACTGAAAGGGGAATTAAGTCTAACCAACTGGAAGTAGCTTTTCCTAGGTTTCAGGCTCTTTGAGAAAAGGGTTCTTTCACTAGGTATTTAAATGTTACTCAGCAAAAGGTCTGATCTTGGCAGGGGTTTCTGGATAGCTTATAAGAATTTAAAGGTTATTTAAACCAGTAAAGAAATCACTAAGTGGAGATGGATTCTCAGAATCAAAAGTCTAGAAAAATGCTTGTCTGAATTTTACATGCTGTGAGTCATTGTTTTGCTGTGTTGAATCTCTAATATCGGACTTCAAAGCAAAAGATCTGAATTGATGTAAATTTGAACATAGTGGAAAAGCTACCCCAAAATGCACAAAAAACCTACAAGAACTCACATGAAGATGCATGATAATTTAAAATAGCGTTAAGTGCTCAACATGTTCCTGATGGGAAATTATCTCAATTTATCCTAATAAACTTTTGAAGTAATTATTTTTAAAGTAATTCAGAAGGAGGGAGGCTATTTTTGGTGTGTAAGACCAAAATACTCTGAAAATGCTATAAAAGTGTCTGCTTTTACTTTTCAATCCACTTTTTATTTTAAGTATTTTATTGTAACTATAAAATAATTATTTTTTAACCCCTTCTACCAATTCCAAGTACTGAATTTTGTATGTTAAGAGATGGCTATAAGAAGTAATTTTACTAAAAGTGGTCCATGTAGTGCTAAAATGTTACCAAATCACCATATCTGTGAATTTTAAAAATGCATGACACCTTGGTGGAGCATGATCTTTTTATTGGTCCTCTGTTAACCTTGACTGGACACCTAAATAACAGGCTTGAAACTAACTTTAATGCAACCATCTGAAATTTGGGCATAATGGTAGCTTATATATCACATATGTGTCAACGTAGATGTGTGTGCTTTGTACATATTTGTGCATTTCATATTGTAGAAGCATACACTTCCAATGTTCCTATTAATTTTTTGACTTTTCTTCTTACCAGTTTCCTTCTCTGAGACCTATCCCTTAATACGATATATTTGAGATTGTGTTAAGTTGTTGGGGTTTTTACCCTTCGGATTCTTTCTCCTGAACACCTTGTTTATTTTTCTAGGTGTTTTTAATTCTAAGTCATCATTTTGACTTTTCTTGTTCTTCCATCTCTTCTCTCTCTGCCTGTATCTCTAGTGCACAGACTTCCACACCAGTTGGTGCCACACTGCTTTGCTTCACACTAGAGCGCTTAAATATGATGAAAAACTTATTCCTATTGTCCCACTGTCACATAAATCAGTGGTCACCAGTAGTATCTAGTATTTACAAAACTGAACATCATATAGAGATGTTAGAGTTCTGAATCCTCTGTAGAAAATTACAGGAATATTATTTTCTATGCACTCCTTTAAGATGAAATTTTTTTCTCTCACGTGCTTGGACTCCTTAAGTCATGGTTTGTTTTTTATTTTAATTACTGAAGTTTTTTCTCTAGAATTTGCTTTTTCTCTTGCATCTTATTTTATACAACAGCCATGACATTTTTCCATACTGTACAGTAAGGATGTAAATTGTATTTCCTAGTCTCAAATTGCCAGTTCAAATGAAGTTGTATGTGCCAGCTACTTATCTATCAAATCACCCGTCTAAGGGCCCATTTAGCAATCACCTCCCTTAACTTGTTTATATAAGCTGTAGACAAGCTGTCAGCTAATGAAGTAGGTGTTTTTGCTGCTACGTTTGTTTTGACCTCAGCTAGTAACTTGAATGTACTACATCTGTTCTCACAGAGTGTTTGAAGTGTTCCAAATGGAGCAAAGAACCCACTGATTTCAGTAATGGAGCTATCATTTATCCATTGGATGGTGCAAACACATATTTCATAGCGAAGAGAGATTTGTTTCCTCTATTATTTCTTTCAAGTACTTTTGATCTAAATAAAGTCAATAGGAAATGTCTGTCTGATCACCTTGAGCCAGTAATACAAGACAAGAGCTTTACTGAAACCTGATAAGCTGGTCCTGACTATACCTCTAGTCTGAGGAGAAAGGAATATGAATTTTCCTGTGCCTGTGATGAGGAAATTGTGTGACCCACATTATGCTCCCAGCGAGTTGTACAGAGTCTGTGTGGTGGTGCTCAGACAGAGTTGTGACAATATGTATATACATACATATATATGGACATTTCAAGTCCTGCACCTGGGTCGGAGGAATCCCAAGCACAAATAGAGGCTGGGGGATCAAGGGATTGGTAGCAGCCCTGGGGAGAAGGACTTAGGGTCACTGGTGGATGAAAAGTTGGACATGACTCAGCAATGTGCACTCAGAGCCCAGAAGACAAATCATATCCTGGGCCACATCAAAAGCAGTGCAGCCAGCAGCTCAAGGTTGGTGACCCTGCCCCTCTGTTCACCTATGGTGAGACCTCACCTGGAGCACTGCATGTGGCTCTGGGGTCCTCAACATAAGGAGAACATAAACCTGCTGGAGTGGGTTCAGAGGAGGTCCATGAAGATGCTCATTGGGCTGGAGCACACTCCTGTGAAGACAGGCTGGGAGAGTTGGGGCTGTTCAGCCTGGAGAAGCCAAGGCTCCTGGGAGACCTTATTGTGACCTTTCAATACTTACAGGGAGCTTATAAAAAATATGAAGATGGACTTTTTACCAAGGCCTGTAGTGACAGGACAAAGGGCAGCAGTTTTTAGCTGAAAGAGGGTAGATTTATATTGAATGTAAGTATTTTTTTTTACAGTGAGAGTTGTGAAACACTGGAACAGGTTGCCCAGAGGATGGATGCACCATGCATGGAAACTTTCAAGGTCAGGTTGGACAGGGCTTTGAGCAACTTGGCTTTTTAGTTTTCATATTTAAATTCAGTGTAGTCTTACTATTCATGAATGAATATGGAACTTTTCTGATGCTGCTGGAGAGGATGAAATACAAGTTTCGTGTTGTATGAGGGGCTACTGCAGTTGTAGATACTCCTTCTATGCACCTCATACCTATTTTCTTCTGGCAGATCTTGTTCATTTTTTGATGAACCTGTTACATATTCTGTGCCACGAGTTATGGCCTAAATTCTGGCATAGTTGACAAACAAGAGTAGTTTCACAAAACTCTTTGTCATTATGTTGTCTTTAGTAGCTTTTTGTCTGTTCTGAAAATACAGCAAGAACTTAACTATGAATTATAGATCCACAAGGATAATTTTCTGTATCAATCTGCTTTTACCTTTGGACCCTCATGTGTTGGGCATATAACTGACAGTCTTCAGGTGACAAAGTGGTTTCTGCACATAGTTTATACATCAGATGCATCAGAGAGCACAATTGTCTTTGTGTTACTTGTGGCCTTGCAGCTTCACTATCTTTATTTTACCTTACTTAATACAAATTCAACTAACTGCAACAGAAGAATTCAACTTTTTAGAGTCCTGCAGGTGGAGTTTTGAGGTGCTGACCTACCTACCATAGAATATGCACTTCAAGTATACATTATGTGGAGAGGTATTCCTGTCAGAAGTACTAAAATGTTCTCTCTAGGATTGCACTATTTTTCCCTTTGTTTTATACAACTAGAAAGGTAAAAAGGACAAAGTGATCATGCTCAAGTGTTAATTATGAACATCTCAATTGAGTCTCCATTAATTTGTCTCTGTCCTCACCATTTAATTCTCACAGTTAGAATCCCCTGGCATATGTAAAATATGCACAGCAAAAAAATTTTCTGCAGACATTTGCAGATACATCAGGAGGTAACTGCCATAAAGGTTGCATTAAACTTTTCAATTAAAACAGGTATAATTTTTTTCTATTTCACACTTTAATGATCAAATGCAATCTTCAAAGTTTCTATTAGCCACTACATTTTTCTATAACATTTATAAGCTGAAACAAACTGTTCCATTAGTAGCAGAACTAATGAAACTTAATTTTCTATTGTCACCAATCCTTGCACACCAGCCCACATTTGTATATTTTGTCATACAACCACCACAGCAGGAGTGTAGCTTGTCTGGAGCTGAGCACCTGCGTAATGGATAAAAGATTTTTTTTTTTCCTGTATGTTGACTGCTAGCTCATGAAAGAGATTTTGATGGAGCTCTTTCTGATTTTCCATTACTAATTTTCCATTGCTCCCTAGGTGTAAATTTCTAACAAGGGAAAGGGGAATTAATACTTTAATATCCTTAAAAACTTGTTCACTTTGAAATGTGAATGAAGTAAGCTTATTGAGGGGACAGTGAAAATATAATCACTTGAGTTTTACTTTTTAGGAAAGCTCATTAAATTTTATATGCTCCATGAAAAAAATGAGATGAAACCTGGTTTTGAAATGTGGCTTTAAGGGCATCAATTAACTTTAAATATAGGCTAAAATTTCCTAAGGTAAAATTCTAGCTCTATGAAATAGTGTAAGTTTTGTGTTCATTATGAAGTGCAGAGAATTGGATGCTTTAGGAAGACTTTGAATTCAGCTGGTTTTAATATTGCTGAACATTTGCTTTGGGATGGAATTTACACTGACTTGCTCACTTCTAACTCAAAAGGGAGTCTATGCTGAATGATTCAGATACTGAATTTGTCAAACAGATACTGAATCAGTCAAATCCAACCACAGCCATCTATCATCTGCTGTTTCCTTTTTAAAATAAAAAATAAAGTCCCACTCAACCTCATCTTTTTAGGCTTGATCGAGAAAAGTTTGTGTAACATATCTGTTGCTGTTAAGGTCAAAGTAAAGTTCTGAATTTGGAAAACATAGTTAGGGTACTGTTAGAAAATGGAGTCTGGGAATGAGCTTTTGGGCCTGTTCAAGTTGATGGGATTTTACCACAGACATTCTCTTAGGAAGGAATTCATGTGGAACAGGTAATGCATCTGTGAGGTCCTTGATTGTGTTATTGATGTGTGGCAATACTTTCTAGTTTAGGTTGGTGGGGCAGCAATGGTGGTTCTTCTGTCTTACTTGGGTTTAGGTAGAAGCTTAATTATTCTTTTACCATATATGATATAATCATGTTTTTTTCTCAAATTGTCTAATTCAGTTTTCCTTATTGTGCTTTCAAAGCATTCTGAAAGGTGAGAAGAGTTTACAGTGTCTGTTGTCCTTTGTTTCCTGCTATTTATAGAGTCCACCCTGAACTATCGAGATTAGGGAAATGTATCATTGTGAATTTCCACTTGACTCTTTAGGTCTGTGTTTTTGCAAAACCAAATTAAGTGATAGAACTTCTTATTAAAAAATAAAGAAATAAAATCCTGTTTTCTGTGATACAGGCAAACTAGAGATGCTTATGACCTTAAGGAGTTATTCTAAATTTACCATTCATTTCTAGTTTTTTGATTTGAAAATGTAGGACTTTAAATCAAGCAGGGCTTAAAGTGACAGTGGTATTTTTATAGGGATTATTCTCAATTTGCAGTTATAACATTATTTGAAGATAAAAAAGATGCTAACACACTGCCTTTCTGCTAATGAGTGTGGTCTCTCCCAGAATACTAACTTGAGAGCGTCTTTTTGCTTTTTTTGCTTTGGTCATGTGTCCCCTGTTTTTCAATGTCCCACTTTTCCCCAGCCTGTCCTCATGGATTTAATCATAACTGAGCAGAAGCTTATTTCAGTTGCTTATAGAAATCACAAGCAAGAGGGGCTGTGGTCTGAACCAAGGGATAGGAAGGGAGTTGCGGCACCTGGTGCCTGGCAGCACACCCGTTGCGAAGACACAGTGGTGTGGATGCTGCTGCAACTCTGGTTTCCTCAAGAAATGTATTTCTGTCTGAATCAGTGATTCTTGTATTTTCAAGTAACAGTTTGTGCTGCAGTAGTTACTTAAAACCAACTGTGAGTGAACGTGAAGTAAACTGGTTAGAAAAGCAAAGATTCAAAAGCCAGAAATTAAAGAATTGATTTTCCTGAAGCCTTTGCACTGTGAAATACAAGTGCTCAAACAACTGGCAATTTCTTTGTTTCTTGCAATTAGTTTCCAACAGTTTGTGCTATTTTCACTGAGCATTTGTTTCTTGAAATAATACAGCAATTAACAACGGTATTACTGTGTTGGGGGGGCAGAGTTTTTTTATTTAACAAAAATATATTCTTTTTTACTCTGGCAAGTGTATGAGTCATTTTGTCACAGTTTTCTTTGAAATGGATTCAGCGTGTTCTGTTGCTTTGTAGACAGCACCTATGATTTGGAAGATAAAAGCAGTTACAAACAGAACACCATTCACATTCAGGCATCATTGCTTGCACATGTGTGTGAAAGAAATCTGCTTTTTAATATGTATTTCAAAACTAAGGGGGAGAAAAGTAATCCCACCTATGGATTTAAAAAGTGCTCTTGTTAGTGTTGCAGAAGGAAGTAATTTAAAATGATGATGAAGTTTTAAATTCTCTTAAATCTCACCTGCTGGTGCTATCTCTGATGAGAGTCCTCAGATAGGAAGTTGAGATTTTAAAACTTCAAGATGGATGGGACATGAAACTGACATTTCTGACAAACTCCTGTCAAAGATAGATACAACTGAGATTGGAAATTTAGATCTTGAGAGTGAAGTGCTTGAGCAGAAGAAATTCCAGAATCTGAAAGGAGACAGAAAGGGATTTTGACTTCAATACCGCTCTCAGACAAAAATACAGACTGTGATTTTAAGATTTAGGACAGTGTTTGGTTAAAGAATTGCAATCCCATTTTCTTTCAACACTTGCTAGAAGGCAAAGATTTTGAAGTTAGGTGGTGATTGTTTTTCCTTTTGGGGTGGTGGTGGTGTTCTGATGTGGTAGGGAATTTTAATAGTTTGATTTTTCCTTTGACAAAAGGGATAAGGGAGAAGGAAGGAGCTACAACGCAAATGGTGACTATGATACCACTCCAGTTGTTGACTTGCCAATTTCAAGAGTTTATTTTGAAACAAAAATCTCCTATGTTCATTAACATTGTATTTGGATGTTTTAAAGAATGTTTTTCAGTGCTAGAAACTAGTAGCAATAAAAGAAAACTAAAGAAGTATCCCTGTTGTATTTTAAGTGTTCAGCATTGTTAAACTTGTTAGCAATGTTTGTATTTTATCAGACTATGACTTAAAAACACACAGTAAATTTCTGGGCACAGACTGGAAAGGGTGCCTATTTCCTTTTAATTTCTAGATGGATCAAAGTCGCAGTTTCATCTGGTTTTCTTCTTTGCTTGTAGACTTTTAACACATTTTGATTTAGTGTTTTTTTTCACTGCTATGTTGAAATGTGAGGTTAAAAAAACTGCAATGACTGGGAAAATACCACATTCTTATAAAGGTTTCGCTTTTATTCTTTTCTCACCATCCCCCTCCAATGACACAAGAGGACATTGGAATCTTCTCGCTTGGTAAATGTTTCTCTTAATGTAAACTTAATTTTGTTCAGACTGGAAGGGTATGTTTGCTCTTTGAAGATGTGGAAACTAAATCACTTTTTAATGTTATTACTAAAACTCTGAAGTCTGTTGAGTGAGTATTGTCTTGAAAGCTGCTGTCACACATTCATGAAGGCCAAGAACGGTGTCTACTTTCATCAAAGAGATTGTTATGTTCACCAGGTACTAAAGTTAAGTAAAGTTCAGAAGCATGAGTGACAGGCACATGGGACAGATGTAAAGCATAGAGGATTTGGAGTACTGTACAGGCAAAAGTATTTTTGAGTGACCTTTTGAATCTGTGCCTAGAAGCATACAACTTCATTTATAAGAAGGGGAGGGGTGTTCAGAAGAAGACAGTGCTAGTAGGTCTGAGATCAGGTCAGCAAGCAAATCTGAAGCCCTTCAGCAGCTGGAACATCCATTATTTTGTTTTCCTTTCTCAAATGTTTTAGTGGTCAAGGACCGAATAGTCATAAGAAAATATCTGTGTGTCCAATGGGAGTTTCAGTAATTTTATTAAACTGTAAAATACCTTGTAGAAAAGTCTGCATTGCTTTTGTGACATATAAAGTTTTCAATGAAGTTGAGTATTTGTAAAATCTTTTTAGGAAATACAAAGTTTTGCCATTTTATCTTAATATTTGGAGTAGATTGAAAGTTTTTAAAATAGCTTGCTAGGAAATAGCAACACTTGTTGAATTTTACAGACTGGTATAATCTGAATCTCAACCACTGAGTATGAAAACCTTTATTGTCTGAAGTACAATATGCTTGAATTTAAGCTACTACAGCATTTGGTGCAAAACTCTGTTGTTCCTCGAGGACTTTCTCACTGGTTTTAAGTCTTTTCTAAACTTCAGTGTTTCAATGTTAACAATGAAAGACAAGTTAGACTTTCATGAAGAGTAACTGAATACAGGTGATATTTTTATGTATCCAGAAAAAGATTCAAACTTGGACCCTGAAGGTAAGCCTTAAACCCACTTTTGTGAAACATAAGTGATAATGGAAATCATAGTATGTAACATCAGATGACAAGATTCTGTCTGTTCATTCATGTTTCATAGGTCACTGGCTGACAGAAATTCACTAAACTCCATAATCAGTATTTGATAGACATGACTGACCAAGAAGGAGTAAATTATTGATGTGAAGATGTTAAGAAAGCAGCATTCACCACTTATTTGGTCAGCTTGTTTCAAGTATTATCTATTTTTGATTTAAAATATGCTTAATTTAAAATTTGAATACTTTGGTATGTTTTTCTAGACTATAATGATATCAAATGTTCAAAGCACTGAAGAAGTAAAGAATAATCTCTCTCAAAGTCATCCTTAGAAAAGAGAGAGTTGAATATTTGGGTGAAGATGAGAAATTTTGAGACCTAAGTCTGCATGGGTATATTGTATCTTTGCAGGGCATCAAAATTTGTCCCTAAATTCTGGCACTGAAATCATGTGCAAGTACACAATCATGTTGTTGTCTGAAGTTTAAAAATGTCTTTATGCAGCCTTTAGAAGATACCACATTAATTATCCTTTCTCTTTTAATGTAGAAATACCTCTTTTATGTGGACTAAGAAATATTTTGCCTTAAGTTATAACAGAATGTTGCCTGTCCTAATGTTTTAATCAGTGCTAAAATTGTGGGACAGATTTTCAGTTGGATCAAAGACAGCCTTACCAAAATATTTGGAATCATCTGATCTCCCAGAGAGCTAGCTGTTCTATTTGAAAATCTGGCTGAGTGTATAACCTGAAGATGTTGCTTCTGTTTTTTTCTTTTGAGTCTTCCATTTTTATTAGATTGTAGTTTTTTCTATCATGTCTTTTAACTGATTCAGAAGCTATGGAGAAAACAGACAAACAACAAAACAAACAAACCAACACTGTTTATAAGAAAATATTTTTTGTTCAGATTGTTTTTAGTGACTTACCTTTACTTCTCATCATAGTAACATTTCTGTGGCTGAAGGGACAACTGATTTAATTTCATTGAACCTATCTGCATGTTATAGTGCTATTTGAAAGGGAGGCATAAGTGGTCCATCAGTAAAGAAAAGAAATGTAGTAAAGAAAATGTCAAAGCCAGGCTTGTTAAAAGTTCCAAGCAGAGCAGATCTTTTGCCTTTATTGATGCTGCGGAAGTCAGACAGGAGAGGACTGAACCATAACTTGAATCAGCGAAGGAAATGAGCTTTACTAGAGTGAATTGATAGTTGAAAGTGTGCCACTGGTGTTACAATTTTTTTCCAACATGAGCTTAACATGTGCTATTGTCTGAAAATTCTTAATAGTATTCAATATTTTAGAGATTTGGCAAATTATCTGTTTGTAATCCATTGATGATATGAGATCACCTTTCACAGGAATTTTAAAGCCTACTTGATGAACACTCAAATATGAAGCATTAAAAGGTGTTTTACTTATAGAACTAGTATTTATACCATAGTCATATATAATTTTTTGATACAGAAATAACAAACAAGAAAAATGTGCTATTCCTTATTTTCTATGGTACATACTTCCTGTTCCAAATTTTCTCCCTCCTCATTATAAACATGGACATATTTGTGTACGCCAAATGTGTAGCCTGGAATAAGTTTCATTTGAGATTGTGTGCTTTTATTGAAATGCGTTTTTGCTCTAAAGTTGTGCTGGAGTCATAAACAAATTGTGTATCACAATTGGCAATGATTTAATACTTCAAAGATATTCAGTTAGGTATTTATTAATTAATTAAATAAATATAAGGGGTTGTAAAATTCAAAATAATATTTATTTGGTATCACTAGAAAGATCCCTTATTATATTTCCTTATTGTTTAGATCAGCAAACAGCACACTGAAATCTTGTGAAAGAATAACCCAAATGATTAATTCAAAATCAGTCCTTAACTAATTTTTTTTTTTCTTCACTAATATGAAGTTAAATATGTGTGCCCCCAGGACATTTTTTTTATTTTTCCATGGTCCTAAAGGGCTCTTTTAATGCAGTGAGTCAGGTAACCTTTCAAAAATAGCCTACCCCATTTTTAAGAGTCTGAGCATGCAGGCATTTTGGAAACTATCTGCAACGGGACTTCATTCAGAGCTTCTTTTTGTTTCCTAGAAGTCCATGATCCAACCTGAAAATCCAGGTGCTTATTGCCATCAAGAGGAGTGGAGTGGTCTTTGAAACAAGACTGAAGAGAGACTTGTAATAGTGTGCCCAGATCAATACGTGAAGCATGCTGCTTCCTTTTTCACCAATAATGAAAATGTTGTTAAGTTCTTAACAAGTAAAGGAGACAAGGCAGCTGTTCTGTAAAGCTGAGCTCAGACGTAGCTGGGATAAAGAAGAGGATTCTATGTCAAAATTTCTGCTTGTGCTTTTAATAGTCCTTAAAAACAGACAATAGACCTTTGCCACCTATGAGATGTATGTGAATGGGGGAAGAGATTTACATCCAGACTTAAAAAAGTTATCCTCTGTTATCCTGCAGTTCCTAGGCTTGCACTTACACACTCCAAAGTCCTGCAAATAAGCAGATAAATGCTGGGTGACAAGTAAAATCATGTAATTCCTAATAAGTGCAGGTGCAAAAAAAACCTAGGTATTGAGCTGGACATTGTGTATATTGTTTAGTAACAGTGTCTCTGCCCACTTTGTTTTGTTACCGTATTTTTCCTCTCTTGCACTGCATCCATACTTGGAATGAGAATAATACATGACACAATTGTATTCTTAATATTGTTGCTTGGGCAAATAATTATTCAAAGTGTATAAAGAATTCTAATAATGTAAAATTCTGCATGAATTCACAGGTGGCATTTGTTTCCACATCTAGAAAGACAGTTGTGTTCCTTAATATGATATTTTTTTAATTATTATCAACACTCTGACAACATGAGTAATACATTAGAAAATTGATAGGTAATGACAAAGAAACTCATATAAGAAAATAGGAAAAAATGGCCACTAGTTGACTAGTTGAAAAGGACTTTATAACTTATTGCAAATAATATAAAAGGTTAATATACAAATTACAAAAAAATAAGATACTCAATATTGCTCATGTGCTTTGCATTTTTTAATTTTTTCTAATTTAGCAACAGATTTTTGAGTCTGAGATGTTAGACAAATACATCTCCTGCTTTCATTGTAAAGACACAGAATGTTCTCATGCATTCAAGCTATAAAATTACCCTTTGTATAGCATAGGTTAAGCAGTTTCATGGTTTAGAGGGTTCTATAAATCGTTTAAGCCAAGGTGCTAGTGAGCTAGTGTCCTTACATCATTGTTTTAAAGTGACTGCCTATTGCTAGCTATAGTTCTTCCATTACTCTGGGAACTAAAGACTGAAGAAGCTTGTTAAAGAATGCCTGCTGCTGTCTTTTAGCACAGAGAGTACTAATTTGCCATCGAAAAAAGTTTAAAATGTACAATGATTTCTCATCATCTTGTGGTCTGCAGCAGAATTAAATTTTATGAGAAGAGAAAGGGATTTGAGGACACTTCTGGAAGAGATGTAAAAGTATTAAATGGGTCATAAAGCAATCAACAGTGGCAGCTATATATGGGACTTACTGGTTGCTGTAAAGGAGGATGAGAATAATTATTTTCACATAAAGGAGGATGAGAATATTTTCACATATAGCATCAAGAGTTATTAATAATGAAAGGGCATTCTAACTCCCCAAATATGCATCAGTGAAAGAAAATAGCTGGAAAAGAGGCCTGAGATATTTTACTAGCTGAAGGTCTAAGAGCAATCCTTTCCTAAGGAAACCTGTGTTTTTGCCAGACAGATGAGCAATGTACGCCCTCACAATAGTTTCCCTGGCCAGCTGCACCTTCTTTTCTGAGAAGTTACAGCGGGGTCCCTGTCAGCATTTTGTCTATACTTCTTTCCCTAGCTCTGCTCCTTGACAGAAGACTAGAGCTCAGAAGGTCTCTGTTGTCAGGTTCTACAGTTCTTATATACCGTTTCAGGAGGTAGTTCAATGTTTTATATTACCCTTTTGAGTAAAACAAGTAAAAACTTCATCTACAATTGTGGTGATTATAGTTTTCAAAGTTTTAATCAAAAGCAGGAAGGAAGATGCTTTCAGAACCACTTCAGAAATTTTAAAATTTTATTCTTGCATTTCCCATCCTTGAACCTTTACTGGCAACGTTATTTGGTCTTTCACCCACCTTCACCAGAAAACCTAGCAATGCATAAGAAACTTGTCATTCATATAACTGATTCCTTAGATCCGGGCAGTTGGCCTGCTGGAGTTTTTGTTATTTTGTTGTTGGGTTTTGGTGTTTTTTCCTGCAGAAATTTTCTAGTTTTCCTCTAACTAGGTTAGTTCATATTAAATTAAATGGAGCTCAGCTGCTTCGTTCTGTCTCTTTTGTTTCTTTCAATGTTTGTTCATCAGTTTCATCAGAAGACGTTCTAAGAAATTTCTGCTTCTTTATAAGGTTTCCTGAGTCACTTGCAAATTAATTAGGCATTGTAATTTCTCTTTGTATCAGGTGTATCTCAACACCTGATTTTCATTTTGACAGTTTTTACATGGCCTATGCAATAGCTTTGAAGAAAAGCATAGAATAATTTTAGAGTTTAACTTAGCAGGACAGCTTCTATAAAACAGGTAATAGGGCTTATGAATATCTTGCCTGTTTCTTTTTCCCAGGAGACTTTTCTTTTTGTTGTAGCCCTAGGATGTGATTGATGTTGGACAGTTGAAATGATTTAAATCAGTTGCCTCATTTAAATGCCACACTCTGGAAATTCTGACAACATCCAAAACACAGAGCCTTTTTGGCCTGAAAGCTAAAGCATAATATTTTATTTGTTGGCCCAATAAAAGGTATTGCATTATCTACCTTGTCAGTAGACCCTGACATTCATAGTGCCTGGCTCTTACCCTGGGACACATAAAACACTCTTGATAAATTCCTTATGAAAAGGCTGGGTAGACAACAGGCACAGTGGCAGTAACATAGCTCTCTTCCCTACCTCATTCTAAAGAAGAGATGGTGTGTTTAGTTTTTCCAATATGGGATGTTTCAGAACATTATAGTAATTGAATATGGTAGCAGACACATTTGTGACTTTGCAGATATTGTAAAACACCACTCGATGTTTTCTGTTTTGATTCTTCCACAATGGCCCCCACCTCTTCCCACACTTACTGAGGTACTAGCTTTTATATTTGTTAAGGAGTTAGACCTCAACGTGGACATCAGACAAGCTTTTTTTATGTGCTTATTGGCTTCCCACAGAATGTCAAGACAAAGCTCGGGACTCAGTACTGTCCAGACTGTATTTTCAAAGCCATTCCTTGATACCTGGAGTTTCAAGGTGGAAACCTTGTCCCAAAACTTGGCTCAAGCAAAAGAGAGGTTTCAACATGAGAGCCGGACCATGAGAAAGACAGAGCTCACTGGCTGCTGGGCCAATGCAGTGCAGGAACATTTTTGAACTGGTCATTGGCAGGGCTTG
>JAWWMO010000121.1:64201951-64244053 GCA_035047845.1 Dendrocincla fuliginosa | reverse complement strand
AGGAAAGAGACAATATTCTCTGTAACAGTAAATCATTGTAGGATTGATTTTGGAGGGAGGAGGAGATGGGGAGACAAAAGTTATAAGGGTGAGGTGAGATATTTGACCGTAATAGGCAGACAAAATGGGAATTCATTGCAGTGCAGTACCATATATTGCTTCTTTCAGGAAAGATCTTTCTCACACAAAGGTGGCATCTGTAAGAGTTGGTAAATGTCCATCCTGCATGTACTGTAGTGGACAAGGAAACTGTGGGAAGGAGTAGCACTTAGACATGTCTGCCACCTGTTTTCTGTCCACAAATGTGGCCCTGAGAGGACAGCAGGAGCTCAATGTACTAGAAAGTGCCAATGAGCTGAATAAAAGTCAGGAAAGGGCTATTTACGCATGAAATTGTGCTAGCCTGAACAGAAAACATCAGTATTCAGCATGAGTTGATAACAGGTTTAAAAGATGTACTATAATCAGTTCTGCCAGGAGACAGCACAGACACATCATTCCTTGTCTGCTGCTGTAGAATAGAAATTACGTTGTCCCAAAAGGCTCTGTTGAAATAGAACTCTGTATCTGTGCTTTGTGCTTTAAGAAAAGTTGTAATACTTGGAGATCAGTGAACAAAAAGTTTCGAGTTTTTTTTTTAATTTTATTTTTTATTTTTTCATACTTATCTGAGGAAGTAGGAAGTTTTAGTATAGTAATACTTGCTAAAAGGAATTGTTGAAGGTGTCTGCATACAGTAATACCTACAGCAGGAAGCAACAATTTAAATAGCCTCAGGGAAGGGTTTTATATGGACTCTGGAATACCAAATAGGTTCTGGTTTTAGGGTTGCTCTTGATTTCACTGAAGCTAAAGAAAGGAAAGAAAAAGCAAGAGGAAATATTTCTCAGCAAAGATCTTTGAGAGGGTTTTTTAAATGTATTACTCTCCAGTTTCTGCTGAATGAATAACAATGGGATCAACACTGTCAATTGTGAAGCATGAAGAAATAAATAACTAAATGGGAAAAAGAAATAGTTTTATGTAGTTTAGTTGAGAATCATGACAGTTACAGAATCATATGAGACGTAGAAATCTGCACACCTTCTGGAAAGAAGCAGCATAAGTAGGAGACTTTTTCATTAGGTCCATTTATACCTCTGACTAGTTTTTAAGAGTAAAATAGTCTAGCATTTGAAACCCACAGTCATCTCATAATACTGGGCTACTGTGACATATCACTTTCGTATAGGTGAGGTAGATTGAGCATTGGTCACAAGAAAATCTGGGAAATGTCTCAGCTCTAAAATTTTGACCCTTAAATAGTGATTCATAAGAGTTTTTAAGTATGTGCATGTCTCTACAGTATTACAAAGTATCAACTCTTGTAATGGGATAAACATGCAGTCATAATTATCTTTATTACAAAAATAAATCGGAACTTACTTAACAGTATGAAAAAAGTTATGATTTCTCATTCTTCCTAAAATGCTAAAAGTGTATGGAAATTTTCACTTGTAACTTCTGCTAGAATTGAGGAGGGTGGCAATCTTTAAATTTTTGATACTTTTGTCCATGTATTGTAACGATTTCTGGGGGCACTGATCATGTCCAGAATTGTAACTTCTATTTACAGAAATGTAATCTTTATATATATTTGGTGAAGACCAATCTGATTCTGAGTGAGGATAAGGAGGTTTGATCTAATGAGAGTCAATTCTCTTCACAACAAATAACGGACAAGTTGTAAATAAAAGGTCCCTGAAGCATGACATCAACTCTTAAATGGACTGGAAAAGCAATAGGAGCAGTTCCTTGTTTTCCTTGTCTGGCTTTTTAGCTGTCTGTGTTAGTTTTGCAATACCAAATCAATTCATCAAAAGTGACATTCTATAAGAAGAGGCTCATTGCCTATCAGTCATGAAATAAAGAAAGCTACTGTTCAGGACCACAGTGCCAGGCAAAATGCACATATTCTGTTTTCCTCCTTTCCCAAAGTATGAACTTCTGACAGTGGCTGTTCCTTTCTTAAAAGAGATTATGTTTCAGATATTTCTGAGAGCCCAGAGAATGATTGTAAATATCTCAGAGGGGCTAAAGCACCAAGTCACTATCAGTTGGAGGGTGATCAATTCTCATGGCCAACAGGAATTTCCCTTGACACACTGCGCACACAACATTGATATATTGCTTATGAAGTCTCCCTTCTTTCTCACTGGAGCTATTAGATTACCAGGCATCCTCACAGAAGAATAGATCATTTTATTCCACATCATGGTGTCTAGTAAACTTATGTAGGATGACATTGAAAAGCCTAGAATGAATTAACCCTCTGGGACCTTCAAAAATCCAGCCCTTGGCAGAGCTGACCTTGTTCTGGGTGTAGGTATGGCATGTTAATGTCTGGTTCAGAGCTTAGGACTAATTAGAGCTAATCATTGCAGGCAGGATTGCAGAACAGGGAGAACAAACAGTGACATACAAATAAAGCAAAAGAAATTTGTGCTAAATAAGGAAGGATTGAATTACTGGCTGGGTTTCTTTTTCATTATTTTGTAATGAAAAATTTGGATTTGTTACTGACATACTGTTAAAGTCAGTAGCATTAAAGTGGAACTGCAATGTTAATAACATATTTCTTTCTGATACTTCTGGCTTAATGCACCTTTAATTAAATCTTTTGGAACAAGTGCTTTGCTTTTCTTGTAAAGGTGAAAAAACCCATTGGTAATACTCCATTGCTTACTTAGGGATTGCCTTTTTCTAACAATCAATGCAATTAGTAAAGGTTACTTGGATATCTGAAGCAAAATGAAGTGTTAGAGCTTTGCAATGCTTTTTTGTAATCATTTTTACATGTGTAACTCTTAGAATGCTGCTAAAATAACAAAGTGATAATAATAAAATGATTATCTTTTTTTGTTAGTTTTCTCAGTGTTTTCCCTACAGCAAGTACTGCTGAGCATGTGAATGATATACCACTAAATCTTACCTTTTACATACAAATAAAGGTGTTAGAACAAAAAGTGAAGTATCAGTGCTGTTGAAGTTGATGGGAAAATTACCCTGAATTTATCAGAGGCCAGTGTGAACTTAGAATGAACTTTAAATGGCTGAAAGTTCAGTTCTGATAATAGGTGCTGAAAGCATTGCTGGCTGCCTGATATACCTCCAAACCTCACTAGTGCCTGTTCACTTGCCTGTAACTTCTAGTCACAGCTCTGGTAACAGTGGTGGTAGGGTAATGAGCTTGGGTAGGATCTGCTCCAGAGCAGGTATATCCCACTCATTTGCTATTTGTGTGAGAACAGTAGGGAAGGAGAAGCAGAATTAAAAAGGAAGGGATCAAAACCTTTTGATTTTTCTAAGGGGGAAAGAAGGTATACAATGCTTAATGGGTGATAGTAGACTCCTTATGTGGTCTAACAGAAGAGTCTGTCTGTTTCTTTTCAAGAATATAACTGGGAAAGCTTTTCTACTGCTCTGATAGCCATGGAAAAAAAGAGGAAAATTTGTTGAGAATATTGCTGATGCAAAGGAGCTTCTGTTCTCGTTAAAGTTCCCCCCATGCTGGCATATAGCTCAATTTGCTGCTGCTCAGTCTTATTTCAATACCTGGCATGATGCATCAACAAGGAAAGAATCCTTCTGAACTGTAATCACCGGCCTATGGCAAGAGATTGTGGTAATGACTCCCCTGGCGCTGTGTTTGTAGACAGAATTAAGGTCTGCTGCAGTGTACCCAGTGTTGCTTTGTTTAAGACAAAAGAGTTTGCACCAGTAAGATAACTTTTAAACAGAATAATTACTGTCCAATGAGATAACATTTGTAAGACACTTCTGTTTTTTTCCAGACCAGTGTAGTTGGGTTAACCATGGCTGGATACCAGGTGACCACAGAAACTACTATATCACTCCTGCCCTCAGCTGGACAGGGGAGAGAAAATGTAATGAAAGGCTTTGGGGTCAAGGTGAGCACAGGGTGTTTTGCAATACAGAAATACTAATGGAACCTCTTTTTTCCAGGTACTTTTTGATCAGATAGATTAAATGTTGCTGAAAGCCATTAACTACTCAGGGTCTAGGAAAGTTTTTATATTTGGAAAACAGCATTTTCCCATGGCAATATAAATGATAATAAATGTATGCTTTGTACTGATAGATTCTTTTAATGAGTCACTGCTATACACAATGAAATTTCAGCTGAAATGTGCACGTATACCAGTCAGCAATAAGGTGAGCTGAGGCTGCACCTCAGGGCACACATAATTTAGAATCATTAAGGATGTCAAATGACGGTTCTGGAATGGTAACAAAAGCCTTGAAAACATAGGCACAGGGCCCCTCAGACTACAAACACAGATGACTACTAGTCTGGATGCAACCTGGAGAGAAACTGGTTTTAGAGCATAATAAAAAACTTCCTTTGGCTTACCTGTACTGACTGAATAGGTAGTAGTGGAACTGAGGTGTGTATCTTGAAGAGGGTTGAAAACAGGAATCTCCTGCTGGAAAAAAATCCTGTATATTTTGAAAAAGGGTAAGGAAGGGCAGGAAACTGGTGTTAAATCTTTTGCCAAGTACTGTGTGCAGAGTTCAGGTAGCGTAATGACAAATAAGATTGGGTATCTGCCTGTGAAAATTTATAACTCACTCTACATGTGTCTTTTGACTGTTTTTGCAAGTCTGCAAGACAAATCACCGAGTTTGTTGTTTCCATACTTCAGAAATGAACATGCAGAGTTGGTCAGTGTGATATCCTCTACTGTACTAATATACACACAAGTATAGTCACTAGAGAAAATTCTACCTGAGTATTTGGTTAAGTTTCGGTTGATTATCTTTTTATCAATTACTCTGGCTATATGACTTTGAGAACTGGGTATTAAACCTGAATGCAACAGGACTTTGGGAAGGGCTTCAAAATTTCAGTCTGTATTCACTGTCATAGACATGTTATTTTTCTCTATGTTTTGAAATAATACCCTCTTAATACAGCCACTGTGGCAAATCCTGCTAGTTATCTGTTTGGCTGATCACGCATTACAATTTGGTTTATCCTTTCAAATGGGTTAGAATAAATGAGATTTTCTGCTGTTAATTCTTAGATTGTCTTAAGCTGAATGCGGCCATTTGTGATACCACAAAAGCAATGGAAGTTGCATCACACCATCCATCAGTACGTTGTGAAAGTAACAATCTAAAAGGATGGGTATGAAGTTATCTGTTTTTTAAAAAAAAAAAAAAAAAAAAAAAAAAAAGTTACATTAATTACTCCAGTGCTAAAAATATGTAGAAAATACCAGAAATAGTTGTTCATTTTTCTGTGTGGAAGGAAAGCAAAGAAGTTGTAACAATTAAAGACAGAGTATTTGATTTCCTCTTAAAGTTCAGGAAACAAGTGATTGGCAATGTCAGAAAAAAACAGATTGTGTTGGGTTGACCTTGGCCAACTGCCAGACCACCACACTGCTTCTCTTTCACTCCTACAGAGAAGGGATATTGGAAGGAACAAAAAATAACTTTTTCATAGAAGGGGGTTGGGGGGGGGAATAGGAGGCAGAAAGAAACAGTAACATTCATTTATACAGACACCTGGATGGGATGACCAAAATATACCTTACTGCTTTGTTCTTGGTGTGGTTCCCATGGTAGGCTGCTGCAGCACCTGCTTTGCTACTTTTTGATTTTTAAAATATTAGTTTTGAATGCCAAATACCAAGCTCAGTTTTGGCAAAGATTCAGAAAGATGTTTTATCAAAAAACTCAAGACTTCTGTGTTTCCAATGATCTGCTGGGAACTCAGCAGCCTTGAACCCATGTTGAAAGTGGCATATGCCATCATGGAGCCCCTTACAAATTGAGTCTCACATGGCCTGCAGCTCTGCATGCTCCTGCCTGGCTCCTGGAGATAAAGCAGAAAGAGGATGAGGATAAATGCTACTTAAATAAGTGTTTGTCTAAGTGCTAATGTAATTTTGGGTGGGCCATTAGTTATAAAGCTTAAGTCAGAGAACTCTGGCTTGAAATTAATTAATCTCTAACGCTTTCAACTACAGATATTCATGAGCCTGGATGCAGTGCTGGTGTTATGGGCAAACTGGGCTTGAGGGAAACTGGAGCCATACATATAGGGATCACTCTCATGTGCAAAAACAGTACACAAAAAGAAATGAAGCTGAAAAAGTGTTCCTAGTAAAAACTCTGAAATAATAGAACCTTAGATTTTCTTTGGAAATGTTATACATGTAGCGGTATTAGCTGGTATAAATTTCTTTTACTGACCTCTTTGGGCACAGGCAGGCAGGCTGAGATTATACCTAAGACTTAGGCATTATATAGTACAGATCTAGGAATTACGGAAGAGCCACTTGTAAATTTTAGAGTTTGGGTTCAGTTTGGAGATCTTCCTATCTGAAGCTTCACAGGCTGAAATGTCTACAGAGTTAGATCAGAGATCAGCAGTGGTTTGTACAATATCAAAGGCAGATTAACCAAAATATTGATAGGCAGTTGGGTCTTAATTCTTTTGGTCTTACGGGAAATGGACTGTATTATAATGTCATCACAATCAAAAAGTACAAATACCTTTCTCTTATTGGCATTAGATGTGTGGAACAGAAGGGATTGAGCAAAAGATCACTGTCTATTCCCATTTTTATTTATTTGTCTGAGGACTATAAAATCTGAGGACTTTTTTGGGGGTTCGTTTCACTCCCTCCTTCTCCAATTACCTTCTGGTGTTTACTTGGAAATTTGAGAAACGAAGATATTTTGTAATTAATTTGTCTGTAATTCCTTTTTTGCAAACAACTCAACTATATCAGGTTCTAAGACTAGTGTTTCACTTTCAGTCTAACAGACAGCAAGAAAAATATTCCCTCTCAAGCTGGATATGGACATGTTAGTGAAGAGGTTAGCTTTTTTTTGAGTCTGAACTCTCCTTTTATGCTTTTGTTGGTTAAAAGCTTTTGTACCTTTCATCTCTAGACTGGGTAGAGTGCTTCATTGCTACATTTCAGACCAGATTTTCTCTAAGACTGTTCTCTATTCACAATGCAACAAATGGCTCTTGCAGAGTGGGAAGATGGGGTTAGTCACAATTTGAAGAGAGTCTGAAAGGAAACAGTCTCCTGAATTAACACAAGCAGTTGAGAGATAGATTACTGCTGGCTTTTGGATAAAGCCTGAAGAAGATCATATTGTAAAACAGTAAACAATTTGCAGCTAGATATGGGATGGTAAAAGTATCAGTGATGTATATCTCAGACTGACTGAATGACCAAAATATTGTAAAGAAATTGAGAAAATTCTTAGGACACATGCTCATAGTTGGCAGTGAAACATCCAAACACCATTTTAAAAGGCTTAGATCCTTCTAAAGATACAAAAAACACCTTCAGGAGGACCCGAGTACATATCGTGATTCAAATGCCTACAGAAAGAACTGGATGTCAGGTGCTAAATGCCTCAAACTTTGAAAAAAGTATGTTTCTTTAAGCTAGTTTTCAGGATTTACTGTCTCTTGGAGTGCTGTTGGAGTAACTTTACCTAAACAAACACATACAATTGGGACTTCCAGATGATTTTTTTTTTTCCTGTTTTAAAAATCTGGAACTATTTGAGTCCTTCCATTTTCTAAGAAAGTGTTCAGAGTTTACAGTTTCTCGTTGAGATTGGAATTGGCTAAATTGAGATTAGAGATGTGCAATGATGTGCTAATTCAAAGCTGGTTACTCTTGCCTGAAATTTATATGGACATAGCATAGGCACATGTGCATTCATGTCTCTAAAACCCTTCCCAAACGGGGCCAGGCCATGCCTTGTTAGCTTTCAGCTCGGGCAACTTGTCTGGTGTGAGCAGATGAGTACTTTCTTCTTTGCCCTTGGTAAGGTTGCTGCCACTTTCAGAGCAGCCAGAGTGGGAAGAGCTTGATCTCAGGCAAGGCAAGTGGGGTTTTCAAAATACGTGCTGTACATTTATAGAAAACTCTTCACTCTAAGACATTTCAAAAGAGCTGCCTGAAGCCAATACACTTGTGCTTTTAACAAAAGGGTCCTGTCAAGAAGTTGTTGGCTATGTAAACACAGTAGAGCATTCCACAGAAAACACCATTCTACAGTAGGGTAAGATCTCTGTTGATTTCGTGTGCCCCTAGGGGCTGATTGTTGTTGCAAGTGGATGATGCTTTCATATCCATTGAAACAGGTATTTTAAATTCAGATGGTCTCTGTTGTGCTCTGATTATTTTATGAAGGGCCTTGCATTCCGGCTCCATGCTGGCATACTAATTTGATCATTATTTCTTTTCTAATTCCTTAGTCTCAGACCTAATGTTTACGCTCCTTCTAATTGTTTTTTATTATTACATTTACTGTTTTAAGTTCTGATTTCTCTCTGCACCTTAAGTAGCTCACTGCCAGTGCAACATCTTTGCTACACCACTGTGCACACAGTGTTCACTGCCTGTATTTGCATAATGAGCTAATCTCTGTTGGCTGATTACTTTGTGGAAAGAATTGAACTTCTAACTGATAATAATTGCAATCTATCAAACTGCACAGTCACCTCACAGATGATCAAAGTATATTTGCTAGAAGTTCTGCTGAATATTACAATCTCTCATTCTCCATATTGGACACCTGACTAGAAGTTTTACCTAACATTCAGCTCTATCAGAAGAAAAACTGGGATCTTATTAGACCAGTTGCTCTGGAAATAATAAAAGCAAGATATTTCTAAAAAACCCTGACAAACCAAACTTGTTCTTTGTTAACAGCAATGGTGTATCTTACAATAGTGTTAGTTTGAGGCCAACAGAAAATAGTACATTGCCAAGCTACAATTTTTAACTGAATGCCTTGACTTCTTGTGCACTGTTCTTATAATGCTAAAATTTCCTCTGCAAGCAGAACACCCAAAGCTTTAATTTCTTCAACCAGATTAAATAACTCTAACTTTACATATTAACCATCACATCTAGCTTAAAATCCTCAATCTACCTTTTTATAGAAAGGACTTAGCAAATCTTAGCACAGCTTTCTCTATTCACAGATGAAACTTTTGAAGTTGAATTTTCAAATAGCTTAATCTAATCTTGGTGAAATTCTCATTGGGATTAAAGAAAACAAAAATGTGTCAACATTGGCCTTTACTATATGGCAGAGTGGAATGTTTTTCTACAATGATAAAGTGCAGCTAGATCCCTTGGTCTTTGTGAGCAGCACATTCTTTTTGTGCCTGACTTTTTCATAAACACAAATGAGAATGCAACAGTATTTCAAGGAATTCTTCATATATTATGTCCCATGTTCTGAAATATTTTGAAATCGTCATAGAAACTGCTAGTATGAATACTAAGGTGCTTTCCTGGAGATCTTGCAGGAGGACCTAAAGTGAAGGGGGACAAGCATTCTTTTCCATGTTGTACAGTTGTGAATCTGCAGCATGGAGAACTTGTGAACTGCATGGCATTGCCTGTGAGGAGGGATGTGGAGTCAGGAACTAAGCACAGGTCTGCTGACAAAAGGCCTTTGAAAACCTGTATGTGGAGTTTCCCACACTGCTCATACTTTTAAACAAGTAATACACAGTTATAGACTATATTTAGAGTATTCACTTTAGGACAAGCTTCCAGACAGATTTCTGTTAGGAGCTCTGACAACTTTTAAACCATAGCATGCTGAGCAAAGCCTTGTGCAAGGAGCCTATGGCCAGTGCCAGTTCCAGCCTCAATGAGAAACTGCAAGCTCTGAACACCTTCTTTATTAAAGGGAAGTGCTCCAATGACTGGACTGTTATCAACCCGGAATTTGTAAATAATGGTTCAAGTACCCCTTTACAGTTACCGGTTTGAATGCATCCTTCTTCTTGAAGATAACAAACCCTTTAAATAAATTTGTGATTTTATACTGCAATAATTCTGTAACTTTATGGTTGCTTTTTAAGAAGGTGTAAATTATATGGGTATACAAGGACCTTAAGGATAGACATTGACAACTGTGGTACACACTGGAGTAAAAGGACAGTTCAATGAGCAAGCTAAAAGAAAAATCTATGTGACAACGAACATTTGCTGAGGGTCTCAACTGGGATTTTCCCAGAGGAAAACTTTTGTTGTATTGCAGGTGCTGAGCTCATTTTCTTAGTTAGAAAAGGAGAGAGCATTTGGTTTTTTTTTTTTCTATTTTATTGCCACTTTCAATCTGCTGAAAGGCTCATTTAGAAGACTAGTTCTGACTTTTACCTCCTATGCTCTTTAAAGTCAAGTCAAACTGTCTGCTTACGATCCAGACCATGCTATACCATAAAGAATGTTAATGTTAAATCTTCCAAACTTCTTCAGTAGCTGAAATTTATAGTAGGAATACATTCATGTGTGGGAAAAACAAACTATTCTTACATTGGGATTTTGACAGTTTCATCTTCTCTACTGTAACAAATGACGATTTAACTGCTTGTAACACAAGTGGAGGAGAGATTTTTCCATACGTACGCTATTACTCATGTTACAGGCTCACCTTGCAACCCTTATGTGGCTCCCATTGCCCACCTGAGTATCTAGAAAACAACCCCCACAAAATGAGATGATGTCCTTCTGCTGTTTTAATTATATAAACTAGCTCCTGGAAGGATCTGGTAAGAATCATAGTGGTGCAAGTAGTGGGAGTATTTAACATTGGGGCAGGGATTATAGAAGGTAGCAGCATGTTGAACTGTTTTAACTGTACATAAAAGCATGTCCCAGGAGCTCTTTATTATGCTCTTTCTGAAATGAGTATTATATTTTAAATAATTCCTTCTTATTTCAGATGGCAGAGCTGATGGAGAGGGGACTATTTTAATGGAAGGAATTTAAGAGGGTTTTCTACTCTGAAAAGAATCATTATGCTTTTGGAAAGTATGTGATGAAATCTGTTGTCAAAATTTTGTTGTGGCTAACAGTTCCATTATTATTGACCACAGAGAATGAGCTAGCAGCTTCAGGATGGGAGAACTTACTGTTTTCCTCAGCATAGTGTGTTTAGTATTGCATCATGTTGTCAATAGCTGTTTGAAACTCTATCCTGACAGATGAAAAACAGCTGGCACTAAGAATAGCCATAGTGGTAGGCTGCAGCAGTGTTGCAGGATAAAAACAGAACAATGGTTGTTAAACACTATGCTGAGATTCTTCTACTCCTGCAGTTCAGGATGCTTTGGAAGCTTCAAATCTACTGCATGTTGATAGTGAAGGCAATAACTCAGGATATAAAATTAGTTTCTCTAAGGGAGAAAACTGCATGACTCCAAGGGATTTTGCTGAAAATTCATTAAACTTAATTTTCATGGGAGTCTGAAAGGGTTGGTATATCTAGAGACCCTTACTTCCAGGTTCTGTATAAAATGAATTTCCTACAAATATCTGAATGACTCCAAAGTGATTTAGACAGATGGTCTAACTGGCTTCATGGGTCTATAATTTTCCTCATAAGGAATTCTTTGCCAAAGTTGTATTTGTTCCAAAATTTAGTTTCCTATTTTCTAGCAGGAGTCTTTTCTCTGTTGATTTAGAGCTTGGGGGCAAATAACATTTTAACTAAACACTATCCTGAATCATCATGGGGAATATATTCTTTTGGACTAGAAATCTTTACTTAAAAAGTCTATGACAGAAATTGTGAGTGGATACACATCACAACATTGTTCAAAACAGTGGGTTCTACAAATCAAGAAAAAGTTGACCTGAAAGAAAAATACTTGCAATTTGCCTTATAGGTGAATGCAGAAAGTAACTTTGATAACTCCAGAAAATTTACCTTATCTAAACCATCAAGAATTTCGAGGGGAGAGAAGTTCAAATGGATTACTGTGTGTCTGTATTAAACTAAAGTAGAATTTTCAAAGTGGAGTCCATTTTAAAAGGAGCCAATTCCCAGCAACGTGAGTGAATCTGATACCAGGATAGGTTTTGAGTTAGAGCACAAGAAATACCAAGAGCAGATGAAATCCTGTGGCAGAGTAAACACTGATTTCTTTCAAATGGTTATTCTCCCTTGGAGTTTTTATTTCTAGAGTGTTTATTTCCTTAAAAACCTCCTCCAAAAAAGCCTGCTTTCTCCATTCTTCACTCTAAGACAATTTCATGTATTGTCTTTGTCTCATTTTATTGCTGAACAGAAAACTGACTTGATGAAATATTAGTCAAGTGTCAGTTCTCAATTTAACCCCATCTAAACTAATTTTTCACACCATGGGGATACCTCCCTATGCACCACTGCATTGTATATTATGCTTTAAGACCTTTTGTGTTTTTTGTAATGAAACAATCAAACAACATTATGCTCTAGAGCTGTGGGGATTTTTTTTTAATTTACTGATGGTTTGGTATCAGAGGAACAGGGAAGATATTTTCCCCTGATACTCTGCTGAGTATACAAAACTTTTTGAATCAGTTCTTGTTAGGTGAAGTAATAGAACTGGTAACTCATTCATGATCTGAAATTCAGAAAACCTGTTCTCCTTTAGCTTAGATTTTGAATGAAAATTAATTATGAAAGGATATCATCTGTGTATATGGAAAAGGCATTTAAAATTATTAGAAACTAGACTGAGTAAGCCAGCTTTGAGGAGCTGTACCTCTGTCTACTTACATGTGATCAGTTAATAAACAAAATGCTAGAAGTGTCATTAATATGTCACTGATTTGCAGAAACAGTACAAACACTGCAGCTTTCCAAACAATTTCTTTATGGGAAATAAATAATAGTAACTTCTTCTGGCACAAATACAAGGTCACAGTTTAAACAGGTTTTGATTCTTTTATGCTCAAATTAGTTAAAATTCTATCTTCAGTTCTAGTCCAATGTGGCATATAGGTATATACTGTAATTTAAAAGGGAAATTGGATGCTGTCATTGCCATTCTTCAATTCTTCAACTACCTTTTTTTCTCTGTTCTGTCTGAGATTCCTCCATCTCTATCCCTTTGCGTTGGATTTGGGGGCATTTTTTAATGTTTTGCCTAAAATATATCAGAGAACTGAAAGAGATTACATGTCACTGATACTACCTAAATTATTATTTTTTAAAATATATTTTAGAGACCAAAAGGTAAGATCACACAGTTAACTCACTGTATAACTTGGGCTGTGGAACTTGGAGTAGATTATGTATTTTAGAATTATATGGTCCAGAATTGCATATGTCTCATAAAATCAGATCATGACTGAAAATATTGGTCAGCTGCTTTATTTTTTAAAAAGTAACTGTGTTCTACTGGTTAGTTATCTGCACTGTAAAATGATGACATTTCCCGGTTTGTTACCATAGCTCCTCATTCCTACATCTCACACATTCTTGTTGGTGATATGCTTTTCTTCTTTGGGAGGTGGGGTGAGGGTGAAGATGTTTGGCTAGATTAAAAAGATGTTATCAGAACTCTCTTCTCCACATAGGAGCGAGAGTGAGTAAATACCTTTCAAACAATCTAACCAAGCAATCTTCTCTCCAATGGACTTAATTACACAGTACCTCGAAAGACCTTTACTGTTACCAGAACTGAGGGACAGTGTTATAATTTCACCCACTTCACTGGATTTGTTGCAGGTTCTGATACTGCTGTGTTGCAACTCCTGTTAATGTGTTCTTGCACTGGTGTGGGAAAGCCTGATGAACCAACCCTTCTTCTCAAAAAAGGAGTTGCTTTCAGCAGTTGGTTTTCAGTAACAATGGCCAGTAATGTACCTTTCTTCTCAAATGGTTACAGGCTCACAGTTTGCTTCCCTGGGTATCTGCTGCTGTAACTCACTAGTGAGTGAGGGACCTGCAGTAATCGGAGCATTGCTCTTAGTAGAGACAGAGAGAACAAGTATTCTGACACTCTACTGATGCTAACTCTATTCTGATTGTAAAATTTGTTGCCATCCTTGAAGTATCATCTCTGTAACAAAAAAGTAAATGTTTGAAGGGAGTACATGTTCTTCAGGGCAAGCTATAAAGGATGATTCTCATGCTGGAGGTGATGGAATGCTGATTGGCCACAAAGCAGTGTCAGTACTGTGCATTATATGACACCATAGATTTGTTTTAGTCTGGCATTTCCTACCTTCCTTCTGAAAGTCAGCTCAGCAGTTCCTCTGCCTTTATTCTGTATTGTGATCTGTTGTCATTAATGATAGTATATTATACTGAAATTCAGCCTATTTGCTGGGATCTTTTAGTGTTACACAAACTTAGCTCCTCTAGAAATCGGTTGATTATTGCTATAGATTAGCTAGAAAGTACTTTAAGACAACAAAAAATGGATTAGAGAAGTTGAGACTGTTTATCTGTTGACCTAGTGATTGAGTTGGACATCTTAAAACAGCCAAGAGAGTTTAGAGCATAACTATTTACCACTGATCTGTTTTTTTCCTACCATGTCTAAAGTATTTTTTTAAAGCTTCTAATTGCTTTCACTGGCAGTATTCCTCTGTTGCATGAACACTTTATATAGTAATGTGGAAACTGTTTCCACCTGCAGAACTGTCATTTTTTTTTTTTTACAAAAACAAGCATTATTGTTTGGTTTTGGTTTTGTTTTTGTTTTGTTTTTTAGACAGGTACTCAAAGTTTCCAGAAGTAAAATAACTTGTTGAAAGGCAACAGAGCAGACATAAACTGGTGAAAAATATTTTCATATATTACTGATTTTTTTTTTATTTTTTTTTTTTATCCCAACAGGCTGAGTCATGCTGCAGAGGTTAGTTGAAGGAGGTAGTGGGGAAACTGGATGTCTTTTAGAAATAACACAGATGTTTCTGTTCAGTATGGCATCTGAGCTGATATGACACAGGCAGAGTCAACAGGGCTTAGCAACCTATAGTAGAAACATGGGTCAGGACTGCTGACAGCTTATTTGGTAGTTCCATGTCTTCCTGCAACTGGCTTCTCAGTTTTTCCAGACCTTTTTTGTCTTGTCTTGGGAGTTTTTCACAGTTATGTTTAAGTCATGTTTAGTTACACATTTTAGGTACAAGCAAGGAAACACTTCTTATCCTTTAGTGCTGGGACTGTCACTGGGGATTTGGAACAATGAGACAGCTGAAAATAAGAGAGAGAAAAAGCCTGAGAGAGGTATATATAGTCAAGATGGAAAGCAGGGGAAAAGAAACTGGAAGAGGCAACTGGAAAAATACAAATAGATTTAGAGATAGAAACTGTCTACATGTCAATAGAATAATTCCCTGAAAGAAAATTTGGAACCAAATGGAGAAATTTATATATAAACCAGCAAAGCTGGATGAAGGAGTCTTCAAACTGGGGGTAATATAACATGTGAGCATTTCTTCAGGTATCTGTTGCTAAAATGGTCATTTGTTTTTAGAATGTCATTGATCCAAAGAAGATGTCATTGGTTTCCCTGATTACTATCACATCAAGCTCTATTTCAGTCTACTTGTAGCATGTATCAATGTCCTATTTCTGTCATAGGACACAAAGGAATTTTATATTATTAGCAAGTATTAAGAATTTATGATTTGCATAGAATTTTCATGCAGTAAGTGTTTTATGGATGTTCTCTAATTAATCATCATGGACTGTATGAAAATGTAGTTGTTTTGCAGACAGGGAAACTACAGCTGAGTGAACTGCTGGAGGCAATGGTAAAAGTGCTTTTATCAGTAGCAGCAGTTGGCAGGCTGTTTGCTTTCTATTTGTATTTGATTCCTCTACCTGGTTATTGTATACTGTACCTTTTTGGGTTGATTTGATGCAGTATCAATGAAAGTTGTTAATATTAAGGGTCAGCTCTACACTGACTCCCTGTTCTTTGTTGGTGAATAAGGAATACAAAATGTCAGCTATTTATATGGCAAGAGTCCCTGGGTTACTCATATGCCTAACACAAGAGCCAATTTTCCTGACAAATTTCTGCTGCTGCTGAAGGAACTGATGACTTCCTAATTGGTAATCAACCATGGTCTTTTTAAAAATGCATGGAATTTCTAGAAACACATATACATTAGTGTTCTAGAGTTATTCACCACCTGGATGTTTGTTATTTGGCTGTTTTGAGATATATGCAAAGAAAAAAAAAGTTATTTAAAAAAAGAGAAAGACTGCTATTAAGGTTAAAAGACTAGACATTACGGGATTGATAACATTCTTTGGCCTCTGTGTCAGGCATATACTTGGTCCCATCAGTTCTTGTCATAATTCTTTCCTCATACTTGCCAGCCATTTTTATTAATGTGAGTTAACAGAGTTCACAAAAGTCCAAAAATATTTAAAACATACTTTTGCTAGACAGCTAAAAAAGCTAAACTCCTGAACTTATGAAATGCAGAGTCAGTAAAATAGAAATGAGTGGCAAAACCTTAGTCCGTGTTCACTCTCAGGTTGCATATAATTTCAGAAATTCCACCGTGGATTCTAATGTGCTTTATAATTTGAATTTGTGTATGTGCTCAGTTTCTCTGTGAATATTCATTTTATCTAGCAGAGTTGTTTTTCAGGCACTTTACAGTAATATCTAGTTTGTCTCACAGGAATGTGGTCATAATATTGAATAAGTCTAAACTCAACATTTGTGATTTCTGTTGGACTTCTAAAACATTTATTATATTATGATTTCTAATTAAAATATTTTGGGATTACAGACATTTAGTAATGAAAATGTTATTGCAGGGGTTGACAAAACATAGTATTTTCTCTACTTTTTTAACCAAATGAAGAACTAAATGCCTAACTTTTACTATGTAACACCATCTGGTAACATTACCTACCTAACTGTGATGCATTTGGGGAATTTATACTGCACAGTTACTAAACAAGCTACATCAGACACGTGACCAATTATGTTGATTACTTAAACTTCACAGCATAAAGATGACTTCATCTGAAAGTACAGCTAATAAGCAACTTTTTGCTAGAGAAGATGAACCTCGTTTCTTTGATAAAGAAGCAACATCACTGGAAACATCAAGGTAGTAAGGATCTGATATCACAAGGTACAGGGCAATTGACCAATTTTTTTTATGCTCAATAATTACCAAGACAAAAAACGTCTTAAAGGTAACTGCAGAAACAGGGTCTTTCACTTCAGTTTGAAGTGGTGGAACTATTTGGCTGAAATGAAACTGAAATCCTAAGAATGCACAGATCTCCTAATAAAAAGATATATTCAGTATTTGCCTTTTAGAAACTCCTAGTATTTGAAGGAGAAAGCACAAATGTCAAGAGACTTCAGAATAATTGTTGCAAATTTATTCAGGGAAAATGAGCATCTCATGGCAAGAACAGGTATACTGTTCAAGACCAAGCCAAAAGCAATCTTGTTTACAAAAAGCTGCTTAAGAATTTGATGACACTAAAAAATGGCTGGGCAGTTTTGTGGAAAGACTTTGTAAAATCCAGGTGCTGGTAAGTTTAGATTGAGGCTAGGCAAGCAAAAAGAGAACCTCCAAACTGATGTCAGAGATCATCAGTCAAAACTATGTGTATGAATGAATGTTACAGAAGATCACTACTGTTACTCTGAGGGGAAGGCTGTGGGCCAGCATGCAACGAATGCCACTTCTGTGCCAATACAGCACAGGAGAAAAAAACAGACAAGTGTGTCTCACTTCATGCATGGATACTTCTGCTTTGAAATTCTCCCAGAAGTTTTGCTCCAAGACAGACTCTAAACCTTACAGAATCACAGAAAATGTGAGTTGAAAGGGACCCACAAGGATCATTGAGTCCAACTCCTGGCTCTGCATAGGACCACCTCCAAGAGTCACACCATGTGCCTGAGCGTACTGTCCAAACACTTCCTGAACTCAGTCTTGGTGCTGTGATCACTTCACTTGGGAGCCAGTTCCAGTGCTCAGCCAAAATCCAGGTAAAAACCTTTTCCTGATATCCAACCTATTTGCCTTGTAGGCCAAGCTCATCCCACTGTCTGAACTCTTTCAACCTTCCCAATACTCAGATAGTGAACTTGGGTAACTCACAAAAGAGTTCTACATAAAAGTTCTACAAGTGTGTTGTGGTAGTATGAAAGAAACAGAAGAAAGTCGTTTTGGTATAATGCCTCTTGTAGCAGAAAATGAAAAATAGAGGGTAGAGAGAAACGGGAATTATTCATCTACTGAGAAAATACCTTTAAGTACAGCTGAAAAGCCCTGAACAGAAGAGGCCAACAAAATACAGAAGTGAGGAGGGGAAAAAATATCTTGCAAAATTAAAATAAACAATAAAAAAATACAGGGTGAGTACAAGGGAGAGAGGAGAAGATGCTTGTCTTGTGATGGGTAGGATGAAGTAAACAGACCACAGTTTTGCTCCATTTTTCCATATAAATACTTTAATATAAGAAATTTGAGAATAAATTTCAATAACTATTCTAATTTTAGATTTTCTGTCTATGTGACATACACTCTCTGCGAAGTGAATGAAATATCTTTGAAAAATAATAATTTTTAAAGATTCTAATTTCATTCAGACAGGAAAACTAATTATGTTTTATGACAAAATTATTTTATTTTTAAAAAAGACAGGAATATCAAGTATTTTTTTCATTGCATGCATTCAAACATCCCTTTTTCTTGACATTATCCACAAAGGCAGATCAGGGAATTTGTTTTTCATTTGTTGACTCTTCAGGCACATGAATATACACTAGCAATAGCTTCTAAATATTAAAAAAAAAAAAAGAAAAAAAAAAAAATTGAAGGTTTTAGGACTGTGCCACAAGAAGATGATGATGATACAATGAGTTGGGAAGAGGTTCAAGGCTTTATAAGGAAGACACTTCAGCATCTAGCAGGGGGTTCTGAAGTTGCTTTCTGCTAACTGAAAATGAGGCTGTGCATATAGCCTGTCTGGGAAAATTTAGTCATCAAACTTAAGGTATTTCCTTTTGAAAAAGTGTATTCTGAAAACTCTCCTTCTTTATTTTACAGTATGTACATTTAAACAGCCTGGCTGATTTTAGGTAAGATTGATGTATCAATCAATCAGTCAGTCAGCATCCTTTCAAAAGATGTAACCAAAACTGGAACTTGTTTGCTTCATCTATGTATTCTGTGTTCTTATGGTCCTCATGTCTTTCAGCAGCATAGGTCTGTAGATTGTCTCCAAGGTTTCCATATAATCTAAATAATCACTCACTCGAAATCCATAGAGTGCTTCTTCCTGAAAAATGCACACAGAGAAAGCATTTATTAGCTAGGAAAAAAAGATGGCACAACTCAAATTTAATGAATTCCAAGTTTCTAAAGATAAATCATGTTGTTCTGCTTATCACAGATTGGGTGTTTAAAATAGATTTTATTACATTTTATTTAGAAATACAGATTTGGCAACATCTGTTTCTAGACTTTTTTTCTAATTACAGACTTGGTATCAGATAGTTTTATTTCCTGTGGACATTATTTATCTCATTTTTGGAGAACATGCCATTGACAACCTTTAAGAAAAACAAAGTAAGATTTATGAAGGGAAAGCTGGGTACTAAAATATTCTTTTGAAAGAAGATTTCTACACCAGCACAGGGCATGATGAGTTTGTTAGTGTGACTTTCATATCCAGCAAGATTCTCAAGAAAAGCAGGAAATTAACAGTACTTTTAATAATACGGATGGCTGCACTTTGGCATCTGAATAGGAATTCAAAATAGGCTTTGTGCTCCTCCTCCCCTGCACACAAGCAAAAGCAACAGTATGATTTTACCTTCCAAGCTGCTCTTCATGCACTTTGAGAAGCCTGACTGCAGAGGAATATAAAATATATATATCATATATATATATAGTTGAAATTGAATGGCATGTAGTGACAGGACAAGGGGAAATGGCTTCAAACTCAAAGACAGAGTAGGTTTAGATTAGATATTAGGAGGAACTTCACTGTGAGGATGGTGAGACTGGAGCAGGTTGCTCAGAGTAGTTGTGGATGCCCCGTTCCTGAAAGTGTTCAGGGCCTGGTTGGATGGAGCTTTGAGAACCTGGTCTAGTGGAAGGTGCCCTTGCCCTTGGCAGGGGGGTTGAAACTAGATGGTCTTTTTGTCCCTTTCCAACCCAAATCATTCTATGGTTCTATTTAAAAAAAAATTCAATTAATTAAAAGCAATCAGAAGCAAGAGTACAGTTTAAGTATGCTATGTACTCCTTTTTTCCTGCAGTAGTCAATTAGTGAATGGTAGATATTCCAGTACTGCATTAATATACATTTTTTTTTCTCATTAATTTAGCACTACCGTGCCAAATCTTTGGCCTGTTTATACTGTAAGTGGCAACAATACGAATTCTCTCATCTATAATTTACATATACTATCCAGTAATGCAATCAGATGTAGTTTTTAAGCCACATTGCTCAAAATCAGTGGAAAAATCCAATATATTTATTACACTGTGTACCAAACATTTTCAAGGAAACTGACTGAGATGACATATTATTCATATTTAAGAATATGCAAGTTGGATACAAACCAGTCAGCAAACTATCATTCCTAGGACAGACTAAGATGCAGATATCTATCTCTCAAAAGAATTCTGACGGGAGAAAAAAGACCAGAGAAAAAGGCAAAAATGTCTCTGTGAAGAAGAGTAAAATATTGTATCCATTGATGACTTCAGCTATAGCTAAGCAGTACCCTGCGTGAAACCCAAAACCCAGACATAATTTATAATATGGAAAGAATATGAAATTTTGTGGCTGGTTGTGCAGTAATTGGCATCTCTTCAATGTAACAGCTAACTGAGCTTGGTGCCACATCTCTTTAAGCTTCAGTAAGAAGCCATCACGTAAACCCACGTTTTCTGGGGAGCACCTATCTTAATGAGATTGGGTCCATTACAGAGAACTGAATCAAATGCCTTCATTATTTAATGTGGCTATTTACTTTGCTTATGAACTGAACTGATTAGGACAAATGCAGGAAAGGTATTCTCTGGAAAATACTATATCACACTTTCCTGCCAGGGAATGAATAAGATTAAAATATTATTCCACTCACTTAAAACAACTAAGTGAAATTCAGTGAGAGTTTCAGATTAAGTAATATATATATTTTCAGCATTGAGAGCGTTGCTTCTCCTCAGCAATTGCAAAATTAAAAAAGAAACCATTACTTTAAGAAAAACCTGAAGATCTTGGGCTTCAGTGTGCTTCAGAATATCTTGCTGTAGGTGTCTGAACACAGAAATACACATATATATTTGATAATCAGGACCAAGTAAAATACATATAGCAATGTAGTGACAGATCTCACTCCAGTCCATGTAATTCCAGAAACACTGAGTTATCCATTGCAGACAAATCTAGATAGGAATGAAATGATACATAATTAAATCACTGTAGACAGTCAGTCATAATTGATGAGCTTTATCTCTCTTCTATAACACAGAACCTTTTTCCTATAATATTACCCTAGTTATAAAAATTAAAGGGATGATATACAAAAGAAGCCAAGAATCACAACTTTTTAAAGCACAGCCCCTGAATAGACTTCTAGTGAGTTCAGCTAAATGTAACACCCTGTATCCTTGCATTTCACTTATTTGAGTATATTCCAGCAACTCCTGAAGTTGAAACATAAAGTCCAATGAAAACACAGGTCATTTTTTTCAAGACTTTGTTTTAAATGTGGCCTAAAGGGTAATGACAGTGATGAAGGTGTGTTCACTGTTGTTTTTCTTTTAAATTAGTTCTTTGTCTTACAAATGAATGTTAGGCCCTTCCCTCAGACACATTTTCATTTAAGGAAGTGGGTACGGAACACACTTAGTGACCCCTTTTTCCTGTTCTAAATTACAATGTATTAAGATGTATACTGCACATTTAATTTAGTGCTAGACCACAAATCTTCTGCTAATCAGTCCTTAAAGTGTTTAAAAATATTCAGCAGGAGGAGAAATACCAGGATTCTAATTAGATGACAAAAGTAATACTTTGGCAGTAAATCTGTTGTGAGTTATTTATTGATGCACACAATCACTTAAATACATCAGAACTGTTTCCACAGTTCAGAGTTTGTTTCTTCTTAATCCTGCAATAGAACTGCAAAATCACACAGAAGAAACAGTGGCACCCAGCAGTGGCATTTCAGTAACATGATAAATAAATGAAAAAATCCTTGTCAGCAGTTTAAAGCAGTAACTAGTCTATTATCGAGTGCACATATTTAAAAGAATCATACAGTTTAATTTGCACAAGAATAGCTGAAGGAGTGACCGACCCCGTGTGTTTTCCCACCCCAAAAGAAGGAACCTTATTACAAGCTCATTCCTATGCCGAGATAAATTACCTCATCTGCCAATCTTCCCTCCTCAAAGACCAAGCCCCAAGCTGACGATTTTAAGCAATGTCTGAACCACACTGGCATCTGCCCCCATAAGAAGTCTCTTCAGCTGCAAATCTTGCAGCAAAAAAGAATTTTGCAGGCATAAGATGAAAGGTATCTTCCTTGCCTCAGCACAGCAATAAGCTCTCTTACTGTGGCGAGATGTCCTTTGCATTGGCAATCTAACTCATTACTTCATGAAGCTCTTTACGCTTCATCACAACTGCAGTTTGTTTTTTTTTAATAATGCTTCATACACAGCATTCCATACTACCAACAAATTGTTGTAAGCACACAAAATGAAAGCTAACATTATAGATAGCTATTCTTCTTTAGTAACATCTCTTTAATATAAAAGAATATTGTGTTACCTTGGTTGTAATAGATATGGTAGCTCATATAAAATTGGTTTTCCTCTAATATCACTGGAACTGCTTCCTATAATATAACTATTCCAAATTACTAATTTGGCTCCTATGGAAAATTATTCCAGGGAATAAGATGTTCTGTTTAGTTTTAATGCTAAATCTGAGGATTTAGTACATATTATTTTCATGAAGTTTTCTGCATGAACATATAGAATGTCATCAGCTCCAGTACATTGTCATTATTCTACCAGTCAGTTGCTTTCTATTTTCAGATGTTCTAAGTCACTATGTGTTCAATACCATCTCTCACTCCCAGTTTCATAACCACCATACAAGTGCTGCACAGAAAAAGACCTCTAGTTCCTCAGTGCTCTTGATTTTGTGGATTTAAGTCAAAAGGTTGATGATCCTTCAATACACTTTGATCAGTTACCTGGGATGGAGTGAAACCAGACATATGGAAGGCTGAACAGACAAGTGGCAACTCAGCTTTCAGCAACATTTCAATGTGGTGAGCACTGCAAAAATAGACTGGATGGATGCCATACTCCACTGTTGTAACAGGTAGGTGAATCTGGTTAACAACAATAAAACTGAGGAATAGCATTACAGACTACAAAACAAAATTTGTTTTTTTCTAATACTTTGCTGAGAACAATATACAAAAATATATACTTTTACATGTAAGATAAATCTTTCCAATTACTTTAGAGAAAGGAAACAAAATAAACAAAAAAGGAAATACTACCCTCAATAAAAACCTGTAGTAAAACTAAAGAAAAATGTTGCTAAATATATCCTGATCATTCCTTTGCATTAGTAGTCTAGTTCGTTATTGCACATATGCTTTAATTATCAAAGGGTTGGAGAAACCACTGTTATATTTTAAACAAAGGAACAGAAGGAAAAAAAAAGACCAATTTCTGTTAGATTTCCCCCCTCCCCCCTATTTACTAGTGGAGTGGAACTTAAATGGTATTTGAAATTGTTTTCTATGTGTACATTTCTTTATAGTACGGGTGGAGGGTATGAGTGAAATTCTATTTAGTGCAATAAAAGGAGCGGAGGTTTTATCACTATGGAAGGCTCTGGATATCAATGCCCAGTTTCTAGGTAATGAATCCTTGGCACCAGTGACTTTCAGGACAGTTATATTCACACAATGGAGCAAATTTCAGCACAAATTCCATTATGCTGGAACAACCTAAGGGACAGATTCAGTGCTGTGAGTGGACCAATATGGTCATCACTTCTGGTGACAAGACAGATCAACTGATATTAATGCATGCATTATTCTGCATGCAGAAGAGGTACAGAATCTACTCCATGCTTCTTATACCACAGAGTTCTCTAGTAGATACTACAGCTGGTTTAGAGTTTATGTTCAAAACTTTCAAGGCAACATAACAATGTACAAAGGGTTTTATTTTAAATAGATGAAAAAAACGTAATGAAATATGGAAATGATGTTTTTTATACTATAAACTTGATCTAAAACACTGATAATTTAAAATTGTCAATCATACAGTATTTGTGCAGTAATAATTTTTAAAATTTACTAAATACATTCTAATATATTAAGTAAATATCAAAACTGATACTTTTACCAAAAAAAAAAAAATCAGAGGGACTTCCACACTATAATAATTTAAAAAAAGGTCATTCAACAGTATTACAGCCTTTGCACAGAATTTAATGCCACTAACAAAGTTTGCTTTACTGCCAGCTTTAAGATTCAATAAGATTGTCTTTACCATAAGTCCACTTGCTGTTTCACTCCTTTTAAACAGCAATTTGTGCAACTGTCAAATCTGTATTTTTCCGAGATAATTTTGCGGGGTCACATATTTAATTACAAGTCTTTAATGAAAATTTAATGCATTAAAATCCAAAAAATACCCCATAACTGAGGATATTTATCAAGTTTCCTTTATAAACTTTCAAAACTGCCTTTCAGAAAGACATAGATTTTAAATTCTTACAGATAAATGCAGTCTTGGTAGCCAGAGAAATGCTGAAACAAGAAGATGTGAAAATTGCTGAAGAAAAATCAGTGTCTTCTCCCGGTCCCCTGACATTATGAGGAAGATGGTAGACACAAACCAGTCATAGCCAGCATAGCGGTCCTGCAAGCAGCCTGAATGAGAAGGTTAAGGAAGTCAGGCAGAGATCTCCTCCTCACTTCCCTGAAGGAACCACAGCCCTTCTCCTTCCCAGGCTGTGCTCACAGAGGCAAGAGCTGGTTTGTTAGAGTCGGGCCAAGGGAAATAGACCTGCACAAAAGGCAGCATCTTGAGGCACAACTGTCTCTCAAACTGAATTTAAAAAAAAAAAAACAAAAACAATTTAAGCTGTTTTCCCCATACACTATTTTTTTTTTCGAATCCATAAGTAGTCAAGCTAAACCAAAAGTAAACAAAAACCAAGCAAATGCACCAAAACAAGTATGCTTATAAAGTACAAGAAAGAACAGTGGAGGATGAAAACACGAGTTGTTAAAATTATGGGAAAAAAAAACAAAGTAAAAGAAAAGCTTTAAAAAAGAGATTAAGCGTATTCTAACTAAAATATCTGAAGGGTAATTGAACAGCGATATGTAAGTCTAATACAAGAAGAATATAGGAAAGCTTGTTGGAAATGTGTATGTGTTCTATTAAAAAAAAAAAATGTTCCACATTAGATCTAAAAGAGTCAGAAATCAAAACATTCCTGTTGATCACTTTTCATTACACAGTTACAATACCATTAACAGTGTTGGTATTGTGGAAGTACCACAAATACTCATTAATGTTCAAAGCTGCATTGCTACAGACACTTTACTACATAAAAAGATGTGGTCCCAGTCCAAAACAGTTGATAACAAAAATGAATGAGATGTGCGCTTCTAAAAAATAATGGGAACAAAAGGGTGAACGTTTTCATGAGTGCGTTGGGTGTGCATTTTAACTTAACAAAATTTCAAAGTAAAAATGCTGCATTTTAAAAATTTTTTAAAAGAAATTTGTATAAAGAAATTTCCATACACATCTACACCACTATCAAAAGCCCAAAGAAAGACTTCAAATTCCACTGCCATTTTTAGGCAATATAATTTATACCATCAACAAAGGATACAAAGCGAAGATACCACAGTTCTTTGCTGCTGTTTCAGAAATTTCTCAGAATTCATCAACACGAAACACAGATCATTTTCAGCATCTTCTTTCAGCAAGTTTAAGTATTTTCCATATCTAGCATGAAAAGTTAAGAACCAAAACTGTCTAAATATTTTTTTTTAATTCCTAAAAAGCAAGAACTCATATTTAATAAGCCTGTCCAAGTTAAGCCGTCATAGCATTGTTCATCACTAACACTGTATTGTAGATAAATGATTAAATAAAACCTATTATGCTCCACCTAGGAAGGATACACACTGAACAACTGCTACTCAGTGTAACAATTCCTCATCTAAACTCCTTTTAGTTCAGTCTTAGAGACTGTGGTGGGGAGAAGCAAGTACTCTAATAGACATGACTTTGTTTCTTCACATACAATATTTAGAATTCACTATAGGTGTATTGTATATATAATTATTATAATCAGAATTCAAATATTAATGCTAAAGATAGCAATCTGTGGAAGTACAGACATCTTTTCCTTTGTCATAGCTCTGCAAATTACCAGCCAAATAACATGTTTAAATGGCACATAACTAAGCTTAGCTAAACAGAATCATTTAGAAAAGTAATGAAAGGGGAAAAAAGGCACATAATTCAGGATAATGCAACTTTATGGTAAATCTTACTAGCAAGTTACAATTAGTCTTTACAAAAATAAAGGATAATAACATATATAATCTGTAAAGAGAATTTAATTATGTCCTAATACCTTTTTCATTTACAGTTAGAATTCATTTTCTTAAAGTTTACCTTGGATTTAAATGGTATAAAACAATGAGTTGATGGATTAAGTATCATTAGAGTCATTCTATGAAAATCAAACAAATCCTAGAAATACTCTAGGGAATATTTTAATACCATGTACCTGACTGTCATTTCAACACCAAGCTGCTGCACAGATGAAAGGCTTGCTTTCTTCACATCTGCATCCATGACTAAAACAAAATGAAATAAATTATTATGAGAAATATGATTTTAAGTGAATACTAATGTAAAACTTCTTTTATGCATGAATACCAATTCTGGAGAACAGTTTCTTCAAAATTAGTTAAGCAGAGTTTGAAAAAGATACATCCAGAACCTGTATTCTTCATATATATTTTTTTAACGAAAATCACCTTTATAAGGAAATCCTCATGGTTAGTATGGTCACTAGCTTAACAGCATGACTGAAGTGAGCAACATCTTTTTCAGTCCCATTTCTTAGTGGAACTTTATCCTTTCTCACCTAGAAATCAGACAAGCAACATATTCTAATCTATTTTCTTCCATTCCAGTGGTCTTAAGAGTTCCTTAGCTGTAATTTCAACTTTATTAAAGAAAATTCTATTTTGATATGAATCACTGAAAACTTTATAACCGATGGATTAAAAAATCCTGTATTTCTGTGTGCTTTTTTCACACAGTAACACATACTCCATTTTCTGTATTTGTTTGAATTAAAAATCTGAGTTAGAAAAATTAAAGCAAACTCTATTTTACCATTTTCTTAAAATTTTAAACTCTAAATTCAATTAAAAATAATAATTCTCTATCACAGAGTACCTTATCAAGGCAAAAACTCTTGCTTTCAGACACCACTCTATTTGACATAATCATAGCTCTGTACTCCGCTAATCCACAACTCACAATGGGAACATGTAAACTGTCCTGGGTAAAAAGTTTTTATTTTCCATTTTGTTTACCATTTAACAGACTGGGAAGGCAAGTCTTTAGAACATTATAAAGTCATTTAGTAGAGACAAAGAACCACTTCTCACTAATTAAAAACTGGACCTAGAAACCTTAAATGCTCTATTAAACTTAGAAAAATGTTATTAAAAACCAAGTGGAGTATTTCAATACTGCATATTGCAATCCATGGATAAAAAGTTGACCGGTACACTTGCAGGAATATATTGTGACTGCACTATTGTAATGATGCCTATACCGCTGATTTAATATACTTAGTTAATTTTCTACAAAACTTATTTGACAGATAGTTTTTAATACACCTGATATAACTGCCTTGAAACACAATGGGTTTAATAACAAAAGGCAGGAATGATTCAGTTTTCTAAATAAGAATGTCTTTTATCCTCTAAGATCAGAACACCTCTCTGAACTGTGAATTAATAACAATATGATACAGCACTCTGGCTATTATTAAATGGAATGAAAAACATGTTTGGCAGCTTCCTTTTTATTTATTTAATAAAACAAAAAATATATGTTGAACAGATACTTTACACTTCTTTCTTTAAAAATGTAAACCACTGTAAAATAGAAATTGAGCCCAAATTAAACTAGTGATTTGAAGTATACTGGAATTCTTTAGGAGCCGATTTACAATTTAAAAATATTGTTATAATAGAAAGCACCACAATGGGCAGTACTTTTCAAAATGTTTTGTAGTGTTCAGGAGTCCAAAACCAGACAACCATAAGGCATGATTTCCAAAGGCAACTACACATTATTAAACTCAATCTATAAACACTTCACAGTAAGTTAACTGGCATGCACAGTTCTGTAGTACTCCTTCTGATGAGACTAGACTTCAATCAACTTTAGAACTTATATGAAAGATTGCTTTCTTATTCATTTTCCCACTTACTGTGATGAAGCTTTTATGTGTTTAAGTCAGAAAATGGGCTACACTGCATTCCTGCTGAAATGACAGGATGCCAATCTAAAACAGCTTTACAGCATATTCCATACAACTTGTACGGTCTTTAGATAATATTTAATTTATTTCCCTGTTTAAAGTGCTGTTACCCCAAAGAAACCACTGGCTTCCCTTTAAGGGAAGGAGATTACTAAAACTTTCACATTATTGATCTAACTTTTTCACTCTCTGGTGCCCCAGCCAAATGTTTTTATGTCTATATAAATAATCTTTAGAAAATGTTAATGAATGCTAAATATTAACTTCAGTGGTGGACAGAAAGATTAGTTTTCTTTGTATGGATGGAAAAGACTTTTGATTCAAAGGAACTATGGAAGTAAAAATTCTGCAAACAACAATTTTGCAAACATTCTGGATTCTGAAAATCCCATGATAGCCAGGGCCACCTGCATAATTCCTTCAGATGATTCAAAAATCTTAAAAATACATAGGTATATTTGCTGTCAGATCTCTAGTTCTTGGCTTGGTCCATATAAACTGAAATTGTAAAACACATAAATTTATTTTTTTTAATTTGTTGTTGTTGTTAAAAAAGTGTAGTTTTTTTCTTATTCTTGAACAGGTACCTGAGCACTGACACTGTCCATGGGTAGGTGCCCATGCCGTCAATATAAATCTTTATGTTTTGTCAGTACCTATCCTCTCTCATTCTGATGTTCTTACAAAAGTTTTCTATTTTAAAACAGTATTTGCACTTGGGGCAGAAAAAGAGTCATGAGTTCCTCTCTAGACTCAGTTCTGTCATTTTGCTATGATTTTTTGATAGTGTCACCTCCTCCACCAGGCTACTCATTTAGTGCACTTCTAACAGTCTAAATCCCATATTCATTGTTAGAATAGTCTATAGAAATCTTATTTCAAAGAAAAGTATTATTATGGTATACTTGGATTTGAATCGTGCATGGAGAAAATGTAAACAAGATCCAAGAATAATTACTGAAGAACATTGCTGGCTTCTCAAGAGCTAGGTAAACTCATGTGCAATTCCACCTTGACCATTGAAAGTACATGTTATGTCATCTGTACACTTGTCATAACAGTACAAGATCAAAATATTCATATCTAGAACTTCTTTATATATTGGTCATCACAAATACTCAAGCTATTTTTGGCAACAGCCTGATTAAGAGTGGTCCACATTTTCAAACCATTGCCTAAACTGGCAGTGGGCCAAATGCTTCCTGCTAACAGCATCTTTAAAGTGGAGAACAGCCTGTAAAGAAGTGGATTCATCAAACGATGTAGGAAGAATTAAGAATGCCTTCCTTCTCCTTCCCTTTAAGACCCATTTGAAGTTGTAATCCTGTATTTCTTATTTGAGACTCCTTCTGAACAGCTCCACAGTGATACCTTCCCACTGATGTTTTAAAAATTTCTCAGTTCATTACCTGATCTTTCAAAGACTAAGAGCTATGGTAGAAAAGTTATATGAGATTTTGTTCGTTTGGAGAACTAAGCCTCATCTATAAGAGGGAACACACTGTGACATTTGAGTTTTAAGGCCAAGACCTGAAACCACTGAGGTTCTGTCCCTTTGGCAGTACATGGCAGAGCTGCTTTAGAGTCAAAGTCCAGTGGAAACAGAGAACTCAACTGCAAGATCATCTGAAAAAGAAGATTTATCAAAAAAACATGCCCATCACCAAACTTTGCAGCATTCCCAAGTTTGGAAAGTGTGAAACACATGGTGATCAGTTAAGAAGCACAGACACCAACATATTAGATGACTCTGCATGTGGAATTTCTCTGATAAATGGGTTTGTTGAAACCTTGAAAAAAGTTTGACATTTCCACAAAGAATTTCTTTTGCACTGACTGGAATTTGCTAACAGAAAGAGCAAGAGGCTATTTTAGGAACTTCATATCCCGAAGGCATAACACATAGTCTTTACTACCATAACAAATTTCGTTTTCTTGCCGTTTTATTGCCTGTTACAACTAGACATCAATGATTTTCAATGTTTTGGGGTTTATTAAGAAGAACAAAAAATGAAAGCAAACTAGAAAATATTAATTCTAGGAAAGGGGAGAGACAGAGATCATTAACATAACACACACAGATCCAGTCATCTGATCACAGCACAGCAGTATCATCGCTGCTGGCAGAAAGTAAACTTCATGTAAGATTTTTGTTAGTTTATAATTAAACATTGCAACTGTATAGTGGTTTATAAGCTATTTTTCCTGTTCTCATCTTGAAAATGATAACAACCCAAACTAATTTGATTTTTCCATATTTGCAATTTTATAATAGACTGAAATCCTGAGGGGTTCTACAGCAGATGGATGACTGTGTTATTCTAATTACAACTAGCTACAGGTTTACAAAGCTGTCATTTTTTAAGATAATCAATTTCTCATGTCAAGAAACATGACAAAAACTGAATGGCAGTGTGCTGTACTGAATCCACTTTCATGAAAAATATTACTTCATTAAACAACTACTACAAACTACTTTTCAGTTCCTCAGACTCAAATATATTTCAGAGAATGGTGGACACATGCAATTACGAAGCACATGTTTACTTACTCAGATGTGGAGTTAGAAAGATATTACCCTCCAATAACTCATAAGCTTTACCTAATAGAGAAAAATGTCTCCACTGTAACAGTAGTTCTAGGATTTAGCTTAGATGGCTCTTACAGAAGGGTACATGAAAAAGATACTGTGAAATAACACGGCATTCAATAATTCTCCATTTCATAAAGATTAGCAGAAAACCTTGGAAAATGTACAAAAATATGATCACTCATTATTCCATCAATGAGAAACCTAATTTTAAACAAATAAGATCTGATAAAGATTTGAGTATGTTCTGTTTATCCCTCTGGTACAAATATAGGAAGTGTAATGCAGACCTGGGTTCTCAAAGCACATTAACCTACCTTCATAGGAATGCCAAACTGCATATATTATGATATAAAAGAGAACCTGAAATGAGTGTAAATTTAGCTATACAACCAATTTTTACAATCAAGTTCTTTTACTCTTTCAGAATGGAGTATGATCACAGATTCAATTTTAGAGCCAAAATTTGTTTTCAAGCTCAAGAAAACCAACACTTTCGCTATGTTATCTTTGTTTCTGTACTTATCGTTTGTGATTTTTCATTCTAAAATAAATTAATGTGTGCAATTGCCGCAGGATTTTCAAACCTGGCCTTTCTTCAAATTTGGCATTAAATTTTAGATAAATAATGCAGTGTTCTTGCCATGGCCACCCAATTAGAGGTTCATGGTGAAATCAGTTAAATAGAACTTCTAGGTTCAACCTTCCTGAACATGTTTTAAATCTAGCTTTGACCAAAAGGTTGAGAAGAGTGGATTAAAACTAAGGTACTCAACAGCTAAGTGAACAGAGAAGCCTACTGCTTCTCTTCCTTAGAGTTCTTTCACATTGCATGGATGCACTTAGCTATCACGATTAAGAAAGAGCAGGATTTCTCTATTTGCTGGGTCAGGCATCCATTTGGAGGTTGCACAGTCAGATATTTGTTCTTCCTCTAGAGGATTAGTTTTTGGCTTATTCAAACTACATGTTTTTTCCTGTTTGTTTGGTTGGTTGGGTTTTTTTTAACAGAAAACACTAAGATAACCTTGAAAAGTTAGGTCTGCAGGCTATACTTTTCTCCAAAGAAATGCAAGATATGCATTCCCCAAGGCAGAAAAGAAAATCACACCTGGGCCTTCCATCTGACTGAAGAATGCTTGGTACTTTGAACTGTGACCTAAAACAAGAGATGTACGTAGAAGAGCAAGAGGGCCAGTCTATGTGTCAGATAAATCATTTACAACATAGAGACATTTTTTGAGCTTTTAAATGAAAAATCAAAATCATTATTTGAATTAGGAAGTGTCAGAAATATGTAATAAGTGAGCCTTATGAGTCCATGAAATTATTCAATTGATCATTATGCCACAAGGGAAGTTGAAAAGTAAATGACCAACTAATGCAGGACAACACAAAACACTTCCAGGATCTTCTAAGAAAAAAAAAATTGTAATAGAAATAACTGTCACTTCAGGAACTCTCTTCATTAAGAAAAGAGACAGACTCTCAGATAAAATTGAGGATATTCTGTTCGCAGGCTTTCAGAAGGTAAAGGCCACTACATAAAAGAATGAGAATCTCTAAATTAAAGGGGTTTTATGCTTTGAAACTTCAAAGGCAAGCCTGAAGTCTCCAAGGATACTCTATTTGCATGGATGGGAGAATAAAATATCAATATAAATAACAGACTTTCCCCAAAGCTGGCTTAGTTCTCCACAGTTAGTGGCAGAATAAGTACTCTAAATGGCTGAACTACAACCTAAGAGGAGTCCTGGACAATCAGTGAAGAGTGAAAGGGCATTTTTCAGCAGATATTGCTTCTAAATATTCTATTTTTGGCAGTGCTTCAGAGTATTAAAATGCATTACTTTACACTCAGAATAAATCAACTTTATCATTCATCCTTTATTCTTGGCTGTAATCATGACATCTGTACAAAACTAAAACTCAAATTACTCTAACAACAATAACAGTAATATATATCCCTTAATGCAATATAAATTGCATACCTTTCAGTTGATTGTCTATTGTGGGGCTTTCAAAAGGTGAGCCATGTTGTTTATGTCATCTTAAATATTTATGTCACCAGCTTTGCAAATCATACTATACTAGCTGTCACCAAATACTTTGAATCATACCCTCACCTGTTCTACATCTCCATCTTTCCATTACACACACAGAAACGTGAAACCCCATCACTAATAATAATCTGTACTCTTTACTCAAGCACATCATCTTTTGCTCCAAAGTGAGGTACTTTCCACCAGAAATGTAATGAATTTCTGAGCTGTTAAGAACATTTTAAACAAACTCCACAATGCTACAGTTACATTTAGAAGAAAAGTAATTTAAACATGAAGAGGTTGCATGGCAATAAATTATTAGAAAACTGACCTTTATAGTTTCCCGTGCTGAAATAACAGTCTGTTCGGCTTTCAGAAAGATGTGACACGAACTTTTCAATTAATTCTCCCAAAACTGCAAAATGTAAAAACCCGTTAAAACATTAGAAGAAATGAACACAATGTGGAACTACATTACCTAAGAAAATGACAATATGTGAAAAAGTGAAGATATTTAAATTCCTGCATATCAATATATTCATTCAAATTATTCATGTTTTCATAGGAGGGACAACTCAAAGTATGCATTGTGCTTTTGCATTCCTAACACCATTCCTAACTTAAATTAAATTTTAATAGCTTCACTGAGAATATATTCAGTGTAAACAGAAAGAGAATCCCATATTATCTTTATATCCTCCAAGGATTACTTAAGAATTTGTGACACAGTTTGAATATGAAATGAAAATTAACTATAATTAAACTAGAATATCTTACCACATTTATCTATGTATCTAGACAGGAAAGAAAAAAAAAAAAAAAAAACAAACAAAAAACCCCAACTAAACCCCAAACCTCACATACAACAAAAAAACTGACACCACCCCAAAATTATGCTAACAAAATTTAACAAAATTTTTGGAAAGGGCTCTTTCCAAAAAACCACAATGTAAAACTACCTATGCCATCACAAGATAAAAATTCGCCACTTAAAATTATGCAATAGGTGCATTTCCTTTGGGAAATTCTGTATTTAATGATGACCATAATGTTCTTATTCAATTTTTGCTATGGAACTGAGACTGCACATACTGCATAGATAAGTGAGATGCTGACATCTGTTCAACTATGGAGGAAATCTTATCTCCCACCTTGCGAGAATGTTAGCCAGGAAGTTAGCAAGAACTCTCAGTAACCAATCATTATCAAAACTGTTCCTGACACCTCAGTTCTGAAAGTCTGAGGCTACGGCAACTGAGCACGACACCACACAAGTTTAAACAAAGGATACGAGGAAGCCTTTAACCACCTTGCATGGAGAAGGCCCATATGAGGTAAACCTTATTAAGAATTTAAGATAGGAACAATGAACAGCTGCTGTTCTCTCCATAAACAGGATTTAAAACATAGTGACATAACCTTATTTTCACAATAATGCAGAGCAAGGGAGTGTATTTAAAGAGCAATGAATGTTTCTACCTATGTGATTTCCTGTTTACAGGCTGCATGTTACCATTTCCTTGGCAGCACCTCAATTTAATACAAATGAGGCTTCAGGTCTTGTTCCCATTCTTTCACATAACTCCATGAAGGTGATTTTTCTGGCCTTAAACAGTAATTCATAGAATCACAGAATGGCCCAGGCTGGAAGGGATCTTAAAGATCATCTAATTCCACCACACTGTTTAAGCAGATAACTGTATGAGCAGATGTAGCAGCACAAGTAAGGCACAGCAATCTGTGGTGGAGGTGGCAATAGAGAAAACCAAAAAACTCTTGAATTTTCCATGCTGACCAGTAAACTATTACAGGAGTCTGCAGAGCAAACTGTTTTGGGAATGAGGAGGAAGAGAGAGACAGAACCTGCACCCACAGTTTGATGCTTGTTATGCCAGAAAGTGAAAAAAAAAAAAAAAATAACTCTTCTTCCAACCATTTTAAGCTAACCTACTGACATTAAGTCATGATTTTATTTTATTTTGATTACTTGTCTAAAACATTTACAGAAATTAATTTACACTGAATTGAGTCCATAAAAAGTTTTTACAAGGTTGAGTTTTGGTAACACTAAAGAACAACAGCTAAACATGGATTTGCAGTTAGAGTTGCCAACCCAACAATAACAAAATTAATTTTGCATTACAAAGGACTACTAAATTACAACAAAAAAATTGCATGTGTAATTTATATTCTCATGCAATCTTACAGTGAAAAGAAACTGCTCATTAAGTATAACATAGCTACTTTTAATCATTGTTAATAAACCACACAGGGCTAGAAACAACAATTTATTTTACAAAAGAGTAACAATTTCTTCATTTTCAGAGAATAAACAAACTCACTAATCTTCACTAATATGCTTAGTGGAATTTGGCCCACAAACAGTATATCAAATATTTGTGTACAATGTGCAAATGTGTCTATTCCTGGAGCAATAGATAGTAAAGAGCAGAAATGAAATTTAAAATTTTTAACTAGCTATATGTTTACTGTATGACTATTAGTATGGTGATTACTGAAATATACCATACTATAATAATAAATGGGAACTATGTTAAGACTAAAATACCCCACAATTCAGAAAATTTAAAACCAAGTCAGGACACTGCACATTTCTTCCCTTTTTGTTGGAAGGTATGCACACGCTTGACCGAGTAGTTGAATACTTCAGTTTAGTGCTTGAGTTAATAAGAGTAGTGACAGCTCAACTGCTAAGCAATTCTTTGAAACTCAAGCAGTAAATTGATTTCCAGCATTTGGAAGTATTTATATACATGCCTATCGGGATCTTTGAGAAGTTTTTAATCAAGTTTGAGAGAGCAAGACACATAAGAACTTATCAAAACAAACATGGTTCATGCATAAATAGAGGGTTTTCACAGGACACTCTCTTTCAAAGTAATGTCCACATGAAATGAGAAGTACCTATTTTAATTTTTGTCTTTTAATACTAAATCATTTAGATACCATTTGGACACTCTTGTGGAAATGTTCCATTGAGTCTTCATTTAACTGGAAAAGTAGATGAAAGAAATTTGGGTAGGTTCATTGTACAGTACAGTCAATATGGCTGTAAAAGCCCAAATTCTCATGCAGAGTTTATGTGGCCTACCAACTTGGTGATTTTCTTAAATTATGGTAGCTTGGCCGTATTAGTATTGAAGTTTTTAGGAGACTGGCATTCACTGCATGCACATTGAATTCACACACAAAATAAAGATAATTTTAATGTAGGAATGTATAATCATATACAATATAAATGAAAGAGTTTTAAATTATTGTGGTATGCTCATAAAACACCCAAATTCCTGCAGATTTTTTTTTTCTTTGAGGGCCCAGGAAGGTAACTGAAATGGCTTGAAAAGTGCATAAGAACATCAGTTTTAAAAAAATCATGTGATTAAAACTGTTTTAATAGGTAAAGACCATGAGAAGTTTTCTACTTCCTACCCTGAAAGTTTTAAGTTAAAAAGATCAAAAACTGCAAAAAGCATCAGATTCTTTGGATCCTCTAATGTAAGTAGTGTTACTAGATCATATTCTGTGATCACATCATATTCTATGATCATACTCTACAATCTATACTGGATCATATTTTATGAGTCAGATGATTCAGAGGAGTTTGTGAGAAAATAAAAAAAAAAAGGCTCTCTTAAGAGTTAACAGTAGTCTTGCTTGACTTTTGTTAGAGGTTAAAAATCCAAGAGTGAAAATCTTAGACCAGTGACTTTTTTCTAAAAGTAGTGTCAGAAATTTTCAACTCCATCAACGATAGTTCAGTTTAAGGGATGTATGAAAAACAAAGTTAGCAATTCCATTCTTAATAGCAACAATAAAGAGAACTTTCAATTATTGTACATTAAAATGACAAAGGAACAACCTGATTTTTCTTTGAAAAAAAAACAAGATAATAAAAATCTCTTCCATTAGAGATGAAGGTTGCATATCTTCTTTATTAATGGGAAAAACAGCCTTTCAAATCCTAACTAAATGCCATAATCCTTACACACCTGCATGAACATTCACATGCACTCACACTGTTTACAGAATATTTGTTTGGAAGTGGCTCCAAACTGGTTTGGGGGACAAAAACAAGTTTTGATCTGCAATTGCTCTTCCTGCATAACATGAAAGACCCGCTCTAATTCTTACTTTGCACTCAATTTCATTGATGCAACTCTCTATGTCACTGATGAATATACTTAACAGCCCTGGTCAGAATACAGACCACTGAGGGATACCACTTATCACTGACCTCCGTGTGGCCATTAAACCATCAACCTGTACACTGTGGATGCAGGGCATTTGCTCAGTCCACCCAACAAATCCATAACTCTCCAATTTAGAGTCCATATAGGTGATATCCATAGCTCTTCCCTTTTCCATTGATATACCTGCTCCATCATAAAGGGCCACTAGATTGGTTAGGCAGGACTTTCCTTCAGTGAAGCTGTGCTGACTTTCCTGAATCACCTCTCTGTCCTGCATGTGCCTCAGCATAGCTTCTTTAGGTTCTATTCCATAATCTTCTCAGGGGCAGAGGTGAGGCTGACAAGTTGGTAGTTCTCCTTCCTATCATTTTTGGAGATGGGTACAATATTTCCCTTTTTCCAGACTTCACCTGTCCACCATGACTTTTCAAAGATCATGGATAGTGGCTTGGCAACTACATCAGTCAATTCTCTCAGGACTCTGGGATGCATCTCATCAGGTCCCACTGACTTATGTACAGTCAGGTTCCTCAGATGGTCATGAACTTGAAGAGACTGCTCCCCCAGTCCCTGTCTTCCAGTGAATCCATTTGAGAAGCATGGGAAGAGAGATGGACAGTGAAGACTGAGGCAAAATATTAAAATATAGTATTTCATTCCCTCTGAATCCAGGAAAACCTTTCCATCAAAAACTAAAGTCCCTCTTATCTTTAGTTCTATATATAAACTGAGGGGTGATGAATGAGATACCCTCCTTGTTGAGATTCTGGTAGCTGTACAGTATACCTTGATATAAGCTACATTTACAATGCCCCATTAGGCTACTTCGATAAATGGTGACAGTTTAGCATTTTGTTATCTTGAATTAAAAACACCACAACAGGACACAACAGTCATGCCTAATGAAAATGCTCACCCTAATGGTTCTTTATGCTATGGGGAAAATGATGCTATTACTTTGAACTTTTTGCTGCAATTGCTAGAGGCTGCAGCACAAATACATCACAAGCAATGACACTGACTCAAAGGATTTTTTGTCAACGTGTTTTGATAGAGCTATCTCAGATGATGCAGAGCTCACAAAATATTACTGAATTCTAGAACACACTGTTGATCGTAACTACTCTGCTCCATCAACCATTTCACTTGTAAAAACTGAAGAAAAATACTATGTTTTCCAGTAAGATCTTCCACACAATTTCAACAGCTGCTATCTTTTCTTTTCCTGGTTGGTTGTTTGCTTTTAATAATAAACAACCTGGAAGTAAATTAATAGGCCCCAAAGAATACTGGTGATCTAAATCCAGATCCTCAGGGATATCATGGAAATTCTGAATTACTCCATGGATAAAGCAATTTTAGCTGAGTTCACTATCCCTATCCCCATCCACATATGGATAGAAAGCTTGAGAAGAATTATTAGCATTTGGGGACTGAGCATCTCATTATGAAGGGAATAATGTTAGAATATAATTGATAATATCTCTGCAACATCCTTAAATTATCTTGCTTTGGGTTTAAAGTCTCCTAAGAGAGGAGAGGATTAAGGATGTTGAATCTGCCCGGAAGTCAGCTGTTGATACAACACTGGGAACAGATGAAAAAAGAAGTTTCTGCAGTTGAAAACATCAAAAATATCTTCTGCCACACCTAAAGGACAAAAAGGGGGAGATAATTGAAAAAGGCACAGCTAAAACAGTCAAGCTGAGATTCTTGCTCAAAACAAACAAACAAACAAAACCCCAAACAAAAAACACACACACAAACAACCAACACCTCCCAGTCATGTAAAAAAATTGAACATGCAATATATTAAGCCCAGATTCACACAAGCTAATAACTTTCTACATAAATCTGTTCTTTCTGAGAGGAGATGACTTGCCTGTTTCTCTTTCTGTTAAAACTTAGATGCCACTAAATGTATTAAAAATGCTTCAGGAAGGCCATGAGCAGTCCAAAAGATGTCGAGACTTAACTTGCCCAAAGGTTCTATCCATGGTTCTCTAGCTGATAAGTGACCCAAAGACATATACAACAAGCAGCTATATACCTAGCATCCACAAATCTGTAGCACCTTTATAGAAGGAATGAGTGGAAGAACATACTTGCCTTAGCTTATTGTGCTTAGAACAGCAGAATGTAGAAGCTGGTTTTCTACAATATGTTTTGCTTTTAGACAAGGAAGAAAAATCTGACACTTTCAGTCCTGACACATTAAAAGACATACAAGCCTGAAGAAGGTTTGTATCTCCTTTTAGAAGCTCAATAAAGCCTTTCAAAACTGAAACTGTGAGCAAAGAAAGTACTTAAAAGCTACAGTTAAGAGGTGATGCTTTCGCAGATAAAATGTCAATCCTAGGATAAAGATGGACATTTCCAAAAGTAATGCATTACCAGAGCATTTATCAGCAATGTATTGAGCAAATCAACGTGAGAGAAATCAACACCAGAAGAGTGAATTAGAAATACTATACAGTTTACTCATGAATTTTCTGATGAAGTTCAAGCAGGTTCTATAGATTCAGCATCTGGTAATCCTGACACCAGGATTATCACAAAATATTTTTAATAAATCAATACACACCAACACTGGATTCAATGACTGTATAGTGTGTCTTTACTCATTAGGTTCCCGTTCAACTCCTGTTAATGTCAGTCTCCCTTAGAAAGGGCCCAGTACAGGAAGCTCAAGTATGCTTCTTTGTTCTGTAAACCTTGGAGATTGCTCCATCTTTAATTATACACAAAGTTTTGATTTCTGAGCATCTGGACTGAAGTCTCTCAGTCCTCTGAAATTTGGGACAGCTTCACATGCTGCAAAAGATCTATGGCAGCACATCTGTCTCTCTTAAAATGGACTCAATGAACATGATGTTGTCTCAAACCACAGAGCTGGCAGATATTTTGCAGCTTCTGGAGTATCTCCAAGCAGATGCATTCATGAATAAACAACATCTGAAGAGCTTTGTATCCACACTAAATTATGAGTACTTACATTGAGTTCATATTACTATTGTTTTGGAGTATGTTTTACTTATTTATTTTCTGTTTCATTATACTATTTTTTCTACTTTCACGTTGAAATTTTTGTATTGTTTGTGAAAGCACTTGCAGATGTCCATGTGAGGCTTAACAACAATTCCACAGATACTTTCTTGCTGACTTTAACTTCCAGTTCCAACTCAGCTGGAAAGTTATCCAGGCGCAAGCATGATTTTTTGCATTGGGTAAATAAATCTTTCTGGCTCTTTAATTCCTCATTCTAGCCAGTACCTTCAACAGTTACAGAATACTAAAAAAGTTTTGAGGCTATTTACAGATAACTACAAAACGCAAATTTATTTTCTAAGCCACCTACTTTAAATATATGCTGTTTATTGAAAAAAAAAATATGGTTTTTTTTCAGCAAGTCCTTTTAGATGCTAAAACAGAGATGAACAATGTTCAACAAAATTTTCATGCAATCCCAGATGAGATCAGTTTAGAAAAAATACTGCTTTCAAATCAAATTGATTTTACAAGGATGAAATTATATGTGCTTCACAATATAAAACATCAAAAAGACCCTCACTGAACTACTAGATCAGAGTGGTGCAAGAAAAGTAAAAATACAGTTTTGATAGAAAAATCTAAGGTTTTTTCATTGCTACTCTTCAACTTATTTTCCTCATACTAGCAGAAGCTCATAAAATACATCCAGCTATTTTTGAATGGTGATGAATCTCTATTTGTATACCTGTTTCACAAAGCTGCCTGAGTAAGTGCATTAGTGGATGGGTACATTATAATGTATATTATTAAGTGCATATATATATATGCATTACATTCAAATACATATGTATTCTGGCTACACACACATTCTTCCAAATGAAAGGTGAAAGCTCTAATTTCCAATTACCTAAGACTACAGACTCAAGCTTGCTTCAAACTAGCAGTGAGAACAAAAAGCTCAGAATTTAGAATCATTCAATAGTTACTGACTTTAACCACATTATACAAATGACAAATTTATATCAGGTATATATAAATATATGTATAAATATCTTAATATTGTGTCAGGGGACGTTTAGGTTAGATACTATAAAAAGGTTCTTCATCCAGAGGGTGGTTGGGCACTGGAACAGGCTCTCCAGGGAAGTGGTCACAGCACCAAGCCTGCCAGAGTTCAAGAAATGTTTGGATGATACTCTCAGGCACGTGGTGTGACTCTTGGGGATGGTCCTGTGCAAGGCCAGGAGCTGGCCTTTGTGATCCTTGTGCATCCCTTCCAACTCAGCATATTCTGTGAACCTGTGAAACTGTCCTATAACTTTTATATTGATATATTATGTATCATAAAATTCAGATCTCTTATGTAGAACAAAAATGCTGGGTTAGTTTTATCCTGTATAAAAGATCCTTCATCCATTTTTACTGTCAGTTGTATTAATTGCATACCTAAAAAATACAAAGGCCAACCTTTGGCATCTGTAAACAAGAAGTTAAACTACGTACTGACCATAATGAGAATTGTTATGGAAATGGAAGCCAACAATTTCTGAAAACACCTAGTGTCTTTCTTGCTGCACAGGTTTATATGGTACTGCAAGTGGATTATTACATCTGATTTCTAACAATTTATGTCATATGGATCAGTGTTTTTGCTTTGGCTGTTTGCTTTTTTTAAATTGATCTGTACCAAAGCTCCTGCACGACCACACTGTTCACTAGAAAATACACATAAAACTTCAGAAAAACCTGAATGAGTGGGTTCACTGATGTACAGGATGGCTTAATTATGAAAGTTTTTACTGAAGTTGACCTTTAATATCATTTCCTA
>JAWWMO010000121.1:64160841-64201851 GCA_035047845.1 Dendrocincla fuliginosa | reverse complement strand
TGAGTGGGTTCACTGATGTACAGGATGGCTTAATTATGAAAGTTTTTACTGAAGTTGACCTTTAATATCATTTCCTAACCCATTTTAAGTCACTCACTGATCTCTGAGAAATATATGTTTTCTTTCAGGCTCTCTTTTTCATTTTCTCTGCATGTAAATAATGGACCTTTTAGAGATCTGAAACAAAGACTCTTATTTGAGCCCTCTTTCTCTGTCAAATATAACTGAAAATACAGAGGAATTATGGTCATAAAGAGAGAAAAATAGGACATAAAGCATAAACCCTGTTTTCTCAGGAAAATCCCACTGAAACAGTTTTCAAAATCAATGCAAAATTATTGCTAGCTTGTACCAATGAAATTTTAAAGAGGACTGCTTACTAGTGGTCTCCTGTTTGCTTTCTTTGTTAAACTCATTAAGTCATACTCACTTGGTCCGCTGATACTATCCGATCTGGCTTTCATGACTTTGCAGAACTGTTTTCTACAATTTTCTGTCCAGTCGGTTGGCTTCTCTGGACTTTTTAGGAGTGTTAAGAGCTTGTCAAGATCTTTATCTAGAAGAAAGGAAAAATGAGTGTTATTCTGTAATGATCATAGAATAATAGAATGGTTTGGATCGAATGGGACCTTAAAGAACATCTACTTCCAACCCCATTATCATGGACACTTTTGGCAGACATCACACCTTTGGAAGAAAAGACTACATAAATATCCCTTATTGTAAGGGAATTAAACTGGAGAAGGAGTCCTAAAGCTGATGACATTCTGCTTTATACTAAACAGAAATACTCATCCCTACGTACTGATGGGGTTTTGTGCTTATTTTGGATGGGGTAGAGTTAATTTTCTCCACACTGGCTAGAATGGGGCTATGTCTTCAATTTGTGCTGAACACAAGTCTGATAAAATAGAGATGTTTTTGTTACTGCTGAGCAGTGTTTAGACAGAGTCAATGCCTCTTCTGCTTTCATACTGCCATGCTGGCAAGGAGGCTGAGGGTGCATGGAAAACTGGGAGGAAGCACAGCTGGGACAGTTGCCCCTAACAGACCAAAATGATATTTCCCATGATATGACATCATCAGTATATAAAGCTGGAGGAAGAAAAGGGAAGGGAGGGATGTTCAGAGTGATGTTGACATGATGGTAGTTGACATACTCAGACAAAGGTTGGACTTGATGATCTCTGAGGTCTTTTCCAACCTGATTCTGTGATTGCATTTGTCTTCTCAAGTAACCAGTATGCATGATGGGGCCCTGCTCTCCTGGAGATGGTTGAACATCTGCCTGCCCATTGGAAGCAGTGAATTAATTTCTTGTTTTGCTTTGTTTATGTGCATGGCTTCTGCTTTCCCTATTACAGAATTGTAGAATATTCTGAGCTGGAACGGACTCATCAGAATCATCAAGTCCAACTCTTAGCCTGCACAGGACCACTCCCAAGACTCAAACCATGTGCCCAAGAGTATCATCCAAATGCCCTTTGAAATTTGTCAGACTTGGTGCTGTGACCACTTCCCTGGGGAGCCTGTCCCAGTGCCTCACAGCGAAGACCCTTTTTCTAATATACAACCTAAACCTTCCCTGACACTTCAGGCCATTCCCTTGGGTCCTGTCACTGGTCACCACAGAGAAGAGATCAGTGCCTGCCTCTCCTCTTCCAATCACAGAGACGTTGTAACTACAATGAGGTCTCCCCTCAGTCTCCTCTTCTCAAGGCTGAACAGCCCAAGTGACCTCAAGATGCTCCTCGTGTGGCTTCCCCTCAAGGCCCTTCACCATCTTCATTGCCCTCCATTGGACACTCTTTAACAGCTTAATATCTTTCATATATTGTGGCACCAAAAACTGCACACAATATTCAAGGTGACGATGCCCCAGTGCAGAGCAAAGCAGGACAATGCCCTCCCTCGATGGGCTGGTGATGCTTTGCCTGATGCCCACTTAGGACATGGTTGGCCCTCCTGGCTGCCAGGGCACTGCTGACTCATATTCAATTTACCCTCAACCGGGGCCCCTGGGTCCCTTTATGTGGCACTATTCACCAGCCCCTCATTCCCTAGTGAGATAGCAGCACAATTTTGTAGAACATGAAATGAATCACGATAAGACAGCAACGTAACAGTATTCCATAGAAAATTCCTGCTTCTTTCTGAAAGCAGGTTTCCCTCAGATGCTGCTACTTTGGATGCGTATGCCTTCAGGCTGCCAGCACACTTATCGAGTAAATTTGCCAAAAATATATTTGGGTCCCTATTCTCTGCCCTATTTGGGCAGAGAATGCTTATGATGGCTTTTCTGATAAATCTCCAGCGTTTCCCAGCATTAGCACAAGAACTTAAATTTGGGACAAAATATTAGACTAAAAATATATTTTTGCTGTTGTTGAAATGTCTCCTTGCAAATTTTGTGTTAACTTTTAGAGAAACTTAGAATTTTAAATTGGGTTTTCTTTAGAATCTGTGTGTAGCCAGCATGCTCCAGCCCAGGGCCACAGGTTCTTTGCTAGTCCTGTTAGAGACTGTAACAATGTAATTCAGGCAATTTTTTAACTTCTGAATGATTGACTCTTTACCTGATCATTATTAAAACACAGTCTTTTGGTACAATTTTTATATATGAGGTTCAAATATAATGTTTTCCATTACATGTTCATCTCATTTATAAAAAAAAAAAAAATTGTGGGACAGTTCACGAAAAAAGACTTTTATGAAATATTTATTTTAAATGAAATCAAAGAATTTCAAAGACTGCTCCTTAATGTTACTCCTACCTTGCCACTAAAGACACATTCTCTCTTTACAATAGGGAGACATGCCTTCAAAATTAAAATAGCCATTGATGTCATGAAAAAGGAACAGTAAATATGTTCTCTCTCAGCTAGAAGTGATTTTTTTCCACTTCTATTTTCTACTAAGTTAGAGGAAATTATACATACGTTACCAATTTTCTAGAATAAAATTGCCTGCCTGTGGCAGTAAATTTCACAAACAGCTGACACTCACAGAAATCTGAAAACAGAACCATAGTGACAAACATAGAACCAACATGTGTAATCATATATGAAAATGTTAAACTGGTTTTCAACAACATGACATCTGCACTTAAGAATTCTTTCTTTAAACAAGAAGTGTTCTGTAACTAAAATTTCTCTCTTGGAATTCACACTGGACAGTGATGGCTAGCAAGCTACCATGATGCATGATGAGGAAGCACAGTGAAAATTATACCAAGGTAACAATTAAAATATGCTTTGGGAACTTAAAGAGAAAGTCATTTCTTACCATATGCAACATTTGTTTAAAAATGTTAATATACTGGAAAGGGTTGACTATTTAAATAATTTTTCTGAAGCCAGAGCAAATTTCAAGTTCAAATGCCAAGTCATTTTATAAAGTAATTTTATGCAAGATAAAATTGATCCAACTCCTACAAAACGACAACAATCAACTAGACCACCTCTCCTCAGGCAACTTAGTTCCCAGAGTACTTGATGCTGCTTTGAAAGACTTTCTTGCCAGTTCGAGGGGAAAAATAAAGATGGTATCTGTAAGAAGGTAAATGCGCATGAACCCGCTTCAGCTGTGCACAATCCCTCTGCTGTGGGATCGTGCAGTTCCCATTAGTATGAAAGGATTGTATCCTGCACTACTACTAATATATTCACTAAAGTGATGAAAGTTCTTCATACCTTGCAAGCTCTTCTTTGTTCTGTTTCTACATTTTGGACACTATAGAAGTGAATTGTGTCATGAATGGTGACTTCTCAATAAAGCTTCAACAATTGTTTGAGCTAGCCTGTGGCTATTTAGAATATTTGCTGTTACTTTTACTTTGTAGCATTTCAGTTTCAAAATACTATTTTCAAACTATCCTATTCTTTTAAGATTATTAGAATAGTTTCAACAGAATTGCAATATTGCATATAATTTATTTTAAGCTCATCTAAAGACCTTAATAATTTATAATTAGTAAATTGTATCCCTCTCATTGGAAATTATTATACAACATTATGAAAATTCAGTGTAAAAAACCATTTAACTCTTACAGTATTGTCAGTAGGATTTCTAGTTCTTTCTCTGCCCTTTTCTGTTATTTTTCTAACATGTGAATATTGAAGAAAATCTTAGAACTGCAAAGCAACACTCCTTTGTACAAGTTAAATAGCTTCCCAAAGGATTGAAGTAAATCAGTTTGGCAGACAAGGATCAGAGACTACAGGCTGAGATTCAAGCAGCCAGCTTACCAGAGACCAGGGTGAAACTTTAAATCCTCTAAAGGAAATAAAACTACTAAAAAGTATTCTCCAGTAATTTCAAGAAAGCAGGATTTCAAGATCATGGCATCTCTGCTGCCTCCCTCTGGTTTCTTGATATGACCCCTATTTTTCTTTGCACAGTTTGTCTCTCTAATATTCTTCCTCTCCTGCAGGTTTTACCAACTTAAATCTTTATTTTGTGATTGTTAAAATGAGCACATGCTGGTATCTAGCAGTGTCCATGCATCCAACATTGTACTATCTAAACATGTAACCTTTTATAATTTTAATTTATGCTCCAACAGGATATGAATCTAAAGGTTGCAGTATTTTCTGAAGTTTTGCTAAATACCATGGACCACTGTATTCGCCTTAAGGTTCCTCTGGGAAGGTAGTATTTAATACACAAGGATCTTAAGCAACTTGGAAGATAACCAATGCAGATAAGATCATGTCATCAGAACAGCAACCGGCAAGCAGTCTACCAAAAATAGGAAATCATTTCTATATAACCAGTGGACTTCCTCCCTCTCAATCAAGGAGAATGCAAGACTTAGGATCCTTGGAGAGCACACAAGAATGTTCAAACTCAAATGACAGAAAACAAGCTTAAGATCCATGCAACCAAGATTCTGTGGCTGTCATTTATTTAATATGTCCATTACATACTGTAACTGACATTTTATTATGGACATCTGCTGCATCTCATTTTCTTCCAGGTAAACCACTTGCTCCCCTTAACTTGTCACTAAATGTGGACTATCACTTCTGCCAGCAGGTCATCACAGTACAAAGAAAAAAAAGAAATTAAAAAAAAAAAAAAAAAGGGGAGAACCCTGGGGGGGTTCAATGAAAATTGCTTACAAAAAACTCATAATAGCAAATAAATGCCAGCTCACTTTCACAATATAGAAGGCAACTATAACTTGCCTAACACTATTACCACAGAGCTGGAACTCGAACAACCACACAGTCCTGGGTTATGCGTATTACTTGTTACTGAGGGTGGGCTTTCACACTACTTGAGGTGTTCTAAATACACACCACTACAAAGAGAGAAGTTTTGCTTTTCTTTCTTCTCTTTTCTGGTATGTCATTACATGAGTTCACTAGTTACCTTACATTAACAACTTGAATATTTATTTTTTTCTTGGAGAAATATCAGAACTGTTGAATAGGGTAAGGAAAGAAAGTGAGGGAACAGAGGAAGGAGGGAAAAAAGTCGATAGAAAGAAAAGAAAAAGTGAGGAAGAAAATGCATAAGACCTTCCTCTACTGATGCTAGGGAGCTTTTAAATATGCTCATGAGTGAAAAGAAACTAATGTCAATTTAATTAATCTGCTGCACTCCTGCTTTCTTCCTCATTTGCGATTATATTTTGCCATCCCATCCCATCCTTTGTGCTAGCATTGGTTGCTCTGTTAAGCTATGTGAAAAAACACAACCATCACATTTACTAATTATGAGGCTATGAAACTGCATTATAAATAAGCTACAGTATGTATGAAATCTGAACCACCACAACATACCTGCAAGTTTAAATTGACCTTCTTCCCTAAAAGATGATGTTTTATAATTATTCAAATAATTCTTCATCTAGTTTTTGTGTCTAAAGTACGTAAGAGCTAGGAAAATTCATCAATGTTTCAGAAAACATCAGAAATGCAACAAGCCCTTTCTCATCTGATTACGCATTGTGTGCATAAAAGTGTTTTTCTGTGCCTAAGAAACTAAGGACTGTAAATCCATGCATATCTTATTCAAAACCTAAATTGAGGGATAATGAATAACCTGACTATATGGTATTTGACTACTACATGAAAACAAATCCACGTAAGGATATATAATTTAGGAAACCTCATGTACAGTTCTCATAGACCTGTTCATTTACTACTCTTTCATGTTTAATTAACTTAGTGGACTTTAAAAGCAAAAGACAACAGGCTTATACATGAATATCAAGCCAAATATACAAATGAGGACAAGTCAAAGAAGTGCAAGTGACAAAGACATTTACATGAAATTACAAGAGATAACAGGAAAGCTAGCATAGCTGACTTTTGATAGAAGAAGTTTAGAAAAAAAATTAAAAAGTAACTGCTAGTTTCAGACAGGTATTAAAAAAAAGGGCTGAGATCAGATTTAGAAACCAAAAACAAACCAAACCAACACAAAACAAACCAAAAACTCCAAAAAAGCCCCCCAACAAAACCAAAACAAACATGGCAGCATGTTCCCATTTAAATTAAAAGAATAAAGCAAAGAATTCAGAGAACAGTGGCTGAGATAAATTATCAAAATACTTAAGAACATTGCCACAGATTTTTGGTAGCAATTCTGGACTGTATGTGTCCAGAAGAAAGGAAAATTAATGAATGCTGGGGTACCTAAGTTTAGGGAAATGCTAAGCAGTGAACACATCATTGCAGGACGTTTATGGGCACTTCTTCAGTCACACTCATTACCAACTGTCATAACTGCAGAGCTAGAAGTAGAATCAAGAAATATGAGTGAATATTACTGTTCAATAGAGTTCTAAAGATTTTAATTTTTAATAATCTATACTAGAGTTAATATTAAAGTTAAAAAAAACCAAAACCTTTTTCATAGTTGCTTGCTGAACAACAAAGGACTATAACACTCTTTGAAAACCACTAATAGTTCTTCCTCAAATTATCTTAATAATAATTGAACAATTAAAACAAAAGAAAAGTAACAGAGTATCTTGCTGCAGTGTAAACAAGTTGAAATGGCATAATTAATTTCTACATGTAAATAATGATCCACATAAATCATTTGAAGCTTCACTATATCTTTGACAGAAGTGAATCATTAATATACTGCTATCCAATAGTTTTCAAACTCTAAGTGCTGGCTGAAAGAATTAGTGCATATTAATACACAGCCAAGTAAGTTTATTTTTCTATAAATCCTTTCCAACAGATACATAAACCATATGGACAAATACCTAACATCTGCAAAACCAGGGCAGATACTAGTACACAGCAAAGCACTACAGATTTTCCTCAAATACAAATATCTTTTTGGGTGAGCCTACTAACTCAAAGTGTCATTATGAAATGGAGAAATTACTCCAATATTCCAATTCAGTTACTAATTTCACCACCATAAATTACAATAGATTAATTTTTGATGCAATGAGTCAAAATACCCACTTGCCAGTGTCTGAGAGCCCTACAATAGCACAGAATAATATCAAGAGTGCTTTTTCTCACAGGTTCTCCTCCCTTTCCACCCCAAACTGAATAACAAAAAAGGCACCAGTGTTGCACATTTACCACTGTCCTTCAAAAGAATTTAGAGAGGGATTAAAAAATTCACCCATTTCTTAAGGTTTTCTTCGTAGAGAACTCAGTGAGAATAAGTCCTTTTTAGTAACAACCTTTCTTATGCTACTTTCAGTTTTGTCCATGGTTTGTGTTATACTACATACAGTCCCAGGCTACATGAGATCTAGGGCTGTGGAAATGAACCTTCCGGTTCCCTGACCTCAGTTCAGCCACACTAGTTCCAAAATACTCAGTGAGCAATTTCAGCTTGCACTCAGCTTGCACCCTCCATTAGTTGAGACACTCTTTGGGGAAACAAAGGTACTCTTATTGCAGCTCTTCTTCAACTCCATCTAAAAGGAGGGTCACACCAGCAGTATCAGCAGTGTCATATATGGGAGTACGTCTGTAAACCATTTTCCTTTTTTTTTAAAAACTCTCCTCCAGCCATCTGCAATATCTGTTGTATAGATACATTAAAAAAAATATGTACTTAGTTTATATTTTTACACCTCACATCACCATTATAAGATGGATACAACACACATTTTCAAAGCAGAAAGAAAAGGTAAGCTTCTCTTCAGGTGTCCATGTCACATGGGCAATAAGGACGGACGCAAATAAGAGGTCAGGGTACACAGAATAAAACCTTCAGTTACAGCTTTTTTCAGCCAAAGTGTACCTTCTTTAATAGTACAAAGAATCTTTTAGTCTTAATTATTCATGTCATAGAAATGTCCAAAAAAAGAGGACAGGAATGATACCGCACAGGTTACATAATGAAACAATGCAACATTAAATCTTAACATGGACAGATTCAGGGAACCACAGGAACACTGTGCGGGACTTTGATCCTTGATGACAGATACAATGAAGCAGTCATGCATTCCCACTCATACCAAGTATAAGTGTTTTCATGGCTGCAGAACAATTGCATAAATCTGTGTGAACCCTGTCCTGAAATCTCTCTTGTGAAAGAGCACTTCTATCACTGCCATATTTTAGTACTAAAGAATACACTTCAGATATTCTCCATTTTCTACTCTTGCTCTTGATTTCTTTTTTTTCCCAAGCACTGGAATAGTGATTTATGAATTTCATTCTTTTCATTGTGGCCTATTTACTCCAATGCTTTCTTTCAAAATAACTTACACATCCAGAAAGCTTCAGTCTGGAAAATCATATGTTCACAGTTTGATGATGATTTTTTTTTTAAGCAAGTACTGAAATAGAACTCTTTCAATGTTTTGTTTTCCCTTTTTTTCTCCCAAACAACAAACACAAAATATTTTGACTCTAAAACTAACTGTCCTGTTCATTTTTCAGTTATATAATCTTTTATTCAGTTACCTTTAATATCAAAAATGTAATTTCAAATTAAAGTATTTCTTTCATATCATTATTTCAATTCCTCATCAAATATATTTGCAAACCTTTGAAACTTGATTTCAGCAAATTTACTGTTAGCCAAAGTTTTACCCAAGTTTTCCTAGCTGTTTGTCATCCACAAAAGTGATGATTGTAATCTTTATTCCATTATCCCACTAGGTAATGATGAACAAGAAGATTGCTCTGAACAAGAGAACAGAGAAATTCTGAGGGATACAACATGATATGCTTTTCCAGCCCATGAGCAATATTACTGACTTCTTGAAAATATAATTAAAACAAACAGGCACCCACTTTACAGCTATCTGATTGTTGTCTTATGAAAACTGCCTTAGGAAGCTTGGAACAGTACTAGAAAAGATACAGAAAACTCCCTTATTTTATAACTACATAGTCTTTCCTCTTGTGAGAGCACGGAATCACCTTTTTAATTTTTTTTTTCTAGATATTTACAAACAGACTGCTTTGGCTTCCACAGTTAAGGCAAAATTTCTATTACTTCTGGAAATCTATCTCTGCTATGTAAATTCACACATAATTTCTAATAAGTGTATCTCAAGGATACAGTAAACATGAACAAATGTTTACTAAGTGAACAATTTATTTACTAAACCACTCATCAGATTCTTTTGCATTGTCTATGCTAACTAAAACCTTAAATAGTCTTCTTTGTGTGAATTAAACTGCTGTGACTAGGTAGTTCTTCAAAGGATTCCTCAGTCTGCTCACATTCCAAATTGATGTTCAATGTGGAAACCAACTACCCTAAACGCTGTCTATTTCACACACCACCAAGCTTTGTAAACACACGGATGTGAATCACGAAAATAGTGTACAAAAAAATCTGTAGCTTAGCCATACTGTCTTGCTTCAGTTACTAGAGAGATGATATAAATGTACCTTATGAGTCACCCACCGAGACAAGCCAAAAGGTTAATCTTTAAGTTTGCATAAGAATTAGATTACTAAACAGAGCTTTGCAGATTGACAGTTGCACAAAGCCGGACAAGCAAAACGCAACCAACTTATTTAGCTACAAATGCAGCCAACAATAAAATATCCTTAAGTACTTAATGATTATAATCTGTGGGATGGGGGGGGGAGGGGGGCAAGGGAGAGAAGGGGCAAGGTGGAAGGAAAAAAAAAATTAAAATTGACAGAGATGCTTGTGTGACATCTACACTGCTTGCATACTTTATATGTACCTTGTCTGAATTCAACTTTCCTAGGAATTTCTGCAAGATAGCACTTTGGCAAAGGGAATGATGAAAACATTGGCCAAGGATATGGATCACTGCCCTAGAAACAGGACCAGAAATAAATTAATTAAGGAGAAGAATTAATAGCTTTTGTGCGATTAACACACAAATGTACAGTCCCCGGAATTACTGTGCACCAAAATTATGCTTGATACTACAATTTGCAGTAAGATATGCCATAACTAAAAAAAAAGTATGCAAAATCCAAAAGCACTTGATCCAGATTTTTTTATGGTATATACCACTCACAGTTTTGATTTTACGGTTTGTTATTTCAATCACAAAGAAAATTGCAATTTTTATAAAAATTAGAAAAAACCACAACACAAAACTGTATTTCCAATTTCATACATTGATCTAGGTGTCTTTGTTGTGATGATAGTAATTTGCATTTCATCTTTAGGAGACTGATAGCCAGTATGAACTAGAATATTTAATGGATTTGCTTAATAAACACTCTCTTGTTAGAACATTGATGAAAGCTTCACATATTAAATACTGCATATGAAAACAAAGCATCAAAAAACTATCAAATAAAAGGAAGACAAATGGAAAGCTAATAAAGAAAACACATGAAAAAGTAAAAAAATGCAAATTGTATTCACTTAAAAGTAACATTGAGTAAAATACACTTGTCATCTGAATGCAGTATGTTCTAGGTACATGCAATCGCCAGATAGCGGGAACAGTGTATTTTTTAGTGTATCAATTATTTAAAATGTTAGCACTTTATAAAACTAAAGGTGGTCTGGTATTTCTTAATGTTAAATAATTTTTTGCATGCTGAATTATCAGCAAAAATGTTCCAATAATGAAGTCAGAAGTTAAGAAAAGAGAAACTGTTAAACTTTAGATTCTAACCTTGTCTAGTGCTCTCAAAGGCAAAATCCTTTCTTGTGGTCCTCCGATCAGGTTTATCCTTACAAGAATGTGGTTTCTCTCCACTGATAGACCATCAATTATAAAAACTCTATAGGAAAAAAATCCAAACAAAACCAAGAGAAACATAAAAACCTCCAAAATTAGAATGTGATTTACTGGCCATTTAAGTCAAAAAACTTTAATAAGCAAGAATACTTTGAGAAACACACTATAGTTAAAACACAACCTTGAATACACATAGACAAAAGGAAATAAACAGAAACATGAAGTATTTTGAGATGTCTTTGAGCATTAGTCTAACTTTGTATTCCCTAAGTACTACTGATTAGAAACATTTGGACAATTACTGGACAAAAAAGAATAGAAAGTTTCACAAGCTTTGTTATGTCCACGTGCTCAGTAATTAGAGTAGAGACAACTAATGGACCATCAAAATTTGTTCCTTCTTTGGCCTACCAATATACTTCTGCTGTCACAAATAAACAGAGATGTTCATAACTTAAAACACAGCTTACTTTCTATCTGAAGTCACTGAGCAGCCCAAGACAGAAAATTTTTTAAAAGCAATAAAATTCAGTTTTTATACACCAGGTTTCTTAATAAAACTTTTTCCTCAGTAGGAAAATAGTAGGTTTCATCCTCAAATGGTAAATAACTATCATCTGCATCTACTGAGATTTCATCCATATTGTTTGATTTACATTCTGCAAGTCACATACAAAAAAAAGCAGGAGAAAAATTCTTGAAACAGCATGCTGTGAGAAAGGAAAAATGTCTGTATCTAAATGACGGTCCATTTCTGTCCCAAAAATACACTTTTCATTTTGAAAGGATGCACTGCATAATTTTATTTAAAAGACAGAGTCTTTCAAAAGAGTCACATAAGTTGAAGAATAAGTTACAAATAAATAAAAAAGTCAAAACCAACCAACAACAACAAAACCCAAAGTACTGATGATGCCTTCAATCCATAAACTTTAAAACAATAAATGCATAACATTAAAAAATAATACAGAAGTAGAAGGCATATTTACATCTGCAAGTTATGCACATTTTTGTTTAAAAAACAACTCAAGATTAATACAAAGTAGAAAAATATTTGCTTTTCTATTTCTTATACTTTTGAGGTGGACATGGGAGAAAGAGAAGACAAGACCATTGTATCTTTTCATAATTTAAGATTGCGAACAAACTTTCACAAGGAAACTTGTGCACATTGGAAGCCAGCTTAAGTGAAAGCATTTGTAAGTTTAAAGCCACTAAGGCATTCATTCAGGAGAAGAGTTTGATAGTTAAAATAACATTTACATCAGTCATATTATTACCCTGGTCCTTCTGAAGTTTCTGTGACATTTTCCTCCTGAGCAGTTAGTAAAACTTGTGACACTTCATACTGAGTCTCCAAGAGTAAAAGGGTATTGAGCTCACAGCACAGCACATTTAACAGCCTGCAGAAGGACACATTGAAACATTCGCACATCATTCAGGAATCCAGTATTGCACGGTAAGACAAAGGTTATCACATTTATGAGATCTCAAAATAGAAAGGGATGGGAAAAAAAAAAATCAACAAAAACCCCAATTTGAAGTATCTGAAAAATATCTAGACAGAACTAGGTCAGGAATAGTCTTTTATATCCTTTTTAGCCACTCAAGTGGCATGGTCTTAAGCAAACAGGGAATGGTTGCCAACAGATTTTTTTGTGTGCATTGAAGGACCAGAGAAAATACCAACTGGTCAGCTCCATCTGCTTTTGATTTTATATCACAGAGTAACAAAAATGATGTGCATTTTATAAGAAATTCCATATGAAATGCAAGGAAATTGTATAATAACAGGCTGGCAAGGCAACTTAGAATCATGTTGTCTGAAGAGGACGGAAGGCAGAAAGATAAAAATAAAATGCCTACTGTTCAGAAATTTAACAAAGTTCAAAAGCAATAAAAGATTTAACATGTAACGAAACAAAACAAAAAATCTGCTGTGTTTGTTTTTTTCCAGAGAAACACAGAACAATGGTAAATGAAATTAATAATCACAAGTGCTCAAGATAGTACATTATATAGAATTTTGTTTGATAACTTCAGGGCAAATTAATGGTGAAAGTACTCCAATATATTCTCATATAAATCTGATGTAGAGCAATTCAACTCATGTTACTTTTTTTTTTTTAACTAATCTATTCACTCTAAGACCACAACAGAATAATGTCATTGCAGGCCTCCTGTTCAAGGAAAATACTATGACAAAATATTCTTTTTACTGTTTTTATTTCCTGTTTTATCACAGTCATAAAAAATAACAAATTAAGTCTGATCAGCATTATATTTTGCATTCACATAAGACTTGATATGAACTAGAAAATACATACAATTTTAAATTTGTAGTCTGTTAGTCAATGCTTATTTTCTTCCCTGTAATTTCCAATATTCTTCTACTGACAATAGCCATTCTCTCAATAATTTAATACCTGCAGATTCACACAATTGTGGCCTAGGATTAAAGTCAAGATGATAATATGTCTTTCTCTTTTTTTCTGTTGTTTTTTAATATAACTTAACCTGCTCAGTTTCAGTCCTCTTCAGGTTTTATTTATTTTACATTAACTACTTTGTGACATCGATTTGTTTCCAGTAGTTTTCTAAATCATAGAAGAAGAAATGACAACTCAGTTTTTATTACTATTATATAGAGGAAAAAATCCAGAAAATAGCACTGAAACCATTATGAAGATGAATAATTCCTTAAGTATAATAAATGACAAAGATGTGTTTCCAGCAGTTAAAAACCACTTGGGAGAAGAATGCTTTATAACATCTCCTCTGGTAGGCAAAGCAGAGCGAAAAACACCAAAACCAACCAACCATAAGCAAATAAAATTAGGTAGATGGGCTAGTGGTAGGATAAATGATAAAATATACAAGATCTAACATTAGCAGCTGCTGCTTAGGCATTTAAATGAAATTTTTACCCATATGAGAAATCCATTTAAAAATACTATCACCAAAGTACATATATTTGGTTAAAGGTAATATTGCATGACTTTACCTTCCAAAGTTATAAATGTATAGACTAAAGTTTGCAACTTCAAAAAGAAGTCACATTGTAGACGTATTTGTAACCATGCTTGAATATGGCTGTGGAGTTTTTCTTTTTGGTTTGTTTTTAATTGCATTTAAAACTTAAGAATTGGATCAGACTCCTCATCTCAATATCCCACTTATGAAGAGTACATGCTTATGAAAATGTATAAAACCTTCGCAGATAGAATAAAAAAAAAATAAATTCAAAGCATATCTTTTTAAGATACGTTTTAAAGTTCTGTTTGGAAAGCAGAAGACAGAATTCCCAAGGTGAATACTGCTAAAAATTGGAAGATAGGCTTTGATGCAAGGTCTTTAACTTTGGAAGGACCCCATACAACAGTAGAGGCTGGGGACTGATCAGTTAGAAAGTAGCTTTGCAGACAGGGACCTGGGGGATCCTGCTGGATAATAGGTTGATCATGAGCCAGCAACAGCAACATAAGCCCTTGAAGGCCCAATGGCATCCTGGGCTATGTAACAAAGACTGCTGCCAAAAGGTCATGTGAGGGAGGTGACCCTGCACCTATTGATACTGGCAAGGTCACACCTGGAGTGCTGGGCTCAATTCTGGACTCCCCAGCAAAAGCATGACATGGATGCAATGGAGCAGGTCCAGCAAGAGGCCAAGAAGATGATTAAGGGCTTGAGCCATCTGACATAGGAAAAGAGGCTGAGAGAACTGTGACTGCTCAGCCTGGAGAAGAGAATCCTCAGGGGAGATCCTGTCAATGTGTATATATATCTGACAGGAAGGTTTGCAAATGGAGTCAGACTTCTCAGTGATAGCCAGTGAAAGGACTACATGCAGTGGGCATGAAGTGAAAGACAGGAAACTCCATTTTAACATATTGTGATGGTGGTGAAACAGAGGAACAAACTGCTCAGAGATGCTGCGGGCATGGCAATATTCTAAACCAGACTGGACAGAGCCCTGAGTAATACTCTCTAGTTGAACTCACTTTGAGCAGTGCAGTTGTACTACATAATCTTCCATCTCCCTTTCAATCCTGTAATGTAATTCTGTGAACACTACTAAAAAGATAAACTATAGTCCCAGGAACAAAGTGCACTGTGGATGAAATAAAAGATTATCTGAAGGCAGTCTTTTATAGAATGGCAATTTAGAAGAAATTCAGAAATATTAAAATACATATAGCAATTGTGAAAATATGGTGGCAATAAGTAATTCTGTTCTGAATTTTGAATTTCCTGCCCTATCCCTGTCTTTCTTGGAAGGTGTTCCCTGGATTCTACCCCTTCAACTCCAATTTCACAGCTAATACTTCACTGTAGAAACCCTAATCTAAAAGGCATTCTAACTAGTACCTGTGTACATCCACAAACTATATCCTCAGTTTTATTAGGTGGAATCATAATGACTGCTTTAATTACAAAAGAACTGAAGGTCCTTCATGGGATATAAACCAGGTAGTATATAAACTTTGCTAATTTTTATGTTGCCTCTTTAAATTTTTTCACCTGAAAATAATATAATTAAACTGCCCATGATTTTCTCTGAGTTGCTACAAACAGGTTATGAGGATAGTTTATTACCAAACTTCTCAGTAATTTTTCTGTGAATTCCTTCAAAGAACACAGAAAATATGATGTTCTCTGTACTCCCATTTTCTCAGTTGTCCTTTTTTACTCTAATGTCAAATCACAAATCTTTCTCAAATACCACCTTTATTATGAGAAACCCAATTCTAGTTTTTCTGTAGTTCCCACTATACTCCCACACATTTTTCTTCCTTACTTTCATAACACAAGTTCTTTCCAAAGCCAATCTGATGCTCTGTTCGCACTTCAAGGATATCTGCAAATGCTCAGCTAGAGGTGAAAGATGCAAGATACTGTTCTTGAATACAAGTTGTAAAAGTCTGTGTCTAGACAGCCTCTGAGCAATGGATGCCTTCAAAACCAACACCCAAACCCCCCTAGTTTTAATTACTGAGTGGGATATAATATGGTACAGAATATCTGTCTGGTCAGCTCAGGTCATCTGTCCCAGCTGTGTTCATTCCCAACCTCTTGCACACCCCTAGTCTACTTGCTGGGGACTAGGATAAAAAAATGAAAGCCCTGTTGATGAGCATTTGCTTGCACAGCAGCAGTGGAAACACCAGTGTGCTATCAGTACTGGTTTAGTCACAAATTCAAAACACAGCACCCAAGTGGAGTGGAGTTATTAAAAAAATTAACTTGGTCCCAACCAGTACACAGTCCCGCAAAAGATAAAATTTTATGCTATAAGCCACAGTCCATCCACCATATGAAAAAAAGAAACTAGTATATCCAAAGTAAACTATACTACAATCTCTGTGTTCATGCAGTATGCAATGACTAACTAAATATGAAATGCTTATGTGTATGTGCAAGGTGTTCCAGTGATGTGATCCTGAAATGGAAGACTAAACCAGTCCTTAAAGAAAGGTTTTCTTTTGGCTCGTAGTTACTGCTTTCTGCAGATAGAGGCATGGCCGATTCAGGCCAGTGCAAAATATACAGCATAATATTTGTAGAGAGCTCAGCTGTGGGTCATGGTAAATCTTGTTTTTCTCTTGCAGGAAGAAATATTAAAAACTTAAATGGAATAAAACAAGGACTGGAACCTTTTTGCGGCAGCAGGATCTCCTTCTTGCTAAATATGTATACCAACAGTGAAACTCAAAGCAAAACTTTCATTAAGCAATTTAAGTGTCCTCATCATGGGAGACAGTCTCAAGACATTTAACATCAGAGCCTACATTACCATCTGGTTTATTCTTTATTATGCTTTGGACCTGCCTGAGCTTCAACGAGAACATGGATCCAAACTGCGAGTGGCAATTACTATCAAGTGCCAGAGCAGCAGAGAAATGGAAAGGGCTAGCAAAAAAAACCCAAAGAAAGCAAAACTCACTTAGTCAGTGCTGGAACACAATGGGCCTTTGCATACTGCCTTTGCAGACTGTGCAAAAGGCATCAGTAATGAGCAGAGAGAAGATGCCTCTGTACTTGGTCTTGCTAAAGGACCAAGGCTTCTAATTGTTCAACTAAAGGCAATACATGGTTTTGAAAAAAATATGAGATCTCTTGGATATAGAAGTTACAACTCTGATGCCTGGGGCACCGGAAGGTACTACCACAGGGTAGTCACGTTTCTCCCAGTAAGAAAACTCAGGGATTGATGTATTCCTTACAATGTTTTCCACATGAAAAGATTTTCAAAAGAGCACCTACACCACTTTAGCTACCCAATGTACCTACAAATCACATGTAATGTGATCGCCAGTGGTAAAAGTTTCCCTAGCTAAACAAAAATACTTTTCATGAGCAACATTTGGCAACCTAGAGGACTCAAAATTAAATTGTTTTAATTTTCTTCAGTGAAGTAAAGAAGCAGAATCTGATGTTTCTCCTGTATTAATAATTTGTTTTAAATTAATAAACCTAACAAACTACTATTAACACATAAACTAACAAAAAATTAACTGTATAACTACATGATCACAGATGATGTGGAAGCATGCCTACATAATCCTGTTGCAAATCCCCACCACTAATAATCACTACTGTGTCCTCTTTTGCTTTCAGATTATACTACTCAGAATGCTTTTTAGTAAAGAGAGAAGGAAAGAGATACTAAATCTAAACAGCATGTTGACCTGAGGAAAAAGGATGATCAGGACTTGTGTCTACTACCTTTAGAAAATAAGATAATAAATACTCTCCCATTGTGTTGCAATCATTAAAATCACACCTTCTCTTAATTAGCAATACACATAATGCAAGTACAACTAAGGGAACAACCTGTTTCTTATGCTGAAGCTACCTCATTATTAAAATTCAATTATATGTAAGGCAGAAAGTTTACAATGCAGTTGAAAAAAAGAATGGAAAAGAACACAGCGGTGTTTATTATCTGTATTTCTTAAATCTACAAGATCTTTTGCTTATCACATGCTTTTTCATTTCCCAGTTCCTGTAGGATTTAATTCATTCATCTGGATTTCACTGGAGTGTGCTAGGTGAAATTTTGAGTAACACATACTCCTTTGAGGCAAGTTTTAAGAGGCTGATTGATTTTGATGTCAGCATAATACAAACCATTTATATTTTCCTTCCTAAATCATTCTCTAGTTTTGTAGGGCAACAGAAATAGATAAAATGCATTTTTATCATCTTCTGCACCCATTCAGTAAGCAAGAAAAGCAGCATTATAAATTAAAAAAAATATATTCACCCTGATATTTTACATGACAAAGAAAATGTGACTTAACTATCTCAAAATATTTATTATACAAACCTGAAAATAACAAGCCAGTATGCTTTTCCTATTTGTAGCAAACTGTAGGTCTACAATCTTGGGGCTGATACTGATGAGCATAAGACTTACACTAATATTTACTATTTTCTATACTTGCACAGAAACATAAATGCATTTAGATTATTCACACAGACGTGTCTTTCAGCCTAACCTTACAGAAACCTAAAATAAATCTCTTTTTTATTGCAGTTCAAATTATGATTCTACAAAATAGGTTATCTTCAGATATCTCTAATGCTAGGCAAGCATATTTTGTCTTTAAAATTAAACAGTCACAATTTGCATATCAGAAAGGAAAGGGTTTACCCTCACAGTCTTTCAGGCATGTCCCTGCAGAAAGCCAAATTCTTGAACAGAGGGCTATCCTTGTTGCATGATGCCCACTAGCAGGAGGCATCTCAGTGAACAAGTGGGAGGCTAACAAAGATTCTTCCAATTCAGAAGGTACATAAAAAAGATCTTTTGACCTCACAATATTTAGGAGTTTTATTGATTTATCATTTAAAAAAATAAGGAAAAAAAAAGAAAACACAAATTTGATACTGACAGATGTATGTATATAAGATAGCCAAAGAAAGAATGGGTCTACTTTGCCTCTCTAAAGTATTCAGAGGCCTATTGTCATATTATCATATATCCACAAAAGAAAAAAAAAAAAAAAAAGAAAAAATAATTTCTAGGAACCGTATATGTTATAAAAGTACTCTGTTAAAAAAAGGAAATGTTTGCAAAGCTGTAGACCAACTTTGATCCCATCTCACTGCCCACAGTCTACACATATTCCCAGCAACACTGTTTCTCCTTCTATTTTTTTATTCAAGCCAACACTGATGGAGTACCTTTGAATTTATTTTGGAGTATTGATATTTTTAGAGACAGGATGTTGATTCTCAAAGTACAAATTTGTTACTCTGCCACACTTTAATCCAGCTAACAACATAGTGTCACTAACATTCACACAAAACTCATTTTCTGAATAGAGAGAACATCAATATGCAAATGACTGAATAATGCTTTAGGCAGAAACTTCAAAAATGTATATTTTATGCATATATTTTCTTCACAAGCTGTAAAAACTCAAAATTCATGGATGTATTCACTGTACTGAAATACTAGGTAAGTTGGCTTGATGACAAATAAAATCACCAATCTGAAAGAAAAATTATGTTACTGCTCTTTTCTTAATTCCTTTGTCAGCATAATAAACAGATATTCAATGAGCTTGGAAGAGCCTTGAAAGGGAGGTGGTTAAGACTTCCAGTGTCACATTTTAAGAAACTTCTCATTTCTCACATGCAATACCTTTTAAAATCAGATCGGTGGGTACACTAGAATCAAACAAATAAAGCCAATCATTAAATTAAAAAAAATTCTCTCTGTTTAGTACTTTAAAAATTTACTTTAATTACTTCTGTCATTTCCCTTTCTCTAGGATTTGTGCTCTGATAGCAATTTAAGTTCAGAAACTTCTAAAACAGAAGGACCACTGGGAATTTTTGCATTGGTTTCTGTGCATCCAGATTTTCAGCCTGCACAAAAAGAGTGGCTGAGACAGCCTTCAGTGTTCTTTTATGAACCAATATTGGTTGATGGGAGAGTTCTTTTTCCTAAACAAGTATAAATCTGTTTTGAAGTTGAAAGGTGAACTGACAGTTTGAAAATCTTTCTATACACAAATTAGGAACTGTCTACATAGTTTCACTTTTCTATTTGTATCTCCAACTTCTTGCCTAAAGTTTCCTTTTAATTAATAATAATAATAATTTATTTTATTTTTATTTTTTTTACAAACAAACTTAAAAGGACCTTCAAATTAATAAATCTCATCTCAGAAACACCCAATACCTGCAACTAAAGGAATACTAGAACAACGTCTGTGAAACTATGAAACAATCATCCGAGGCCAAGATATTTCCAAGAACTTAAAAAAATACCCTCAACATAGATTTGAACTAAGCTATAGGTTGTTGTGGAACTGAGTATTTTACTTTGATTACACAGGCCCTAGTCTGTATGAATGCACAGCATTCTTTAAAGACAGAGATCTAGCTTCCCCATATTTTCCCTTTGAAAATGCAATATTAACACTACAAACATCTTTAGATACACCTGTGCATTCTGGATTAAACAAACTGTGGAAATACATATATATTTTAAGCTTTATATGTAATTACACAACCAATAATCAAAATAATTTTAAGTCACTAAAGCTCAGTATACACATGAAATAAAAAGGTAGTTTTAAATCGCAAAAGTTGTTTAACATGCAAGTAAGTAAATCTGTCACTGTTTTTAACAAGAAAAGCAGGACCATAAATATAACCTGTAAGTTAAACAGATATGAAGTTTAGCACTGAGCTCTGGGTCAGGCACATGTAAAAATATAAAGTATATGTCTGTGTAGATCTCCGAACAACTAAAAGAATGTGGGTTTGGTTGTACTATTGGTAGTAAGTCTATCAGAAATGTTTCTAGACAAATGTTTCACAAAACAATTTTGTTTTTCAATGATGCAGTTATCACAAACACCTAATATTTTATTTCTACATAGCAGCAACGAGAAACGTAGACATTTTTCTCTAATTTCTAAATTTTCAAATTGGTAAGCATCTGATATTATTTGATCTCACTGCTGCTGAACTTTGTATTCTTTATGGAATTTGGTCAGGGAGCAAACTAACCAAAAAAGGCAAGGTTCGTTTTACAGAACACAGATGTCTGCAGTCAGTAGCACTCACAGGAAAGATCACAGAACTGTAAAATGAACTGTATATCTCTCATGTTCAGATAACATAGCTAGGGTTTGTTGCAAGTCTTAATACTGCAAATCCTAAGTTGGAAGGGACCCACAAGAATCACCAAGTCCAGCTCCTGGCCCTGCACAGGACAACCCCAACAATCACACCGTGTGCCTGAGGAGCATTATCCAAATGCCCCTTGAACTCTGCCAGGCTTGGTGCTGCGCAACCACCTTTTATGTTAAACTGTAAATCATCTCACTTTCTCTTAATCCTAATCAAATCAATGGAAGTTCTGTCAAGCTTTTTATAGAATCAGTCTAATTCTAAATGAAAAACAATATTTTATTTTTCAAATTTCATCCTAGGACTTTTCATTCCTCTATAAACTAGTTATTTCCTCCAAAACAGCATTTATAACTTCTGATTCATATGGCAAAATCATTTATCTCCCAGCACTAAACTCTGCCATTGTTCATCCCCTCCATTCGCATCCTTATCAGCAAATTACACTGTATCTTATGGATATCCATACATAGTATGAAATAATTTTACTGTGATATCAAAGTACAAATACAGGTGCATAAAAATGTTGAAGGACTTAATCAACTGGGCTGTATCTTGCTTAAGAAAGGTTATCAAAGTTTTCCATACTATGAAGTACAATCCAACATGATCTTTAATTTCAGTTGCACAAAATAGGTTGCTAAAAAAAAGTGAATTCAAGGATTTGTATATTCATCTTTGGAAAACAGAATAAAAATGCAGAAATTAATTTCAATGTTAAAACATTATAAAGCACTTAATATTACAAAACACAAGCATGACAGTGTGAGTATATTTTAAATGCACCTTCAGGTTCTAGAAATATCTGGGATCAAATGGTACTCTCCTCAAAATAAGTTTTGATGAAATTTGTGATAATTATGCCAACACTTAAAAAAATCATTTTAAGTACAGGGAGACACATAGACCAAACTCTGATATAAATAAAGCAATTTATTTATTTTAGTATTTTGGTATGATTTTTGTTTTATGCACTATAGTGGATGTACAACGCCTTTTTTATAATCAAGTAGGCAACATAACATGCAATTTCTATTGCTGCTTCTCATATTACAATATATAGATTTAAGATAATAAGATTAGATCCATCAGTGTTCTCATTTTTCAGGTCATTTTTCATTTAATCTTATGCTAAAAAAGAGGGGAATTTCACCTTCATACATAATAAAACCCAAATAATATTATCTTGTCAGAAGTAAAACATCCAAGCATGTTATACCCTATTTAGTTAATGTGACCAGAGAATAAAAAAACAAGCCTCTTACCTCAGACCAAATATATGGGATTGTTCATAACTGAATAAGGAATGAATTTTAGCTTCTGAATTTAAAATTATAAGCCTGTCAATTATATCCTGCCAAAGGAAGAGAAAGGAAAAAAAAAATGCATGATTTTATATTTTATGCATATAATAGTTTCATAGAGATGTTTACTATTAAATGAAAACCATTATTAAAACTTATTTAAATTATTTCCATAACGAGAGCTGTTTTCCACTCAAAAGTCAATGGCAAAAAGAAACCATGCAGAAGGTTAGGAAAAAATAAATCTGTTAAAAGTATAATTCACTAAGCATACAAAAAGATCCTTGCATATCAACTATCCTAGTTCTTCTTTAGTATTAAGCCACAACAAAAATGTTAAACTGTTTTTTGTATGTTTGAAATGAGTACACATCTATTTCAATGAAAAGAACAGCAAATCCCCTTTCTAACAGTGGTTTGTACTACATGCTGCAAGACACAGCCATTTATTCTCAATGCAGCAAGGCTTGGCTCAAATGTCAAACCTCACACCCTTTATCCTAGAGCATCTCATGTAATAGACAGTGACCCATGACAGCTTCCCACTTCTTCCACAAATCCCAGCTAATTATCTTCCCCTCTGGTTCACTGCATATCCAAATTGCTTCTGAAGAAATAATTCCATTAAAAGACTAAGAAATGCAAGAAAACATTCACTGATGTTATCATCTCAGAGATGGATTACTGTGGTACGGTCAGAAGACAAACTACATGATCCTTATGAGTTTTATTTACTCTGGATTAAATCTAAACTTTTATTTTCTCCGCGTTTAAGTACAATTTCAGAGACAGTAGGGGGAGTTATTACTCAACTAATTAGATCAATGAGTCATTTCAATATATTATGACAGAAGAGTTAAGATCCATACTTCCATGAAATCAACTAAAGTTCTGGTTTTCATAGAGAAAAAAGGAAAAATCTCAAGTAAAACTCAGAACAGTAGAAAAGAGGTCTAGAACTTGTCACAGTAAACAGTCTTTATAAAATACATTCTAACTTAAAACACCATGAGAGCGTATTTTTCCTATTCAATTTTTGGGGGCAGTGAGAAAAACAGGTTTTTCCACAGAGTATGTTCACAATAAAATTCACAAGAAAACAATTCAACTTAGACTGTTCATAAAATTGGTAATGTAAGCAATTGATTTGTTTGCGGGTTAAGATTTTTTTAGGTATTTGCACATACAACGATTTAAATGCTCATGGATATTTCGCTGGCAACAACCTCCTTCTCTCATTTATACATCAAAGATTGTAGTCTGCAAAAGAGTAGAAAGAGCAGGTACAGCGAGGGACTACTAAGAAAGGAGACCAAGCTCTGATTTGAGATTTTAGGAAGAAAGATAAACAAGGCGTAACACACTGTCCCTTCACAAAATGTGCCAATAGATCTGCACTGCTCAGCTACAGAGCATAGATTAAATATTACATATCAGATGCCATCTACTTTGAATACCCAAGATAAACCATTCCATATACAATATTCTCCATTATCAGTGAGAAAAAAAATCACTTGTTTTAATACGTCTTTCAAAGCTACAGATCCGGAGGGTACTTTCCAAGCTAGATTCCCTTGAATACATATATGTAGAAACCCTCAAAGTAAGAGTGGAGACAGGCAGAAGGACCATGATTTACGTGCTCCATTTTCTAAAATATCTTTACATGACAAACACAGTAGAGTGAGATCTTGCATGTATTGGGAAAAATTTTCATAATGGCCCAAAATAAAAATCTGATTAGTCAACAGTTAAGAGTAATAAAGCCCAGCTAATAATATGTTCAATGATGCAATTAGTCAGACAGAAACAAAAAGGAGGAACAAATATTTAAATCCTGTGTATTTAAGAAATAAAGGGCAAACAAAGAAGTTCTGTTCACTATCAAATACAGTTCAGCATAAACAAGTCTGTGTCAATCTGACATGATTCAGAAACAGAAAAAAAATTAAGTACACAAAGTAATCAGATCTTCCAACCAAATATTCTAGTGACATAGAAATCCCTTCTACTTTGCTTTCTAACCACAGTTATATCTGGTCAAAATCTTTTATCTTTCACTTTCTACAATCACTGCCCCAAAACATGGTTATAACAAACTCTGCTTAACCGCAGAAGTTTTTTTCTGAGTACTAAGACCACTTAGCCGTTACATGTTCAAGTAACATTAGACGATCTGACTATTCCTTTCTGTTAACTGCATAATCTTGGATGTCTATTTTAGGCTTACAAAACCAACTGCTGCACAGTAGTTAAGTGCAAGACAAACCCCATCCAAAATACCTGTAACTGCTTAGGTAGCTTTGAACAATTGCATCAGTATTGATATGTCTGGAAACCTAGAGAATTCCATAAAAATACTGAAGAACCTCAAAAGTGAAACAACATTGAGTTTCAAAAGTCACAAAACTCATTACTTAATTACCACAATTTGAAAGCTCTCAAATATTTATCACGTTCCACATACATCTATCTCCCTTGCTCCCAGTGCCTCAAAAACTTGATGACTGAACAGAACTATCCATTGGTGAGTATACCACCATTGAGTAGATTGGAAAAATGAAAAATTTATCAAGCCATTTCCTCCTCAAATCATCAAAACAGCATTACAAAAAAGAATTCAAAGACCCCTTCCAAATGTGATATTCACTATTATGATATTCTCTGTCTAAACAACTTAAACTACCACCAACCCAAACCTTATGCTAAACAAACACTTCAATATAACAGCAATTTTAAGTGCTAGCTCATTAGAATGAAATCTGATTTTAATTGCCACTTGAGGTCACAAATTAAACTTGTCTGTGTTTTGTATACGAGAAAAGTGTCTTAATGGAATGCAACTGGATAATCAATTACAAAATAATGCTAAATACAAAAACGGTGAAGCTGTTTTTCTGAAATATGCCTTAAACAGTAGCTTTCCAATGACTGTTTTCTTCATGGGAATCATGTGCTATTAAAAAAACCTGAAGGTATGAGTTTTTTGTACTTTTGTTGGGTTTTGTTTGGGTTTCTTTTTAATTCTGTTTAAATTCACAGATAGTGTGACAGAGAAATATTATATGAAATACAAGTACACAAATTTTCCAGCATTTTCCAGTATGTAACTGGATGCACATACAAAGGTTTTTATGTATCCTACTATTTTCCCATGCAAAAAACCACAATTCTAACACAAGCCAGGAAATATATGATCTTTAAATTAGGCATCAAATTTTATATTATCTTCAGGATTTCAAAATGAAAACAAAATTTAACATGAAGTGATATGTGCATATACTGCCCTCATGCTGCATAAATACAAAATGCAGAAAAAAAAATCAAAATCTCCCAATAAGAAGAAAAACTAACTTATTCTATTATAAAAAATAAGATTTTCTCAGGAAAAATGTCTTCACAGAAGTATTTCTTTTTCTTTCAAAATACTTACAATAACATCTGTAGGTACTTCACGGAATGAATACATTGGTTTGTTTGGTATAGTTCGTTTACTCAGGAGCTCAAAAACTGCAGGGTAAGTGAGCAAGTTGATCAGAGACAAAAAAGACTAGAGCAAGAAAAAAGAAGGAACAAAAAGAATATTAATCAGTTAACTATAACCAAGTAAATGTTAGCAATTATTTGCCATTTAGATTAAGTTTGTTCTTATCCTTTACAGGCTGAACTTGACATAACTAGAGCTGTCCAAAATAAGACTGCATACCCTGGCAGGCATCTATATAATCTAAAAGGTCAGTAGTGTCTGTGAAATAAGTATTATCTATCACACTGTATAGCAATTTTGAAAATTATAGTATTTCATCACATATTTCTAAAATCTACAGACACAGAATACTCTAAAACACATCCTGATCTTACTACAGTAATCAGAGAAAAGAACTGATGGCTAGTATTTTAAGATGTTGATTTTTGCCGTGACTGTTATTCATGACTTTATAGTGAATCCTTGGCATTGTGACCTGCCATGTAACACAAGTATCCTTTCAATCAATCATCATTTGATTAGTGTATTATACCAATCTTGACACAAGTGCCAAGAAGCAGGAGTAGATGCAATAAAAAAATTACAAAAAGGTATATATCATCCTATCTGAAACACAGTACTGTTTTTTTTCCTATGATTAAATAAGAATAAATAATAAGATTAAATAATTTCTCACCTTCCGACAGCTTTGGTCAATAGGGTCAACTGGAGTAGATTTAGGTTGGGTTATCCTCAAATCATCTTTTCCACACTCCAAAAGAGCCCATAATTCAGTTAAAAGTGCCTTTACAAAGCCTAAAACAATTTTCTGTTCTAATTATGGGTTTCATATTAAAAACATTTTACACTACAATTCCAACTCAGATTCTCAAAATTCTCTACGCTACGGACTAAAATTTCGTAAGACAGACTGCCTGAGGGTTACTCTCCCTGCCATTCTCAACCCTCTAGTCAAAACCACCTTTCTACCGTGGTCTGCTTATATTCAATCTAAAATCTACAGCAACAGTCTCCAAAGACTATTACACTAGAGTAGGATGATATTTATATAACTTCCATGTAAATGAGCTGCTGACCTTCTTTACCAAGTTAACTGCAATAGATCAAGGCCTAGCTAGTATTGCCCTTCTGGTTCTAAAAATAAAAATTTGCTATAGCTCATTAATACATTAAAACATACCACAAACAAAAGTTAAGGACTTTTAAAAACAAACAAACAAACAAACACCTTTTTAAGAGAAGCACTACTAGCTGAATTTGTATTTAAAGAGACAAGGAAAGTGAGCCATCTCACTCTGAAATCTCCAAATCTAAGTTATAGGCTTAACAGAAACTTTACATAAATTCCACAACCTCTCAGGGTTGAAAATCAACGCTGTTTGGTCTATAATTTGTCTTTGACACCAAGAGCCATAAGAAGCAATTTGGCTGAGAACCTTAAACAGGACAGGTGGGTAACTCCACACGTAGATCTGCTCCCTGCTTTCTATAAAATCCCAGAGGCATAAATAATAAGAAACTAACAATCAGTTTCCTTGACTGGCAGAATTTGCCTGCCTTTCTGACAGTCTTTCAGTCAAGTCATCTTAGTTACACATCAGCTGCTTCTAGATACTCAGAGAGATTTTCAACTTTTGTATCTCATGGACTTCCTTAGCAACTTAAGACTGTACCTTTATTTTACTGATGAGACTCTAGTTTTGATATAACAACTACCTGGACTGCTGATGATATGGCAACAATTGAGTTATCTAACATTGAATCTAAAAGGGCTTTGTGTCATGGGTTGATGTATAAGGATTGGCAATTCAGACAACCTCATTTACATCTCACTACTGTATAAATGCACCGATGACATTCAAGCCTTTGAAGTTCCTCACACTTTGAGCAGTCAGTAACCATGGAAACGTACACACAAATCAGAGACATCAACAGTTATTAATTCTGATCTGCAGATCAATAAGAAGCATGTGCAAATTGTTCCTGACTTATTTTTAAATGGTAAAAAAGTCTTCACACACATACAGAAAATTTCTGTAAATCCAAACCAGTGAAGTAAATATTTTGCATAATTTCTGAAGAAAAACTAAAACAAACTCCAAAATGTGGTGTAAAGATTAATGAATTATTTGCAAGTTGGAGACAATAAATTTCCATTAAGAAGAAATTAACAGACATTTAAGCAGTCTTTGTTAATACTATGGAATTGCTCCACTCGAGCTTTCTTAACATCTTTCTCACTCTTTTTCTAATATGCAAGACTGCAGCATGTAACTATCATAATAAAAATCATTCTTCAATTTACCTGAACTCTGTAGAGCTACTGCACCCATTGGTGTTGTTGCCATTTGTGTAACAATCACTCTATTACCAAACTCTTCATAGTCATTTGTCTGTTGATAACAAATACAGAAGTGCAGTGTTAGCTATTCAGAAGACATGAAGCTCTCAAATGATCTCTTAAATATTGATTTTTCCTACACTTGTTTACAGAATTTAATCCACTTCATGGTTAGATCTGAACAGTTCATAGATATTATCCTCTACAGACTTACCAGGGTCAGATTCCAAACCAAGTATCTTTATCAACTATCTTTTAAAAATTTGAACACAAAGACTCTGGTTGGTTGAGACATGTAACATCAGCAAACAAAACCATTAGCAGTATAATATTTCTTGCACATATTCAGTAAGATGCCTGTGACATTACTCTTTTGGCCCTAAAAATGCATATTATCTAATTTTTTGGTTATATTTCAAGTATTGTTTACCATATCTAGATTTCAGCATCACTTACCAGCATGGTCTATAAAAATTTGCACTTAGGAAAAAAAAAGAAAAAGAAAAAAAAAATATTTCCTAACATTTTAAACTTTACAGTAAAAAGTCCAATACACTAAATATATGTCTAACATTGTGAAGATGAGCAACATCCAACAAACTTAGATTCACTGTAACACCAAGATCAAACATTATAAGCTACATTCTACATTAAGTTTTGAAAAAAAAAAATTACAAAAGGGTTTCTAGATTTATTTTTTGTCTTCTTTCTTTTATAATAGTCATTAAAAACCAGGAAAACTAAACAGATTACACAATGCTTACCTGGAGTTTTTTTGATAAACTGCTGAACATAAAGTTCACACAGTCATTCATGGCACCTGTACTATGAAGCAGGAATAATCCTTTGGGTGTGGTAGAAAAATTTAGTAAGGCATCTAACAAAGTCTCTTCCCATAACAACCTGCAAGAGTAGAAAATAGTAACTAAAAATCATATTTAATATAAATAAAACATACATATATAAATATATAAAAATTTTAAAAGCATGGAAAAAAAGAAGACAATTTCTATTCAAAAAACAACAGCACTTCATTCACTGCACATAATGCTTATTTTATAAGTTTATGTTAGTTTTAAAAAAGCCTTTGGGGAAAAGATAATATATATTGGACTCTATTGTGTGCAAACATTCAAACTTATTCTGGCAGAACTAAGGTTAGGTAGGAACACAGAATAGAAAGAAGGTGTAACAGGGAACACAAAAGATTTATGCCATTCTTAAACATATGTATGACTTACTATCTCACTCTGTAGTCATAAGGTATTAATGTGGCAGTTACATGTTGGCAAAGCAGGCAGAGAATTTCTCAACAATGTAAAAACACTACAAGAAATTCACATTTGAGGACTTAAAGGCTCCTGCTACAAACTAGTACACAGTTATGAAGAAAGGCGTTATATTTACACAACAGCTTCGTGTATTAAGTGTAGTAAAAGGGAAATATTTTCTACAGACATGGTAGGAAGACTAGCAATTGCAAGAATAAAGTATGATGATGCTTTCTGCTCTACAAAACATTCTACACCCTACAAAGAAAATTGAAGCAATTACATCATCACCTATGACTAGGTACCACCCCTGCAGGTATCACTCGACTTCTGATTCTGCTTTTCTAAATGCACTTGCTTACTTGATTCTCATTTCCTATTTTTGACTCATATCATCAGGAAGCAGCATGCAGCTTCTCCGACAGCAGTGACCCATCACCCCAAAATTTAATCACTTCTGCAGAATCTCCATGTGTCATGTTCAGAAACAAAAATTTCACCCAGAAAAAAATCAGCATGTCTTGTTCCATACTTAAATGAAAAATTCAAATGCTAGGGAGATGTTGTTGCTTATGTCAATGGTAGTGATTTGAAACATCCTTGTCAGTCAGAGTTCTGCATCTCTAGATTTCTTTTTGCTACTAGATATAAATTTCTACAACCAGTCCACGTGCCACCACCACAAGCCAAAGTAATAACTGGTCAGGTGTCTTTACAAATTATACATTAAATCTATGGTGAAGTATAAACCTGAATTAGTTAACTAGTTTCTACACTAACACCAACATTGCCCTGAATTTTCAGACTCCCAGATATTTGTGTATTTCTCATCTTAATGCAAACAAACGTCTATAAAAGGACATTAAGTTTTAGTATAAAAGGAAGGATGCCTTTCACTTGAAATGCATAAGGCTTTCAGAAAAAATGCTGCTCACCTTGCTACATAACACTTTGAAGGTGTAAATATGATTCAGCAGAACAGCATTTTAAATTAGCACCACATCAAAGTCATAAAATAAACTGACAGCTATTCTGTTCTGTGCTTTCCAATTCACATTTTCCTCAAATCAAATTCTGTATTCAGAGAGAATCAACTATAAGTCAATTTTATACCACTCTCTAAGCTAAGAAATTCATTAAAGGTCAGCAATAATTCTGTAACTCTATTGAGATCTATGCTAGGATGATTTCAATCCCTCTACCTACTACTATCTTTTGGCAAAAAGACTGTCCTGGTTTTGGCTGGGAAAAGTTGGGAATGCATTTCCTTCTTAGTAGCTGTTACAATGCTGTGTTTTGGATATAGGATGAGAATAATGTTGGTAACACACTGATGTTTCAGTTTTTGCCAAGTACTCTTACCCAAATCAAGGACTTTCCAGTTTTCCATGTTGTGCAAGTGAGCAGGTGGACAACAAGCCATGAGGGAGTACAGTCACGACAGCTGAGCTGAATTGGCCAAAGGGATATTCCATACCACAGAACATCATGCTCAGTTATATAAACTGGCGGGACTTGGCCAGGAGGAGACCATCACTGTACATCAGCTGGGCATCAGCCAGAAAGTGGTGAGCAGTTGTGTTATGTGTCACTTGTTCCTCCTCTATGTTATTTCTCTCTCTCTTCTTTTCACAACTATTATTGCTATTATCATAATTAGTAGTACTTACTATATTAGTATTATTATATTTTACTTTGCTTCAATTATTAGACTGCTCATATCAGTCAACCCATGAGTTTGAATTTCTTTATTTTTTTTTCCCTGATTCTCGTCTCCATCCCACTGGGATACAAGCAGCTGTGTGGTCTTTAGTTGCCATCTGGGATCAAACCACAACAAAGATATGGGGTTAAAAGATGCCTTAATTGTGATTAAAATAGCAGTGTGTGTTCACACTTGTACACGTGCATAAATTAAGCACCAACTTACATGTTTTGTGACTCCAGACTTACTGATGAAGTCGAGTCTGCACCAGTTACAGGAGTAGGTACTCTCTCTGAAAGCAAACTTGTCTGTAAAATAAAAAAGAAATAAATACCTCCTTATGGTTTATTTACACTATTTTTAAACCCCAGGTCTTGCTAATTCTCTTGTTACCTATTAAAGAAAAAAGTAACAGTGATCAGGTTGCACTCTAGTCTTTGGCATAGAATACACTATTTCACCTATTTTTATTCCAGAAAAGCTTATTTTTTCCTTCTTCCTTGGGTATAAAGAACTTTATACACTTTTTTGTACACTTTTTAATTTTTTGTTAGAATTCTTAAATAAAACCTCTTTACTTTCCAACTGGAGATTCCCAAAGCAAAAACTGGCCTTTAAAAGAAAAAAAATATATATAAACCACGATTCTTTACTCCATTTCTGTCACAGGCAATGGAAATAACAGCCACTGAAGTCAACAGTGCAATTCCAAATTTATTAATTCTGCCACTTTTTATTTATTCAAAGTATATAAATTTATCTAAATTGGTATGGAGATAGACAGAGCTACAGCCATAAAAATATATATATATTTTTATATTTGATGGAGTTTATAGTTTAAATGATATTTGAAAATAACTGGTGTGAAACCCATTGTATATTTAAAATTAATTATTTAACTTGTTTTATGGTTTTAGGGATGAAATGTAAATTGCACCATTCAAATGAGAGCGAGCAGTCATTTACTCTCTTAGAAACATGTAACAAATGCACAAAATATTCCTCTATTAAACTAGTCGGTTGTACTGGATCTGTTGTTCCCCTTTTATTATCATCTGTATAAATTCTGTCCTAGAATTTCATCAGAATTTGCCAAGAAAAAAATTATTTCTCCACCAGTCCTAAAACTCCAAGACACGTAAAAGAAAAGAAAACAAATTACCAGTCTATTCATTAAAAAATTGATACTACTGCTTGGAAAGAGGTCATCAAAGTCCATCATTTTTGCTACACTATAAATGGTAGAATATTTTATAAACTGTGGGTATTTTAAAATTGAACAATGACAGAAAATAATTTAAAAACATTTATAATAAAATAAATTAAAATATAAATTAAAAACATTTCAACATGATGTTGAAAATGTGACTTGCCTATACTATCTTGTTGATACCTGAAGTCCTGACTATGTTGATTATACTTCAGTCTCAATTTGACCACAAAAGCGATGTGAAGAAATGGTGTTTTGTCAGTTGAATGTTTCCTTTGTTTTCATTTAACACATTCAGTCTACCTATCTTGTATATGTCAAGACAATTACTCTAAATTATGTTCTATACTGTAATAAAGGATTTTACTGTGCAAAGAAGTCTTTTGTACATACATAAATATGTTTTAGAGCAAATAATTGGAAATGCCCAACAAAAGCTTTTAACAGTCTGTCTGTGACAGACATTAAATAGAGCAACAGGTTACTTCAAGTAAGACTGTAAGACAATAAGAAAGCATAAAAACATGGACAGATTGATGAGTTATGTAAATTACAGCATGATTCAAGTGAACTGAAGTCCTTAATTCAAGAAAAATCCTTCAGTTTTCAATACAAGGAAGAATATAAGTTACAAAACCAGCATTCTTTGATGAGAAACATACTTTACTGTGATATAATTATGCTTCTAATTAGTAATATATTTATTTGCAATAAAAATGTATGCCTTTGTGACAACATTCATATTTGAAGCAGTGAGAAATACACACGAACTGGTGATTTAAGTCTCTTCTATTTATGTTCTGTCTCTCTGACAGTCTGCCTCAGTTTACATTGTGGCTTTATTTTTGAAATGTCTCATCATAATAAAGTATATAGCATTTGACAGGAAGAATAGCTGTTTCATTCTTCTTTTACCTTGAATTCATTTTCCCTCCACTTTCTTGCCTCCAGGGGAAAAAAAAACAAAACAAAAAAATCAGAAAAAAAACGCCAACAAACAAACTTAGTTTTTTAGCCAATTCTTAGTTCCAGCTTGTTCTGATCCTTCTCTAAGAAAATACCTTACAGAAGGAAAAAAATAAAGGAGATGGTTCCATTTTTCAGTATAAAGTGAGTAACACAGCTAGACTTTGGTTTCCACTAAGGGTCCTAACACCTATAGTTTAAATGTGCTTTCGGTTTAGCTGGAAGCCAAAGTTGAAGACTTGTTTGCTACCTTTACCTAAATGGTGCCAATATTATTTTAATGATTCAAACATTTTTCTTAAATTTGCTTCACTGTGAACTTTCTCAAAACTGCATTTGCAGGATCTGCTGTCATTTCTGCATCTGAAGTAAATTTTTATAATACATAAGAATTTTCACACTGCATATGACTACCAGAACAATAAAAATAGAAAAGTGTAATGAATAAAGTAGAGATCCATATACCTTGTTCAGTAAATTCGTAACTGAACTGGGTATGATGGGGGACTGGGAGCTGGGCCTGTTCAGCTTCAAGATGACTGAGAGGGGACCTTATCAATGTATCTAAGTATCTGAAGGGATGATGTCAAGAAGATGGAACCAGGCTCTTCCTGGTGGTGCCAAGCAACAGGACAAGAGGCAACAGCCAGAAACTGATGAACAGAAGTTCCACCTGAACATAAGGAAGAACTTCTGTACTGTGCAAGTGACCGTGCACTGGAACAGATTGCCCAAAGAGGTTGTGGAGTTTCCCTAATTATTCAAGAACTGTCTGGATAGAATCCTGCTCTAGGACAACTCTGCTTGAGCAGGGAGGCTGAACAAGATGATCTACTGTGGTCCCTTCCAATCTTACCCATTCTGTGATTCTGTGATAACAGAAAGCAGAATATACAGAACTGCTAGATGCAAGTTCTTTCTTACCTGCAGAAAAAGTATGGGGCTAGTAATCAAACTGAAGCTGAAGGACAGAGATATCATAAGATACCCATTTACAAAGGTAAGACATGAACTCCTACCTGGTAATTCTCATTATGGTCTCTTGGGAATAACTCAATGGCATATAACTATTTAAATCAAATATTTGGAATCTACATTTTTTTCTCTGTATCTCTCACTGAAAGAAATAAGTTTAACTAAAAATTACTAGGAGCACATCTCAGGAGTTTTCCCTTTCAAAATATCCCAAACCAAGAGCAAAGACAAGATCTGTGGTGGACAGTGGTTATCATGACATCAAGCCAAATGAATGATACGTCTACTGATGCATCTGTTTTAACTCTAAGCCACAGAAGTCTCAAATTACCTTCTGCTAGGTTCACATACAGATGGAAAATTTGAAAAGTAGAACTTCATTTTTACAACATTTTCAAACACTATCTCTACTTGAATATAATCAACCTTAAATATAATCAAGCAAAGAACAACTATTACACAAGCTGAACCTCTTACAGTAAGATTTTTTCTAGTCTCCCCAGTTCAAAAATCAAGAGTTACCTTTCTCCAGGCCTCTGCAATAGATTCATGCAAGCCATAAGGAATTAGCATCTGCAGGCCTTCACAAGTTCTGTACATTTGACGACACACAAAAATGAAAGCTCCTTTAACAACTGGCAGAAGCTCGGATCCAGATAAAAGAGAAATTTCATCATGAAGAAGTTTCTTTGTGAACTGAACAATTACATGGGCAGCTGTAGGACTAGAAATAAAATAACGCTTTTAAAATGTGGTTTAATAGTAATCAATAAGCCTTGAAGAAAATCCTCTGATTAAGCTTTTCTAAATTTTTCTAGGGGAAAAGAAACTATGGAAAGAGACTATGATCCACTACGGAGGGACAAACTATATTATAACTTACAACACCAGCCAGTAAAAAATGTACAGCAAGTGATTTTACTTTGGCTAATAGGTCTGTGCAATGCAAAAATAAATCCATTGTCTCCCCTCCGGCCCACAAGACCATGAACTACACAGATTCTGTGTTTTATAGAAGTTCAGTTGGGAAGAGTAACCAGACAATCATTTTCACTTCTGCTTAATTAGTGGTAAGTATATCACTACAAGGTAAAATTTTTCCTTGTACTTACTTTTTCTGATACAAGATGGCTTTCTCAAGTATTCTGTGTCTGCAATACCAAGGACAACTTTTTCTCACAAATACCATCTTAATTCCACCCCTCTTAAAAACATAATTCTGAGACTTCTCCACTTAGAAGACATTTTCATGACCTGCAGCTTAGCTATTTTTCAAGGCTCATCTCAATTTTATTGTTGATTCAAGTTTTAGCATCACCTAACAATATACTACACATAGGATCACACTTATCCTAAACTAGGCACAATGTTATACATGTGAGCTTATTAAACAAGATCTGTCTCTACTAGCTATAGTGAAAAATGAACACTACATTAAATCTATTCTTTCAATACATTTTGTTGATTTTAGTTTTTATTCTAAAACCAAAGGAAAATGGAGAAAAGAGGCCACTGGTCTGAATAGCTGCACCATGAATTTAATTGGAACGACATTCACAGAAGAGAAAGCTCCCACACGAATTAGAAAAGCAAAACAGAGAATCTTCCTTAATACAAGTATTTCCATTGCCATTTCACCTGGTTCTACACATACCTCCCTAATATAATCAGATATTTTATTCCAAACACAATCAAAATGTATCACATAGATAAATGAAAAAAGAGAAAATGAGTCTCATAAGAATAACGCTATTTCTAAAAGCAGTCACTAATGCACTCTTACCTATCTTTGCCAATTTTTTCATTTTCTCCATAAAGAAGAAGAGAAAGACCATCTTCTGTAGCTGCAATCCTTGCCAAAATATCAGCTACATCAAATAAAGTGGTTTCAAGACAACTTATATACACCTATTTAAAAGACAAAAAAAAAAGGAAATTTTAATTTCAATGTTTTTGTTAAAGCCCTTTTTTCAAGTCTGTCTAATGCTGGTAGGTACCTGAAGGTCACCTTTCTGATGATTTCTTAATGGCTTAAACGTAGTAAGTAAACAGCCTATGTTCAAATGCCATCTCATAGAAATACACATCAAAAATGGAATTAATTGTCACTTTTAATGATTTTGGCAGACATTCAATGACTGCACAGACATAAAGAACAGATACTTCTAAACTCGTTATTCTCCCTTCCTTCACCATGCATGCTGAAAGGCTCTAAATACACCATTTAAGGGTATAAGAGCAATAGCGGAATCAAGGTGAGAAACATGATAACTCCCTCATTAACGTATTGGCAACTCTTTGGCTAGAAATGGTATTTCAGTTCCCAAAAAGATCTTCTACATCCACCTCACATGAGGAAAGCCTTCTCACTGGAGCAAAGAAATAGTCCCCTACCAATTTTTTATTACTTCGGTTGTGTATAACCACAGCCAGGTTGTAAATCAAGCAGACAAACATTTAACACTGGCATTCAGGCTATTTGATATGGTATCATGCCTAATGAATACACTGCCCAAATTAATATTAAATTTGCAATTGCTTATTAATAAGTGATGCCAGTATTCCAAAGGTATACAAGGAGAACTGGGGGCTCCATGAAGAACCTGTCAGGAAGCTCTGCAAGGGACATGAAGCCAAGAGCTAAACATAGTAACAAGTCAGACAGAGGCAATGGTTTGTCATCAGATGCCCAGGCAGTCTCACCATACCCAAGCAAGGTCCAGTGACAGTAACCTGGTTCACTTAACAGTCCAGATCCCCAGTACAGTGATGATGGAGATCCAAGGTTAAGCCAGGAGACCAAGCTGGTGAACTGGTGTCAGTTCCAGCCACAGTGACCAGGATCAGACACAGTCCAATGCAACTGGATTTATAGTGAACAAGTTGGACTGGGTGAGGCAAACCAAGAAATAATGTCTGAAGGTCAAGATTCAGACCAATGGGACAGTGGGGCTTCACTGCTCCTATAACATAGTCCAGGCAGGGAATGAGGAGAGGACAGAGATGTTCCAAGGGCCTGACAGTAGCTGTAATTTTGCAGGACTTAATGCAGCATCCTAAAGGTTCTCACTAAAGCTATTCCTGTCCATATAGCTCAGTACTACAGTCAAGATACCCAGAGCATACCTTCTCACCCAGGAACTGAGAAACACCTCAAATTCTTAGCCTTTATGCATAAATGTACTCAAAAAGGAGAAGGACAGTTTGCAAAGTGAGAAGTCTCCTTTGGTAGCTTCCCTCTATTTTCAGACACAGAAAAATAGAGTGGAGTCAACAGTGAGATGAATTTTAGACAATAAAGAGCTAGGTGGGATTACTGTTCGCACTAACACCTGTTAAATATCTAGCATATTAGAATAGGCAATAAAGCATGACTCTCCTGAAATTAAAGTCCACTGCTTAAATCTCTTCCACTCTCCTGTTATTCACAGGTGATAGCTGGACACACAAGAGAAATTATTTTAAAATACCATTCACTCTGGCTCCTACTTCTCTTATAGTTAGCTACCTATATTATATAGTGCACAGAAGAAAAACAAATAGTCTTCCTACTTTAAAATATAAGTGATGTACTATTAATGCTGGTGGGTCAAGGCAACCCAAGAGAAAAAAATTTAACTTTGTTCTTTTTAGTTAAAATTTTCAACGACAGAGGGTTAAAGATCTCCTTGACCTTTTATTTTCAGGTTACTGGGTAACATCTTCAGGATCCTAAAAAAATAACATATTGGACTGTCACTGTTTCTTCAAGAGTCTTATGATTTTATTTTCCCTGTGAAACACCAAAAAAACCACTAAATGAAAAAAATAAAACCACAATCATTGTACTTTGTTTATTTAAAATGTGAATGCAATCTTCTGCACCAGGTATGCTTCAGCAGGAACTCAGAGGTTACAGAGCCCAAAAGGTCAATACTGCTGCCCACAAACTGATCCTTCTGACAACTCCTGCTCCTGTCCACTGAGTTTATCCTCCACTCTCTAGTACAGATATACAATACAAGTCTGCTTAAAAGACAAGCAAGGCTTGCACTTATCCAAGCAAACTCAGAGCTCAAACATGAATTAACAGCATTGTGGTTGCTCATCAGGCCCACTGTACAACAAACGAACCCCACATACAAGTCCAGTGAGACCCATCCCTCAACTCCAGCTGAAGAAAGCAGCGTGCATGGCAATAGCCTTCCTTTTGAGACAGGCATGGTCCAGTATCAGAGCCCAGCATGAGGACTCCTGGGTGTCTAAGAAGTGCCAACGGTTTTGCTGGGAAACAAAACCAGTTCAAATTCTTGTAAAAAAGAAGCTAATTCTGTCTTGTCCTACCTTTTTCAGCTATCAGTTTGCCAGACGCAATACAAAAAATTTGCACCTTCACTAGAACAAATATAACATATTCCAGACTTACAACATATGCCTAACCTCCTGCAGCTATGCTGCATTAAATATTCCTGGACATGACCTGGTTTTTTATCAGATCAGTTACTAAGTCACACAAGGGCATACAATTTGTTAAGAGTTCAGCTACCTGTGAGGGGCAGCTAAGCACAGCAGAAACATTGAAAACAAAAAAGGAAGATGTTAACTGTTGAGGTAATTTATTTTTAACTACTAATGTATAATAAAGAAGACAGACAGTTGTATACAGAAATGAGACTACAGAGATTGCCTAGGGTATTACACAAGCCTTCACCACAGCAAATCAATGTCATCTTAGTACTGTTTTCAGATTTGGGTATCATTGTTCAAAGCATAAGCAGGCTCAGTCATTCTTTTGTACTTAATTTCTACTGAATCTTTGCTATGTACAGTAAAAACAACAACACTAAGTGTTAATCTTGCAAAAGCATCCATAATTAGCCTTATAATAAAATGTATGAGTAATGCTACTGTACTCAGTACAGAAGAACCCACAGAAGAGTTCAGTTATTGGCATGACGAAATTTTTGCAGGACTATGGTTTTAAGCTTTAGAGAAATACATACTTTAAAATATTTACTTGTAACTGGTTGCTTATACTTTTGAAAGAGCACTGGAATATTTTTATATAGGTAAAAATATTTTCAGGAATTACTATGAGTAATCTGTTGTGAAAAATAAACGGCAATGGAAAAGTCAGCAGAAGGATTCTGACAAAATTCAACTTTAAGAACCTAGATGAGGTATTTAACTTAAGGACCCAAACTGGGTTTTAGGAAGTAAATTCAAAACTCTTCAGCCAATAATTTCTATCAAAGTCTCTTCATGAAAGACAGCTCAGGCTCCAGCATGGCCATTTCAGATCAACAGCCTGTTTTGAGACTTACAGTCACTAGATCAATTAAATCATCTCAGTCAAAACAAAACAGGACAGGATGAAAGTACACATCGATTTTCAAGTACCTAGAGACAGATAATGTTTCCCAATATTTTTATAATTCTTAGAGAAGAGTTTAAAAAACAAACAAAAAACCCCACAAAAAACCTCTCTTCCTTTTATCAATTCTTCCCATGAAGAATTATTTATTTTAGTTATAATACTTACTGAGAACACAATTTCAAGTTGCAAACTGAATTTAAAAATAAAAATAGGTTGCCTTTCAAATGGCAGGTGAAGCAAATATTCTTTCAAGAAATATGCAAATGACATCACAAAAAAACCCAAAACCAATTAAAAAAAAAAAGCAATATTTTTTTCCCAAGGTAACAGTCTCACACAATTTTTTCCACTATTCACAAGCCTTCAAGAAAACCAAGTTTGTCATACCAATCATAACGACAGCCTAAGCTATTTAATGCATACTACAATAGCTAATGTAGAAAATACTACAGAAGCTATCATCTCATGTGAATACATAAATTTTCTACACAGAAAAAAACAGAAAAATAATAATATTCTATAGATGTAATAATTTTTTGGAAGATTACTACAAACCTCTGTGCCACTCAGCAAACTTTGAACAGGATGAAGTAGGGCATCTATCACTGCATCTGTATATAAACATTCAGCAACGCATCCTGTTTGATCACAAAAAACTTGAAGAATCTCCATAACAAGACTTTCTGGAGAATAATTGTCTGGTGAACACAAGAAATATTTATTTATATTTTAACTTATACATATATATATCTGTATGGTTTATGTGGTTGCTTCTGAATTACCATTTTGTTAAGGACTGATTAAACACAGAGACAGAAAGGGTAAAGGGAGGATGGAAAGAGAAAAATCTGTACAAATAACAGACACAAATTAAAAATTGCAAAAGAAGTTATCACATGCTTCATTATAATTACATATATTAGCATGTAATGAAAAAAAAGCATTTACCTGTATGTGCTGTCAAAGCTGTCTTTGGGTAACTTGGAGAGTAATAAATAAGCTGAGTAAATAATACCAATATATCGGTTGTGGATACACTATCTATTAACACAAAAAAAAAAAAAAAAAAAAACACAAATGAAAGTAATATGCAAATTAAAGCACAACTCAAATTT
>JAWWMO010000121.1:64128609-64160821 GCA_035047845.1 Dendrocincla fuliginosa | reverse complement strand
TTAAAAAAAAAAAAAAAAAAAAAAAAAAAACACATGAAAGTAATCTGCAAATTAAAGCACAACTCAAATTTTCCAAATAAAATTGATTTTGCCTATATCTGTAAACAATGCTTTGCTATATTGAGGAAATCAACTATGTACAAGTTATAAAGCAAAGAACATGGGATTCCACTAACGTATTTCATGATCAATTTATAAGCCTTGATCTTGCTCGCAATTTAGCCAATTGTAAAATTTCAATGTCTTTCATTAAAACAAATGGCAGCCAACATTTGAGAATGTTGAATATGGGTAGCTGCAAAAAAGAAGCATTACCTTACTTTTAGATTAAATTAAACAACTGGGAAAAAAGACAGGCTGTCAGACAACTCTTCCTCAGGTCTGAAACACAACCAACAAATGTAGCTAACTGCAAGATGGGAACTACTGTTCCAAGTTTAATATAATCATGCTAATAATTTGTGAGGAAAGAGATGCTATCTGTGCAGGTGAGAAAGACACTATTAAGCAGATGGCAAGATTGTTACATTTGTAGGGGAAAGAAAAGAAGCAACCACCACCCATGGATGGATTCCTGCTTGAGTGGTGTTATACAGATAACCCATAAATGACAAAAGCACTATATTAATAGGTGTTTCTTACAACTGCTCTACACTGGATCTATCAAGCCCTGATCCTCAAACCAGAGGGACAAAAGAAAAGTCTCAGAATTAGTATCCAGTAATGTTTAGAATTCCACACTGAAGGAATAGAGATACTGAAGCAAGGGAATGCTACAACTGCCCTTGCATTTTCCAGCACTGCACAATATACGTAGACTCCTCTGAATGTCCAATGGCTTTTTCATCTCATACCTTCTGTCCTTATTAACACCTCTGTTCCACAGGTACCAAACTTTCCTTCTACCATTATTTTATCTTAATAGATTAAACTCAGAGCGCTTCTTTTCAATTTGCAATAGTTTGAAATACTAATTTTGTTTCACACCTAGAAGGACTGAATCACTTACATATTGATCCAAATGTCCTTCAACATGAAATTAATATATAAAAAATAAATACCTAAGCAATCTATTCAACCACATCTATAAAAGACTAAAAACCTGTGTAGGTGCTCAAAATTACCTATACTTCCTGTATGAAAGTTGCCAGGCACAGCATTGCTGAACACAATGCTGTTCTACAATGTACACAATATTGAAATGAAAACATTTATCAAGTATGAATAACATGTTTCTCAACAGGTTCCATTTTCTTCAACCCTCCCCTTACCTTTTTTATTTTTCAGCTGTACTGGAAAGAGATTCTGGCCTTCCTTATAGATCAATAATCTTCCTAAGAGGCACAGTGAATGAACAAAATAGATGTATTGTAATTCCGGTCCAGTGTAAGAAAAATTCTGCTTATCACCTTTAACAATAAAGCAAAAAAATTAGAACTTTACTTTTTTAGTGTGCTTTACAGTATCCAGCTACTACCTGCAATGCAGATGGGTCATTTTGTATATAAAGACAGTTTAAGTAACTAACCACTGCTAACAGTCTTTTCTCAAAAGGCAGTCATACAACATTTTGGGAAGAAAAAGAACAGGTAGACTGTCTTCCTCTAGAGGCAGCATGCTCAAAGACCTAAAGAATGTGGATGTATGTGCATATAATGCAAGACATACAAAGATACTCACTACAGTGCTGCTGCGAGAAGCCACTGAGTTTGTAATTTTTATTAACCGCTGCCTTACAAAATTCAAAATAATCGAGACATTGCTGGACAGCTGCAATAATCTGTGGAATAAAGCACAAAGTAATAAAATACCTGACATTTTGCAATAAACTCATTCTCTCTTTATGCATGTACTGTCTTCTAACACAAAAACTTAAATACTCACAACAACCTCATATTTCAGTGCTTTGCATGTATTAACCAACATGAGGCGAAATTTTACAGGGCTGTTAAAATGCATTACATTATCACATGACCAGCTCTGTAAGCATTAAGACAATTTATGAAAGAGAGTACAGAAACATGCAAGTTCTTTGAGAAGCTTTGAGAAGTAAACAGCAATCTGTGATTGCCATATTGTCATTACTATGGAAGATTTTAATTTTCCACAAGAGAAAAACTTGAATACATTTGCTAAACTAAGTTTGGCTGTTCGGTGCTGGCTGTGATATACTGCTCTTTACAGAAATGGTGTATCCCTATTATAACATTATAATATAATCAAGGTATATAAAAGTTCAAAATTTATAAGCATGGTCTAAGCATATTGTTCTGGTTTCAGCCGTGATTAAGTTCATTTTTTCTGTTTTCTTATGATCTGAGAAGAACACTTAGATTTATTACAGTTTGGAGCTCCTAAGATTTATTCAAAAGTGTAAGTAAAATATACAGACATACAAAATAAAAAAAAAATAAAAAAACCAACCAAAATCAGATGTTTACCCTGTGCTAATCAATTAGAGCAGACTACATTGCTTATGGACTTTCTATTATAAACTCTTTGTTGAATGGAACATGCTTTATTCTATGCTCTGTTCTATGCATACAGATAAACAAGATAAAGCTCTTTTACAGTTGCCTGTATCCTTTTCTCCCACCCTAAGATTTTATCACTCCCATATGTTTTACATTATATTTCATTTGTATTACAGGATTTTACAAAACAGAGCTAAAGTGCTAGCTATATGAATGCATCTCACATCTATATTTGTCCTACTGAAAAAAAATGTCATCTCCATCCTGAAGATCTGCCTATACAAAATATTTGACTAGATTAACATCTATGTTACTGAATATATTTTCCCAGTTTGATTTATCTTGCTGACACTTTGAATCCTTAATGTTTTATATCACCATTCAACACTGTGGGTTTTCATCTCTTTCCATTAAAAATCCAAATTGAGCATAGAGTATTTGATATTTTTTCATGTGCCATTTGCCGTTTTTATGCATTTTAGGAATAATTCTAAATATGAAGGCAGCATAAGAAGTTAATAAATAATAATCCTATTTAACCACCTGCTATAAAATATCCAATTTTGCCCTTACTCAGAGCTGGTCATATACCCATCTTTGCATTTTCAATATTCACTTAAGCAAAGAGAAATTTTTTAGAAAAAATAAAATCCAAAAGTCTTTTCTATCTGAACAAGCTACAGCTCTCACAAGAAAAAAAGAAAAAAAATTTGTTTAAACCACAGTGCGTAAAAGAAACAGTTGCAAGCAAATTTGCCTTGCTGAATCATAGAATAATAGAATGGCTAAGCTCAAAGGGGCCTTAAAGATCATCTGTTTTCAAATCGTGCCATGAGCAGGCACACTGTTCACTAGACTAGATAGCTCAAAGCCCCATCCAAATCAGCCTTGAATACTGCCAGGGATGGGACATCCACAGTTTCTCTGAGCAACCTGTTCCAGTGCCTCATCACCCTCACAGCAATAAAGCACTTCCTAATATCTAATTTAAATCTACCTTCTTTCAGTTTGAAGCCATTACCCCTTGTTCTATCAATTTTTTTTTAATATATGTAGAATACATAATCAATAAAGTATATTAATAGAAGTACTTACCAAGGATTTATATTTCTTTTCCAAAAGCCTAAGTACCACTCTTCTGCTGTAGTATGCATGCTTAAATGACAAAGACGACATAATGTCAACTGCAAACATATGTTTTGGTTTTTAATTAATAAGTAGACACTTTGATTCTCTTCTATTACGGTGCACAGTACATATTCAATGGATTGAACCCCAGCTCGTGTAACCCAGCTCAACTGAACCTTTAGACTGCAGAACATTTAAGATGAAAAAAAATTACATCACTAGAAAAAATAGTAGAATATTCAGTAAAACAGAATATAAGTAACTACACTGCAATGCTGAACTACATGTTTTGACATTGCCATGTAAATCGTAAATTATAAGTTCATACATGATAGGCTGCAAAAAGCTCCAATGTCCACTGGAAGTTAGCAAGTTGTGTGCAGTGTGCCATATGTAACGGGATTTTTCCGCTCATCACTTCTTCCAGAAAACTACTTGCATCTTTTGATGGCTGTCAGTCAATTATATCAAAGGTACTGAAGGCACAGGTAATACTCAGAAATTTTGTGAAAACTAGTAGCTGAACAGAAATTGATGGACAGAGTAATATTTAAAAGCAGTGGACATAAATCTCTAAAAAACCCCACACTTCCTTAATTACAGTTCTTAATATCGGTTGTTAGAGGGCACAATAGGTCTGTGATATCATAACTCAAACTTGTCAAAATACATTTTAGAGATGAACAATTTATGGGTTGCTGAGTTAGGGATTTTTTCCTTACCGTCCACTTTTTAAACCATACTGCTTTGATATCTATCAGAGCCAAGAAGTACACTGGACTCAAAAAATCTGGAGAGGCAGGATGATTAGGCTCGTGTTTTACTGACAAAAGTGACAAGGTACTCTCCACTACTTCTTCCATGTACCTTATGACACAAATAGAAAAAAATGGACAGAAAACAAAAATTTAAGTCTTTCCACCAGTAATATTCAGGAACAAATTTCTTGTAATACCTTGTTCAGATAAATCATAAGTATCAACAACATTAACTTTATCTTGTAGGCATATTAATTCCTTGTAGTACCATAAAGAAAACAAACATGCATGTATAATCTCCTAAATTATTACTGTAAGTGATGAATTTTACAGTTGTTACTTTGTAAAAAAATATTTTTTGCTCAAAAGCACTTAGAACACTTCAAAAGCCAAGTAAGCAGCTTAATATGAACACTACTATGCAACTTCCCTATTTTTCCACTCTCTACATTTATTTCCTCTGTTGTCACTGACCATCCATTGTGTGTCCTGTAATCAACACCCTGCTAAAATTGCATGCATCTAATTATATGTCAAAAATACAAAATTACTAAACTAAGAAACAGTTACAGTGTTTTGAAGGTAACATACTTTTCTGGATGTCTAATCCAGGAAGATGGTGCTTCCTTTTGGTACTCATTTAAAAGGCGGACCTGAAAACATAATTATTAAAATAAAAAAATAAATAATGCAATATGTTTTGGTAATGATAAAAAAGGTACGGAAAGTTCATTTATACCTTTTTAAGTAAACGATTTATATCTGTGTTAGATACATCCAGACCAGCTGAAATACGAAGACAATATTCTCCAGAAAGAAAGTACGACTCCAAGTGTCTTGCTAAAAAAGAAAAATAAACCCAACACCAAAAAACACATCTCCATGACAACAGTGACAAAGCAGACTGCATTATACAGCCTCTTAACTGATATTCAGGAAGTACATGACTTCTGAAGTCTGAAATGTAATTAAATGCACATACCTAAACTTGTATAGACTTCTCTTGCCATATTAAATGGAGAAGAAGAAAAGGTTTTTGCATAGAACCTAAGAATTTTCTCCTAAGGGAGAAAAAGCAAGCAATGTATTAAATAAACATGTAACTATGTATTATAATTGTAAAATAAACAATATGTAGTGGCATTATTCTTAATATTACATATGACTCAGACATCTGTGCAAATGTTAAATAATTTGTTTTATAAAAATATACAGTTTGGGATCACAGAAATTACAGTTCAAAGGAAATTTTACTCAACTACTTTAACTGACAGCACTAATGCAAAGCCTCACTGAGATACAAAGAAGCAGCTCAAGAAACATTACTTTTCCACCAGAAATCGGTGACTTGTAATTAGCACCTCTTTAAAAGAAACTGTAGAACTAAGCTGGAAGAGAAATATATGAGAGCAGCTGGGTCAACGTTCCTATTTATTTGGCAATCACTTTAAAATTGGGTATCTAAGAATTCTACTCAAAACCTGTTGCAATCCTTTAAACCAAGACCTACTGGAATCTTAGTTCTTCCACTTTAAAAAAAAGAGTTGATGTGATCCATACACAAATAATAAAACATCTTGGGACCCTACTGGACTACTTGTAATGCATATGTAGCTTCTTGCACCTCTTCAGTACTCTTTACTGTGGGCGCACATCTGATAACTGGATACAAAACATTCACTTACACTGAATGTTGCATCGGGATCTGACAGAGACATCGTCAGATGCTTACGCAAATTTGGCCAACTCTCAGAGCTCAGTATATCGGAGGGAGGGGCAAAGCACAGTGTCTGCAATGCTTCTTGGCGAACCTGCAGTGGTCAAAAAGGCAAACACCACAAATCATTCACAGCAACCTCTCAAAAACATAACATAAAATATAATTTGGAGGAAGGAAAGAAGGAACAGAACTCAGCTGTAGAACAGATAAGGAATTCCAGAATATTTACATCCTGCTATATTTTTTATGGTAATTTAGACTAAAATACTGCATCACTGAGCGGGGAGAAACCATGCATTTGAAGAAGCAACAAAACCAATTTAAATGCATTTTCAATACAGGATGCAAGGTTTATGTTCTACTTTCTGCTTTTAATCAAATATTTTGTAATCAGGGAATGTAGCTTTCTAAAGCTGTCAGTTAAGGGGAGTGGACACTGTTATTAGACATTACTTTATACTGTTGAGTTCTCATCAGTATTGTATTCTAAATAATTTCAAGTAACTTTTATTTGTTCTATTAAAAGACAACTGTAATCTCTAGTAATTTATTTCATCTTACTAAATCAAACTGTAAAAAAAATCTATCAATATTTAACAGCATCAGACTTTTTACCTGATTTTCTAATAAAACTCAATCCCAGTGTTTATACTAGTTCCTACCTACTACGCCTTTTTCAACCGACAGGCAATCCCAAACAAACCATAGTGAGATAGCATGCTCAAACTGGTATTTCTCCAAGCTACAAAAATATCAGCAGGTGGTGCTGATTGCTGGTTAGAGACACAAATTAGTACTGCCACTGACAGGAAAGCAAACCTAACTTGGACTTCATATATTCCAACTGGCAGCAACTTGTTGGCAAATCAGCAGACATCTCTCTCCTGTGACAGCGGCAACTCAAAGGGCAACATGGCAGTTACCAAGAAGGGCAAGGGACACATACAGGACAAATAAAATTCAATAACTCCATTTTCTCACAGAACAACTTTTTTGAAACTAAAATGCCAGTCTCTAGTACCTAAACCTCTAAGTAGATACCTGCTGCAACACTAGCTTTTGCACCAGATGGTTACAATGAAACACTGAACTGCAGAGCAGTTGCCGCACTGAAGCCATACATGAACAGAGTTTCCACTTATGTACATGGGTACTCTTCTGTACATACACTCTGTTCTCCAATACGCCATAAACATTTGTGTTAACATTTCGATTCTGCTTTTAAACTTACTTCCTTGGGCTGAATAGGGTCAACCCTTTCTGCAAGCAGCTGCAATTGTTCTTGACTCATGAATGTGTAACTCTGCAATGCACATTATAAAACGATCATTAGTATGTTTTATTAAACTGAACAGCAGAAGATTCAAATCATCAGTCTTTCTGATATCTAATTTACTTTTAATAATTAAAACTTCAACATTTATACTAATTTAACCATAAAGTTAACATTCTGCTCTTCACCCTAAGGTAAACTTGAATTTATGCAATGAATTTATCATTACATATTTCGCTTTGCTTTACTTCAAAGTTTCCTGTATCTTCATAACATTCTTTCTAATAATTTATTCAGTAAGCAATATAGTACAGTGCAGTAATCTGGAAATAAATTGCACATAATTTGGTTCCTAAAGTAAAATTACAAAAAGTTAGATAATGTTAGTTAGATCTAGCTAATGTTAGTTAGTTAGCTTTTATCATTATTTTATCTTTTTCTATACAGTACTTAAGGCTATATGGATATCATATTAATCTCATCTAGCATATCCTGCATAAAGGTTAGTTAGCTAATATAAGCTTAGTACTTCAAAGTGAAAGAAAGGTAAATAATTTGGTCTAGGATATATCCAAAACAAAAAGAATAAATATTTTTCTAGGGCTCTTCTCAGTCACCACTGAACTTTGCAGTATCATGCTTATTCCATAACATAAAGAGAAAACACATTGTACTTGGTTGAACGAGGAGTCACTGTCAGAACAGTTGTCTGTAAAATAGCCACTCTGGAGTTCTTTCTTCATTTTACTCTCCAGCTCCTTATTATGCATCCGATCTTCTTCAAACTTGTTAATCAAAGATTCTACCACAATCATCATGACATTCTTCAAGGCATGCATCATTTCTCTATATCTTCAAAGCAAATATGACATTAAAGAAATTTTAACATTAAAGAACACAAATAATTTTAACATTAAAGAACACAAAAATCACTGTGTAAAATAATTGCTAAATCATGAATAACTGAATACAACATAATGCTAATTGGACCTAAACTCATGGAATTTACAGAAATTAATGAATACCAAATGCAAATCCAAAATGAGCAACAAAACATGTATATACCTAAAGTTATCAGATAATTATATTTTAAAATAATAATGAAATTCTTTGTTTTGCCCTTCTAAAACCATTAAATAAAATACCACTAGCATAAGACTGTTCTGGGATGTTAAGAAAGACCAATGTAAATCCACCAGCAGGTAAGATCTGTCACTGAGAAAACACGCCAGTTCTCATCTTTGTTACCATTTATGTTTCCTCTAGTTTCAACAGCCAATTTTTCTTCTGCTATAAGCCCCAGGCGGAACCAGTAGAAGAGAACACACCATCCTGACTCAAGATCTTGAGTCCAGGTCATGCACACAAATTTTCTTTCAACAAAACCAGGGTTTTTCTAACTTACATATATTGAATAATAATATCCACAGAGAAGCAATTGAAAATAAAAATGCTTCAGAAAAACATCCTATTGTAAAATGTTAGTATTTTATTTCACATTATTTTTAACTTTAAGGCTACTTTTACTTATTCCACAGATATAAAATACATGAATTACCTTATTGTGCTTTAATATCCTCCTACCTATCAAATTAAAAATATGAGATATGGACATATTTAGTTCATTGGGGCTTCTTCTACCTATTTTAATGAGCACAAGAACCCTAGGGTCCTGATCTTTGAAAGAAAATGATACAAACATCATAATTTGAAAAACAGTCATCCCAGGATCTATCTTCCAGGTGAAAGTAAACGCCTTGTCTTTTTTGTTTTCTTCCTCTGCAACAAGTAAAAATGACCACTGATGCTCAAAAACTTCACAGATTTGCTACCAATTATTTTATGCAATAGTTTATACCCTTGATTCCAGGGTGAGACAAAGTGTGACAAATTGCAACGGAGGGTGGGAATATCTGAATTGCTTGGCACTGATTTTTGTTACAGGTTCAGAATCATTATTGGTTCAGATGTTGCTTTTCCAAAACAAGTTATGGAAAAGAGAAAGGATGACTAAGACCAAGGAGAAAGAGAAATGTAAATTACATGTATACACTTACTCTTTTGATTCACGTGTCTTCTTAGTAAGATGTTGGACAAGTGTGTCATAGCCCGATATTTCACCCTGATTTTGAGCAGAAGTACATTTTTCTGTTTCTTCTTCAATCACAGACCCAACTGTATTTTCAATATATTGTCTAAGGTATTTCACAAACTCATAGCTGCAAGAAATATACAAAACTAAAATGTAACAGGTTTCCTCACCTTCACCATGAAACATTTTCAACATTCAATACACTTCAACAGGGTAGGAAAACATATTAAAGTTTCCTTCAATGTGATAATCATGAGCATACTGCAGGAAGAAACAATACCAAATAGTAAAAGTCCACTCAGAAAAAAGATTAAGGTTTTGTAGACAAATATCATAGAATATCAAGATATTCCAAATTTAAAATCCCAAAAGAAACATTACTTGGAGCATCTTGAATGTAGCGCTGTCTTATGGTGTAACTATCTGGTATTATTATTTACGCATGATACACACAAGATTAGAAGAAACACAGAAAAAAGAGTTTATATATCATAGCATCTGAGCAAATGAAATTCTATGTCATGACAGTATGCAGAAGATCTCAAACTGACAAAATTGCCGTCTTCGAAGACATAAACATGTTAAGTGTAAGAAAATTAGCACTTTGTTCTCTTATGATTAAGAAATTTGCTAAAACAAGAAAGAATAATCAGAGAGGGATTTCAAACTAAAGACTCTCCCTGGGTCCTTCAACTCTGTACTAGCTAAAGAAATTGCAACATTTTCAGTGTAAGTTTTTGCAGCAACTCCTTCATTCTGAAATATACAGCAACCATATTACAATTCATGTCACTAAGTTTACGTCTGATTGATTTCCTAGTCTTGATCTTCTGTATCATTCTTCCACCTTAAAAAATATTTTGTAGCAATTAAGTGTTTCAGTAGTGACAGAACTACTTTTTCACATGTAGAATCAAGTCAGACTGATCCAGTGGCACTTACAAAGGAAGCAGGGCAAGGAGTGGTCTTAAAAATACCTCTAATATAACAGAAAATATGTTGCCTATATAGTTTAAAATCCTGATTTCTACTCTGTGCATACATTTTGTATTGAATTCAATTTTCCTTTTATTAGCTTTCAGAGACTCTTTCATTTCTGTCTTTTCTACATCAAAGTAGGAACAAAGGATAAAGTAAGACCTCAAAATCTGGTAAAAACTACTGAGTGAAAATAAGCACGAGGCAGAAACAGTGCTGATCAAAATGCTGAGCTGATCTAGAGTATTGGACAGACCAAAAGTACACACTACTAATAGAGGAGCTTGTAGACCTGGTGGATGGGTTAAGGGTCAAGAAGAAAGTTTATTAATGGCCTCAATAAGAAAGTGACATATGACCTCTCTGACCTTCCATGAAAACCAATCTGTACTGCCATGGGTCACAAAAAAGACAAGAATACCTCCAGAAATATACCAGCGCCAGGGAGCATGGCTCACGGTCTACATTTAAAGCATCACTTGACTTTCCATTAAATGTAAGTTAAAAACGTTCTCATCAAAAGAAAGTATCTTTAGGACCACCATTTTTTTAACACACAAGAAAGAGTAATGGATGTCAGTTTCACTGTTCTAAGGTAACGGGTATGTAGACATTGTTTCCACCAGCTACAGAATTTACACTCTCATCCTCGGTATTCTCCTATTAAGTTCTCATAAGAAATATTGACAGAAGTAATTTCATAGGTTTTTTGTTGTTAGGGCTTTTTTATTTTACATGTCTTCTTTTAAGTAGAAATACTTTTCTTTCAAAATTACATGTAACTCTCAACTCTGAGGTGTTTATAACCAGACTCTTTTACTCTCATGCTTGACACCAAGTAACCTGGTGCTCAAAATTCACAAGAGGGCCAACAAAAGTGTCATCCAATACAATTTGCAATACAAATTAAAACTGAGCTAAAATACATTGTAAAGAATCTTCAGAACACACACAAGTTTCAAAGGTTTAAAAATATAGTGAAATTTTAGATAAACCCTAGTTCTATTTAATTTATTTACTTTTATCTAACTTCTATCACTGACAAAGCAATGTTAGAAGCTAGGTAAATTTAAGAGAATACAGATAGTGCCAATTTTGAAAAAACTGGCAGGAAACCAGCTTTCTCAAAGGAAGTCAGGTCACAGAGCTCAGGTCCTTATTAAAACATCTTTAACATCATTTCAGCTTGATAGTCTCTTGGCTTCTCATAAAAAGCACAGCAAAAATCTCCTACATAAAAATAATCAAGTAAAAAAATAATCAAGTTAGAACACCACAAAAAAGAAAGAGGAGTGTAGGCTCCAGAAAGCTAGACCACATGTAAGTGATTTCACATTGTCAAGTGTGATTTAACAGAAGTGTGATTTAAAACATAAATTAAAAGAACAACATAATAAGATAAACATGTTCAGTAATATAGGCCAGACAGAACAATCATATATGGAAGCCAAAGAGCCTTCTGAAAATTTACATTATTTTGAAAAACAAGATTATATCGTCTAGCAGGTGACAAAAACACTGACAACCCTCAGTGAGGATTTCTTCTAGCTCCTCTTCACATAAGCATTTAGCACATTACACGTGCACATGCATCAGCTGATTGGTAGGTAGTTTTGTAAATTCCTTTCTCACAAACAGCTCATAAATTGCTATTAGAGTAAAAATATATTACCAAGAGCAGAGGAAAATAGCAAACCAGAAAAATGGAAAAATTAATTTTATTCTCTAAATTAGCATCATACACATTTGCAAAACAATACAAAATGTAGATGTTTCCTGAGAATAATATAGTTTTACACATATCACCTTCTTCAAAAGACTAAAAATAGCAAAAATAATTTTACTTGTGAAAATTCTCATCCGTTTCCTCCAAATGCAAGAGAATCTCTTCTGCACATTCTACTGATGGGGCTCCAGTGATTTTTTCCTTTACACTCTGCAGCAACTGCCTAAGCATAGACTGTAATAGAGCTTCATCTTCGCTTGTGAAGTGAGACATCTGTAAAAACAAACAGAAGAATAACAAGCTTAGGGTTTTTTCCTCCCCTCCAGATGCTAAGAAAAGCACAAATCCCTTAAATTGCCCATTTTTTCCTGTTAGCAACAACATGAGATTTTCTATCAAAAGATATGATCACAGACAGGAAATATTTGATAGAGCTTATCTTCAGACAAACTGAAAACAAAATAATCACCTCAGTTTTAATAAAACTCAAGCTTCTTACAGGAGATGTTGTATTGAGAAAAGCCTGAATACTCCAATTTATAGCTGCTTAAGGACTTTTCCCATCAAACAGGCAGAAGACTACACTGTAGCCTAAAAAAAGTATAAAGTAGGTAGGGTTTTACAGATGTAACAACTGCATCTTGATAAGAAAACTCTGTAAGTCTCTCAGCTGTTTCTCATCCACTCTTACCACCCAGTTCTGATTTTTGGGTCCCTCTACTCAGAGCAGTTGCTGTGTCCATGACTGAAAATGCTATCAGCTTTTGCAAGGGCAGGTAGAATTGTCAGAACTGTTTAATTTCCCTGTGGTAATCAACTGCAGTGACCTGACAGAGTCCTGTCAAATTAAACTTCATCTACTGGGAAAAACTGGGAGGAGCAGAAGCATCTGGAAACATCTGTCAAGTCCAGAAGACAGACTACCAGTTACATTTTCAAGGGTTTTAAAAAAAAAAAGACAAGAGCTCAATTTTGATCTTGATTAATTAATTAACCAAAATCAATGGCTCGTTACGTGCCAGAGAATACTTTCAACCCTCAGTGGCAGTTCTAGCTCATATATTTCTAGTCCGTTTGAGGAAAAATGATTTAGAGACCTTTGACCTTCTTTTAATTAAAAAGTCAAAGACTTTTTAAGTACCTGTGAATAAACAATACACACACGGAAGAGGCTATATAGTCAATCACTGCTTCCAACTTAAAACAGTATTAACTAACAATAACAGAAAAAAAAACCAAACCAAAACAAAACAACACAACAAGAAAAACCAATACAAAAACCAACCAACCAAACAAAAAAACCATCCAAAGTCACACAGCACCAGCTGGAGGAATTACCTCTTATGAAAGGTAGTAGCTCACCAAGTTAGTAGTCATCTCTAATAAGTAACACAGGTGTTGGACTTTTTATTTTGATGAATCATAAGTCAATACTAACTCCATCTTACCAGAAACAGCAGTAAACTAAATTCAGAACAAACAAAACACTGCAATTCCCTTGTATTAACCCCCTTAACCCTCTGATTTGTCATCCTCTTATAGAGTCTCAAGATGGTCAATTAAAGTCAATGAATTTTTAGGTCCGTATAAACCTTAACACTGGATAATATCCTAATACCCTGGGGGAAACAAAAATTACTTAGCATTCGAGTATAAATAAGTGTAAATTATGAAGATATTGGCTGGCAGTCAGTGAAAAGCTCCACTCAAATTACTCATAAAGACAAATCATGAGACTATTTGCTTTGAAAAGCCTTACTTGACTTATGTAATCACTAATAGAGATACTTATCTTACATTTAATTTGTAAAGGTGTGCGGTTTGTTGCGTTTGTGTTTTTTGGTGTTTGTTGTTCCGGGGTTTTTCTTCCCAGCAGGCATATCTCCCGTTCAGTTTCCTGGCAACATTTAAATCATGGCTTTCTCCCTAAAAAAACAAAAACAAAAAAAAAAAAATAAGGAAGAATAAGAAAAAAAGAGCATACCCAAAGCCCCGTTTAGCCAGTCTTATCAAGGTCAAACTCATTTTGCCGGCACTGTCCCACAATTGCAAATCCTGCCCCCCACCCCACGGGACGATGCACGGCCTGCTCTAGCCGACATTTACCCTTACACGAGCCTTTCCCTGCGCGTTCTCAGGGCAACCCGCGTCCGAGCAGCGCAGCCGGTCTCGTCCAGAGCGGCGGGGGAAGCTACAGCGGCCCGGGGGGCGCTCCGGCCCCTGACACAGCGCGGGCAGGCCCGGCTGGCGCCGGGGCCGCGCTCGCCCCACGCACCCCGCGGCTCCCGGGGCAGCCCCGCGTTCCCAGCTCCGCCCAGCCCCGTGCTGCGGGGTGGCTCCCGAATCCCAGCCCCATCCCGGTGGGGATCACCTGGCGGTGGCGGCGGCGTCCCTTGGCAACAGCGGCGGCTCTGCCGGCTCTCGCCGGGCCCCGGTAGGATCGCGAGAGGCCGCGGCCCGCCCCCCCCGCCGGGGCCGGCCCGGCAGAGTCCCGGCTCCCGGCGCCGCGGGTGTGCCGGGCCGCGCTCATCCCACAGGGATAAACCCCGGCGGAACTCACTGCGGGTAACGCGGCCTGCCTGGTCTTCACGCTGGTCTCTCTGCCCAGCCCGGGGAGGCCCCCGCGTTTTCCACTGGAACCGGAGGAATACAGGGATGCCTATTTGTGTTATTTCGTATTTACATCAGCAGGGGAGCGGATTGTATCAACAAATAAAATAATGGATGGCGAGGTATTTTTCACTGCTGTTTAACTCTCCATTCCCTCCTGTGATGAAGAACATATCAACACACACACACGAAAAGAGCAAGTAATAGTTTTTTCTCGTCATTGCCATCATCATGGCTAGGCTTCACAAACAAAGATTTGGGAAGGGCTCTACCCACACTGCTGTAAGTGCACTGAAAGCTAAAAGGGCCAATGAAAGAAGTAATATTTTCTATTCAACAAATAAATGCATAGCAAAGCATCAAAAGCAGTTTACTTTGAAATAATTTCCTACAATAGCTATAAAATTCCAGAATTTGTATGTGGCAAGCACTCCTAATGATTTTTTGTCAATGCTTGCAGGTCAGGTGATACATTGTACATTATTATCCCTGACTCGTACATTTTTGTAATGATTCTGATAATGTCAAGAATGCTAATCTTCCATGATGACATGTTCCTTTAATGCTAATCATGCATGTAATGCTAAACTTCATGTATACATGTTCCACTAAATGGATCTGTAGCCCCTTCAGTTAATAGTGCTCTACCTCAGTGTGGGGATCCTCTTGCACAGCAGAACTACTGGCATATTGGGGCCAAGCATGTAAACTGTCGTACTTCCATTGAAAAGGGGTGATTCAGGAATTGCAACGTAGACCTGTCTTACTGCTAGTTCTTCAGAAACAAGAGTTTGATCAGTTGCAATAGAGTGGTACCTTTAACACTGATCACTTCAGTGCTTTGAAGTGGCCAGTGCCCTCAGATATCCACAAAACAAAACTGGGAAAATGGTCTGCTGACTGCTGCTTGAAAAAGGATCTTCAGTAAACTCACCAGAGTCCTGTTAGCTTGGCTATGCACCCTCTCCATCTTCTACATGCACTGTTTGGAATGGGCTACAAGTGACAGTATCTTATTCCACATCCATGCCAGGCACTTCCTTCTCAGGCAACAGAGTGATTTGCTTCTTTTCTGTCCTCATGCCAACTTAGGGTCACTGTGGTGCAACACTTCTAATTATCACTTCTCAAGTGTTGCTTCAAGCAACAATATTTCAGTTTCATAGCTAATATTGAATGAAGAAATAAAATGTGCCTAGTGTTCAGCATTCCTAGACCTTACTCAAAGAGTCTTCACTTCATCATACCTGTCCTTTCTTATGAAACACCTTATAAGAAAAGTTGCACTTGTAGTGGCATCAAAGATGTCCTCATGGTACCTGTGGTGTTTCTGAAATCCTTCCATTCCTCTCTACCTTCTTCCACCTTCCATATTTCAGCCAGCTTCTTTAGCCACATGTTTTGCAGCAATTGGAACCTGGAGCCCTCTCATGAGCAAAGCTGGCAGATCTCAGATGCCATTTGCTGCGATCATTAGGATGCATCCAGGCAGATGCCCTCTGAGGGGGATACTCCAGAGTGAACAACGCAATCCTGAAATGCATTATGTTTACACAGATGGACGTCAGTCACAGGAGAGAGGTTGCAGAATTATAGAATTTCTCATGTGGATTTCACACTGGTGAGATTCCACTCCCTCTTATATTAAGACATCATTCTCATTAGAAAAAATATTCCAGATGTCCTCTCTTGGTTGTACAAACAGCAAAACCTGGCTCCTAACCACAGCTCAGGAAGGCATGAGGTAAAAATAAGTCTTCTTAAGATTTCAACATTGCTAGAAAAGCACAGTGCTGTCTTCTATAATTTTGGAGACTTAGACGAAACAACAAATGCACGAGTTCTTAGTGTGTGTTGCATGTAAGGTAAGCAAAGATTCAAATGGTGAAACATTATAGGAATGTGAGTAAGTATTATAGAGAATTTCAATTTAATTAATAAGATTCTCTCCCCATATCTTGAACGTGTCCCAGTATTTGAGTTACCAGTTTATTACAAATTTGTGTAAATTTGAAATGTTCCTGCAGTGTCTCCAATGTGGCAGGTCAGAAAGGAGAAAACTGGAAAACAAAGGAATCTTCTTTACAGCTAATAGTAGCAGTAGAAACAGCAGATCATCATGCTCATGTCATTACACCAGGGATATAATTTCTCTCCTCTCTGCTCTGTTCTGACTCTTGCCTTTTCCTTCATTGTAACTGCCCACAAGACCACCCTTTTTTGGATTACACACAAAGATATAGAGATGTAGTTGTTGCCCAGCCATTAATTTCTCCAAGAATGTTTAGCTAAGATTTTCAGCAACTCCCTATGTAGGACCTACTATACAAATTGGAGTTTAGTATCTGCTAGAATAATTTAACATAACCAGTATGTATTGAAATCCCACTTTAAGCCTTGCCTTGGCTAATGCAGTTTTCAAAGGAGTACCTACCAAAGAACTAAAGAGGAGGGCAAACTACACATGACCAAAATACTTCCCAAAACAAAACAAAACCAACTTCCTATACTCCCATTTCAGAGCTAAGTCAAGACTAGAAAGAGCCGAGGTATCCTCACTTAAGAGTTTCCCAAACTAGGACTGAGGTTGATGTTAGGTAAGAAGTAAGTGTGAATTCTGTCTCTGCAAATAGCAAAAGAACTCTGTACCACCTTTCTGCACCCTCTGGCCTTCCTTAAGTAATTCTTGATCCTCCAAATAAAAGATGAAGACACTTCATCAACCCTTGTATGATGACTGTGGCATTTGTTGCCCTCTCACATCACATTCTTGGAAGTTTTCCAAATTTAGAGGAACAATGAACACATTTTGAGACTTCACTAGATCATAATCTAGTCATAAATATCAAAAAGGAAATGGCTTAAAATATTACTGCTGATGGGAAAATCTTTTTAAATAATCTCCAAAGGAAATTTTCTATTTTTGAGGCCATCTGTCCTTTCCTCCCTGTGCACTCTGGGGAAATACTAACGCATTGCTATATGTTTCTATTAAAACAAACACTAAGAAATTGGTGGGTGAACAGTCACAAGGGTAGCAGCCTGGATCACTTCATACTATCAGCTGCACTTGGAAGATTTGTGTTAAAACACATCTATACAGAATTTAGTTCCATAACAAGGAAAAACAATGTCATGACTTTAGTCTAAAGTTACGTCAGATGACAATACATTGCTCTTGATAGCTAAACTGATATGTGATGCATTCAAACTCTAACAGGAATCAATAAAATTGGGTCTGTCTGATTATTTGGTAGCTAAACTTCAGTTATGCTGACATTTCAAAATGACTGAAGAACTTACATTGCTATTCCTGATCTCTTTTTTCTGAGAAGTGAGAAGCAGGCAGGAAATCGATAGGACTCTCGCATAACATTGTAAAGCACTGACTGGGTAACAGCCTGTCCAATAACAAACAGGAATGTTATTGATTAAAAATATAACTTAGTGAATATATAGACACTGATTTTTCCATTTGCATTTTGTGGTGCAGTCTTCAAAAGATGCTCTGGTTGTTGCTGGAAAAGTAACCACTGTAACTGAGGTCAGTGCAGGTGTTAAAATCTTTACTACAAAGCTAAGTAACTGCCTCAAAGAATCAAAATAAGCTTCAGTGACAATATAAATATCTGAATCCCAGTGAAATAATTTCCTTATCCACATCTCTCTGTTGGTGAAACTTCAAGTAGCTAAGAACTTATGTGTCCCTGACTCTGACTTAAGCAAATCTCTTAACATTGGACTTATGTCTTTAGTGGTAATTGAAAATAATAAAATTATCTTTTTATGCCATTATGAAAACTAATCTTACAGAAGTATGATACAATAACCAAGTAGCTTAATAAATGTCCAATTTATTTGCCACTTCTTTTCTGATTAATATTTTGGCCTTTTTTATAATGTGTTTCCTGAAGGTGGCAGCAATATTCAGGAGTTGTGTGGATTTCTGACTTTTGAACCTACTGACCTCTTTAATACAGCATTTCTTTCAATGTCAATGTATTTGTATTTATGACTATTTATAATACGCTAAAATCAAACCTTGATGACCTAGATATGGTAGTTGCAGAAATATAATGTATAATATCGTAACAAAACATAAAGAAACTGTGTTGACCTGGGGTGACAGAATTGCTTATTTGTCCAGTTAAAAAGTCAGAAGCTAAAGGAATATTCCTAAAGTATTAAGTATTTTTAATTGACAATTTACCATTGCTTACAGTTAAAATTATCCATTTCATTGGTTTCAGTGACATCTGTATCAGACACAATTTCTGCAGTGAATTGCTAGCTCATTTATGGGCAGTACTTTAGCACTCCAAAATACTACAGATATTATGTGTGATAATCACTGAAGGAAGATTATAACCTGTCTGTAGGGTTCCTTTTAGTTCCGTTCCTCCATTTGATCTTAATCATTTAAAATCACTACTAGAGTCACTCAGGTCAACTATCTTGTATCAGCATTGCAAGATTTTAATAAAAAGTGAATCTGTAACACCTCTCCTTTTACCTTAGATATATCACACTGCACTATTGTGAAATGCTCTTGCTACTGGGGCAAGGCAGTTACATCAACATTAGAAGTAGGTAACACTTTAGAGAACTCTCTTCTCTTTTCATTTTGCTAACAGTTGCCTGGACAGGGACTTGCAGATCCCAGCTGCAGCCTGAATGGTGGATCTTGGAAGCACACAAAGACACCTCTGCAGCAGGGCTCTTTTTCCGTTTGTCTTTCACTCCAGAACTGCATAATGGCAGGTGACTCTCATGCCTGCAAGCCTTCTGTCAGCTCCAGGTCTGCTCTCACAATGCATCCAGGACAAGGGCCCGGATTCTTATGCTGCTGCCTCAGAAATACCACTTTGAGGAAAGGCTCCTCAGTACAAGAGAAACATGGAGCTCCTCCAGCAGGTGCAGCAGAGGGTTATGAAGATGATTAGGGGACTGGAGCACCTTAGTTATGAAGAAAGGCTGAGTGAGTTGGGCCTGTTCATCCTGGAGAAGAGATGACTCACAGAGGAATGCATTGATGTGTAAAAGTGTCTGAAGGGAGAGTGTCAAGAGGAGGGAACCAGGCTTTTCTCAGTGATGCCAAGCAATAGGATAAGAAGCAATGAGAAGAAACTGAAACACAAAAATTTCCACCTGAATATGAGAAAGAACTTTGTGCGTGACCGAGCACTGGAACTGGTTGCCCAGAGGTTGTGAAGTTTCTCTCACTGGAGATATTCAAAAACTGTCTGGATGCAATCCTGCGAAATGTGCTGTATGGGACCCTGCTTGAGCAGGGAGGTTGGGCCAGATGACTTCCAGTGGTCTGTTCTAACCTTACCCATTCTGTGAATCGCATACCTGCCAATGGTCATGCTGCCAAAGGAGGTGCAAAACTTAGGCAGAAGCTTCCCTCTGAGTCTTCACTGGTTCAAATGGACTTCCCGAATACTCTCATACTTTCAGACCTGAATGTCTCATCCTGAGAGAAAAGTAAGGAAGAAACTACATTTTTGTTAAGAAAATAATGTTCCCTCATAGATATGCATGGAACACAAAAACTACATTTTTAAATTATGCTGACAGAATTTTTTATAGTGCACTTTCTAATGAGTTTGCTTAGCAAGCCTGGTGGCCTTTTTCATAGTTAAATGTGAATATTCCTGTGCTTTAGAATTGTCAGTCTTTCTTTTTGTCCTTACCAATGGCTTTCTGTGCTACCTTGCAAACCAGTACTTTGGTTTCCTGAGGTTGAATATTTTTATAATTGCTCAATTTTATGTTCATCTTTTGTACAGCATCACTGGAGTAACTTCCTGCAGATTTCTTCCCAAGATTAGCATTAATTCCTGCACCTGTCACGTTGACATTTCAGAATTCATTCATCAGCTCCTCTGATCTGCTGATGTGGTATTCTGTTGCAGATACCAACTGCTATTCCTTTTTGAATTTCTGTCCCTCTTGGATTTCCCTTAAATGTGTCCCTGCTATTACTTCCTTTATTGCACCATATCTACTGTGGAGCTTGCATAAGTGCTTTTGTGTTGAGCCACCATACCCTCTCTAACCTCCATTTCCCATCCGTCTTCTGAAAATTGTATCCACCCAGATACACTTCAGCTCTCCTTACACAATGACTTCTCCTGCTATAGTTCTGAATTCCGGCATCAAACACAATACAATTTCCTTCCTGCATCATCAGCCAAGTGCTGTCTGTAATCTTAATATTTGCAAGGAGTCAAATACTTGAGACATTTGCTTTGTGAGCTGTTGTTTTATTTTCTCTTATTAATTTAAGTTATAGTCTGGTTGTAAGAGTTTCTTCTAGAAGTACAGATGAATCTAGCCAGATGTGATGCGCAGAAAACTTTGTTCTGTTCATTTCTGGAATGTTGTGAAATGCTTGAAAAATAAACAAATCGTGCTCTTTGCTGCTTATTTGAAGCCATACTCCTTGTAAGACAGGCCCAGGAAGACAGAATTTGGCCCATCTTTTGCCATGCTTTATTCCTCTGTGTACTTTCAGCAACATGAACTGTGTGCTTTGTTTTTTAAATATTTTGTGTCCTAGCAAATTGTGACCTCCTCAAACATCAAAGCGATGTTTTAAAGAAATAGTAAAATCATTGCTTGGTAACAACACTGTTTATTTAAACTCCAGAAAACACTTGTTTTTATTTTTTCTTTTATTTTGCTTAGATAATGTCTGTGATCCTAAGAGAATTTTATATCCGAGAAAAGTTTTTGGAGCTTCTCTGAACAAATATGATTTCTGACATCAAGAAAAATGAGTGAAGAAAAATGCCAGTCCTGAATGTCTTCATCCACCAAAAATGGTCTTTTAATGAAAACTGATTTTAAGATTGTTTTGTAACAGGATCTGTCGTGCAGTGGAGTCATATTAGTAACACACAGACATAAAATAATGAATCTAATTTCTTTGGAGTAATAAAAAATTCTGTGCCATATTTTGTTTTGCATTATTGAAGTCAGCATGTCACCCTCATCTCAGTGAATTTTAGTGATAAGGATGAATTGATTCAGTAAATCTGCAAATATATTTATCTGACATGAATGATAATCTCTAAGTAACAAGCAAAATACTTAATATTTTCACTGTTTAGTGCTTTCATGGCAAAAGTAAAATTTCACTAGAGAAGTGATTTTATCAGTCAAATTCATTTCAGTGAGGAATAAGACAAATACTTTTTTATCTTGATACACTTGCTCACTAACTGCTACAAATTTTGTAATGCATATTTTTCCAGAGACTAAAACATCAACCCCAAAACATGTTGACAAGTAAATAAAATATTATTCATTTTTACTTTATTACTTTGAGAAAAAAAAAAAATTGACAGCCATATGGCTTGCAACAAAATGAAGAAATCTGTCCACAGAGCAGGCATAACATAAATTATCTAGGTCTCTCTTCCAATGCTTTTGGATGGAAAAGTGCAAAGTTATATTCAGTAGGACAGGTCTTGCCTGCCACAAATCAGGACTTTGAATGGTACAGCCTTCTTGACATAAAAAGTCCTGAATTTTAATCTCTATCTTTAATCTCAGAAGAAAGTTGAACAGCCAGCAAAAAATTAGAGAATCATTTATATTGCAAAATAGGACGTACTTTCCAAACTGTTCACCAGCTCTGTTGTCCTTCTCTGGACCCACTCCAGCACCTGAATGTCACTCCTTAATTGAGGGGCCAGGAACTGGACAGAGTAGCCAAGATGTGGCCTCACCAGAGCTGAATATATAGGACAGCAATCACTGCCCTAATCCTGCTGGCCACACTATTTCTGATACAGGACAGGATGCCATTGGCCTTCTTGGTCACCTGGGCACACTGCTGGCTCATGTTCAGCCAGCTTTTGACAAGCACTCCCAGGTCCTTTTCTGCCAGACAGCTTTCCAGTCACTCTGTTCCCAGCCTGTAGCACTGCCTGGGGTTGTTGCAATCCAGCTGTAGGAGCCAGCAGTTGGCCTTACTGAACCTCATACCATTGGCCTTGACACATCCATCCAGCCTGTCCAGACCCTTCCTCTCTTCTTCAGTTTGGAAAACTCATCCCTTCAAATATTTTTTTTTTTTTTTCTCAGAGAACCACCTCCTCCATCCAGGCAATTGCACTTATGAATACCTGTTTGGGGCAATTGCCAGAAAAAACACACAAGTCCTTGTTCTCCTGAGACAGAATTTTGTTTGAATCCAAAAGGTGGGACTCAGGTCCCTTGATTCAGAAGGAATCTTTTTTTCCAGACTTGTGAATGCTCTTGTTTACTACACCAGACCTGCAGTGTACAAGTCTGTGCTGCTGAAGGGGAAAGAGTTGTGATTGTGAAGTGTGAGAAGTTAGTTCTGGATGATTGGGGTTGGAACCTCATAACCTGGCTTCACAGTTAAAGAAAATGAGAGCATATCGTGTTTTGATAAGCCTAAATGTAATCTTCATTCCTTTCTCATCTGTCAGATGGGTTTTGTGAACTTGTAATGACTTGATTGGAGACTGATTATTCTGATCGGAATCCTTGGAGTGTTCCTGTAGTATGCAAAGCATACTAACAATGTGATAATTATTATTTTAAAGCATTTTCTCCTTTTGGTGCACTCTTTTTTGCTTAACTCAGGTTTCTGGGCTTGCACTAGAGAATAATGCAGTAGCTGAAGGAAAGAGTCCTTGTGGATGTAGAGTCTAGGCTTGTGTATGTTGATTAACTTGATTTTTGCTAATGAATGTCTTTTAAATTACACCAGTGGAGGATTCAACCCTGTTTGTAGGGAGGTTATACTCACAACTGAGTAATTCTTGGAGAAGTTCTCAAAAAAATTAAAAAATACATTCCCTCTTAGTTTTCAGCATAATTTTGCTAGCTGCTCTGATGCTTTATAGCGTTCATAGCACTAAATAATTGTAATGCTGTTGTGTTTCTTACTTTGTTTTACTGTTTATGCACTATACGGTATTGATGTGTATTATATTGCATATAACTCAACACTATAAACATAGCATTACAAAACAAACTTGCTGCATTTTTTATTGTAGGTAGGTTACCTACGGTGATGAAAAAAATATAGGGAAATTATGACTCCCTTTCTTCTTACTTTTTATTCAAGAAATAACCCATGGTAAATTAGGTCCAATTTCATGAAATTTTATTCAAGCATCGATCTTGGTATAAAACAGTAAATAAGCTCTGCTAGAATTTTATGGGGTTTATACTTGTTTTTTTAAAAATTAGGGTGTTTTTTAATGCTTTGCCTCAGAGGTTACTTGAAGATCACTCCTGAGGGTTATTGCACATTGTAAGTTGTTTCTGAAGGCAATGGATGCCAAGATTTTCACTTTGTGGAACTGAACTATTTATTCTTACTCTTATTTACCCCTATGCAGATTATTTTTTATTTTAACCAGGATGCTCCAATTGCTATCCATGAGGGACTGAAATAATTATCTAAGAGGGTAAATTTAGAGACTAAATAAATTCATATTTAGATAAGGTAGATTTATATTAGATATTAGAAAGAAATTTTTCACTGGGAATGTGGTGAGGCACTGGAACAGGTTGCTCAGAGAAGTTGTGGATGCCTCATCCCTGCAAGTATTCAAGGCCACAGTGGATAGGTCTTTAAGCAACCTGAACTAGTGGAAGGTGTCCCTGCCTATGGCGGGAACTTTATGATCTGCAAGGTCCCTTCCAACCCAAATTTTTCTATCATTCTATGATATGATTCTAAGCTTAGTCAGATGAACTGTCCTCTACAGTTGATTACAATTACTTACAGAATTATAATGCATGGCGCTCATTTTGTTGACTTAATTCCAAAATGGGACCTGATAGCCAAAAGGAGCCATTGAAATAGCATTTTTAGGCAGTGCATACAATGGTTCAGTAGTTCAAAGCCCTGAGGTCTTTCTATGCCTTTTTTTCTTTTTTTCCTTCCCTGATATACTGAAAAGGGAAGATTCAGGTAGAAAATATAAAGGCAGTCCTTCAATTAGTGCTCTAGATCTTAGGTGCCTTATTCAGGGTTGCAGGTACATGCCTCTTCCTACCTTTTAATCTAGAGTCCGTTTTTTTCTCCTGAGAGTAAGTGCCCATCAAGGCTGCTTGAATAAGCTAAGCAAAGCTCCTGGTGTCTTTTCAGAGTGTGCCCTGGCTCTGCCTGAGGAGACATTAGCAATAATAGATCTGCATATTTGACATCCTCCAGCCTATGGGACCCCAAACCTTCCTCTTTCAGCAACCTATATTGTGAGATCCAGAGGGAATGGAAGGAAAGCATTCCTTTCCCAAAGGAATTGCAAATTACTGTAGCCAAAAATCTTATACAGGGATGAAGCTTGACTGAAGCATTGTGGTTACGTACTGATGTAAGAGTGTTGGTACTTTTCTTTTTATTAAATCCAGTAACTGTTTAATATAAAATGCATGATCAGTCCTGATGGTAGAGGCAGTTCTACAATCACTGCTACCCAAGTGTCCTAGTGTTTCTGCAGAGCAAAGCCCCTCACTGCTGGCTTTCTGTTCCTTTTTGGCAAATCCTGACATCCTTCACAAATCCTCAGCAGAAGAGGAGGAAAGTCCTGCTCAGCCTAGCCTACTTCTCACCAGCTATAAAACTCTCCTAGAAGCAGGTTTGTTTAAAGTTTTCAGTTTCTAGGGCTGAGCTAGATAGTATCAGTGAGCATGGTGAGGCTGAAGTGTGAAGAGGTGTACAGGCAATTGGGATCTTCAGAGCCAAACAGCAGGCTGCACCCTAATTTTTAGTTTGGAGTATAAAGTTTACTAAGTTCTGTTTATACCAGAGTTCCTTCTGAGCCTCATCCTAAGTATTTTTCCATTTTCCACATATGCCTCTTTCCCTAGATCACTGACAGTTCTTATATCAATTTCTGATACCTAGGATAACATAATAAGGATAGGGTGTAGTAGCCATTTGTATCTTTATATAAACGTAATGGTCTTTTTCAAATTTTTACTTATTTTGTATCATTTTAAGACCTTTTACCAGACAAATGTTACATAAAATTAAAACCTACATGAAGTACAGAAAGAAGTGAAAGGCTGTCTAGATCAAATGCACAAGAAACTGCTTATATATGCTGTATTTTAGAATTTATATCTGAAAGAGAGGCAACATGTAGAAAACTTTCAGTCAGCCCTTCACATCATCTGTTTGTTAAAGTTGATCTGTGTTTTATTTAATAAGTTAGTTGAACCTGTCATCCCCCAACACTACCTGCTGCTTGTATCAGAGCACCAAAGCCTTAGTTCATAATACATTATGCAGATTAATTTGTCATGAATAATTTTCCCAATGTGAATAACACAATCTGTCTTAACACTGTTAAGATTTTACAGCAACACAGGATCAGTGGAACTACTTCACATACATAATTGTCCTCTTCAGTTTTGTGTTAGTGTAATGAAACTATCAGAAAAAAATTATCCTCTTTTTACCCTATTGTTAGTGACGTAGTCATTCTTGGTGCTATAAAAGCATGTGCAAGTCCCATGGAAGAAAAGCCTAAACCAGGCTCAAACTCCCTACAATCATTACTATTCAACCTGCTGCAACTGTGGCCCCCTGGAATTTTAAACAGAGACACTGCAGCAGCTCATTGGGAACAAGTGAAGCTGTTCAAGTCCTGATTATTCTGGTAGAGACTGAGCAAATTAATTAATAATTAGGTGTGAAATTAATGTATACCTTCTGTTTTCCTTAGCAATTTTCACATTGCTAATTTGCTTCTGCACCACCAAGGGACAAAGTACATTTAATGTGGGAAGGAACTAAAAGTCTCCCTAGGTGAACTTTGTTACATTTGCTTTCTAACTTTTAGTATGGTATAGAGCTTTAGCTGAACTCTTTAAAATGTCTGACTCCTTAAATCCCAGCTATTTATGTTGCCTCTTTAAGCAAGACTTAATTGGCTGATGAGATTGGATGATGAAAATATTGCTTTATGTTACATTATGCTAGATAGGTACATAATATATTCTTTCATTATGTCTTATTCGGTATGTTTGCATTTTAAACGTGGTGACTGAGGGTGTTTACGTAGGATATATTAACTGAAACTAGTATGAGATGATGTTAGAGTTGCACTATTGTATATAATGTAGCAATGTGTTGTTGGAGGGCTTTTATATGTTTCTGTATGTTAAGCAGGATGTTTTACTCAGAGGGAGTGTTTTGTGATTATTTACTGTGAGAAATATATAAATAAAGTTGAGTAGACCTGACAGCCTCTGTATAAGCAGGTAATTATAGACTGCACCAAAAAGCAGCATGAATAGTATTATAAATGTTTCAGTAAAATGATAGCTTTAATGGGAAGACCTTGTGGAAATCTGAGGTGATGCAAGATAAAGCTTGAATCTCTGCTCCTCTTGAAAAGTGAGGTTAGAGACTTCCTGCTCTAACAAGCCAGCATTGGGCCATTTATTAAGTGTAAGGCTAGCTATGCCAAATCTTTGTCTCTCTGCTCATCCTGTTAACTTAGGCTGTGATTTTTGTTTACTCTAGTCTTTTTAACTTTTTTGACAGCTCCAGGCTACTGGATGGGGTGAAGATATCTGCAGCAAAATAGAAATTATATAAGTGTGGAAACTTCCATGAGTAGGTACAAGCAAGTTTCTTAGCATGCTTATGAAGCATACATTACTGTAGGAGCAACATATGCACACAAAAAAAAATGTTCTCTTCTTGTTTTTTACAGAATCACAGAATGTGCTGAGTTGAAACAGACCCACAAGGATCATTGAGCCCAACCCTTAGCCCTGCACAAGACCATCCCCAAGAGTCACACCACATGCCTAAGGGTATCATCCAAACACTTCTTGAACTGTAGCAGGCTTGGTGCTGTGACCACTTCCCTGGGTGGGAAGCCTGTTCCAGTGCCCAACAACCCTCTGGGTGAAGAACCTTTTTCTAATATCCAATCTAAACCTTTCCTGACACAACTTCAGGCCATTCCATCAAGTCCTGTCACTGGTCACCACAGAGACAAGATCAGTGCCTGCCTCTCCTCTTCCCCTCATGAGGAACTTGTAGACTGCAATAAAGTCTCCCATAGTCTCCTCTTCTCTGGGCTGAACAGACCAAGTGATCTCAACTGCTCCTCATATGGCTTCCCCTCAAGACTCTTCATGATCTTTGCTGCTCTCCTTTGGACACTCTTTAACAGCTTAGTATCTTACTTATATTTTTGTGCCCAAAACTGCACACAATATTCCAAGTGAGGCCACACCAGTGCACAGCAGAACAATTCCCACCCTTGACTGACTGGCAATGCTTTGCCTGATGCCCCCCAGGACACAGTTGGCCCTCCTGGCTGCCAGGGCACTGCTGACTCATATTCAAATTGCTATTTATCAGGACACCGCAGGCACTGTTTTCCAGCATCTCGTTCTGCAGTCTGTGCATACATCCAGGGTCCCATCCCAGGTGCAGAATCCAGCACTTTCCCTTGCTGACCTTCATATAGTTGGTGATTGCCCAGTCCTCTAATTTCCTAGGTCTCTCTACAGGATCTTCCTGCCTTAAAGGGAGTTAACAGTTCTTCCCAGTTTTGTGTCATCTGCAAACTTCCTTGGTATCCCTTCCATTCCTGTGTCCAAGTCATTTATGAAGATGTTGAAGAGCACAGGGTCTAAGATGGAGCCCTGTGGAACCCCACTAGCGACAGGTGACCAGTCTGATGTTACCAGATTAACTATTACCCTCTGTGATTGGCCTGTGAGCCAATTGCTCACCCACCACTTTGTGTTTATCTGTCTGTGTGCTGGACAGTTTGTCCAGAATGATCCTGTGAGAGACAGTATTGAAAACTTTACTGAAATCCAAAAAGATTGCACCAGCTGGTTTTCCTTGATCAGCTAGGTGGGGGACCTTGTCATAAAAGGAAGTCAGGCTGGGTAAGCAGGATCTTCCTCTCATGCAGCCGTGGTAGCTGTGATCAATGACTGTGTTGTCTTTCAGGTGTTTTTCAATACTTCCCAGAATAAAATTCTCCATACAACAGAATAGAATAGGAAATCCTTTTTTCATAAGCAGAAATATGTCCACAGTCTCTTTCCCAGTCTTATCCTAAATGTACTTGACTTGGTACAGAAACGCAGTATGTCTTTAAGAGATTGCATTGTTCTTGTTTTGAATTTGATGCTATTCAGATATCTCACTTCAATTTCAGATAAGAGTACCATCTTAGTCAACAAGGAACATCAAAAGGTGACAGTCTAGCAGTCTTTCAAGTACCTCATTTGTAATGTAGGTGATTTCCCAAACTGTTCTTAGTGCATGTGCTAAGCAAACAGTCTGAACAAAATCAAACTAACCCATTATGTTCAGATTAACCTTCTTGCCAGCATGTTAGCAGAGGGAATTTTGTGGTCTCCAAGGCTGTTTATTTTAGTGATATCCCAAAAGTTAGCACTTTCCTTTCTTTGGATGTTATTTACCATCAAAAAAAACTAGAAATAATCTGAAAGGTAAATAGTTAGGCTACTTGTAAACTGTGGTAGGAATATATGCCAATATTTTGGTTTGCAAAGGATACTATTTGCATATTAATCCAAAGAACAGTTTACGTAAAGATTTTTAAAAGGCTGATTCATCAAAAATTGGTTACAAAAATACATTAGGATTAAATAGAATCTAAATGTTATGGCTGGACTTAAGTGGCTTGATTATACTTTTAAACATCTGGCACTGAGTTTCCATAGTCCTAATAAACTGAATTTCTCTTTCTTCCAAAAATTGTTTCTACTGTTTATCCCATTTGGATAAATATTAGTACTTGGACTGGCTGGCATGGGGAGAGAGGCAAAGCTCTTCCACTGAAGTCACTGCTGGTGAAAGCCCTGACTAGCACCTGCCATCTGGACCATGGCACGTGCCTGGGTGAGGGACTGTGCCCTCAGCAGTAGTTAGAGCTGGTCTGCTTGCTTTATGCAAGGAAGACAAACATTAAGGCTCTCTTAGTGCAGTTTAGGTTAAAATATTGTTAATGCAAGCTTATTGTGATTATGGATTTCACCAGTTTTCTCATATGGTTGTTCTGTTTCTTCCCATCTCTTCTCATAATTGCTTGCTAAGGACACCCATTTTGCTTCATCCATGCTGGTGGAATCTCTGGAGTACAAAGGTGTTTTTCTGAGCAAAAATTTTCTCCACAGTGTTAACTTAAGAATACAAGATACTGCATTTTATGTCTATGATTTGCATTATTTTTTTTTTCTCCTAAGGGGCTTACTTATTTTCTCTTGCAACCAATGCAAAACTTTTCCTCTTTGTCTCCTTTGCTTTTTTTTTCTGTTTTTTTTTTTGTTTGTTTTGGTTTGGTTTGGTTTTTTTTTGTTTGTTTGTTTGGGTTTTTTCTTTTGTTTTGTCTTTTTTTTTTTTTTTGCTTTCAGTTTTGCTTGAATTTGCAATAGGAATAGAAAAGTGGGAAAGGTGCTTGGAGGACCTTAAATTCCAGCAGCTCATATCAGAAGTCAATGAAAGGGCTGCCACCTGTATTATTCGTTTCCCTCTCCTATGCCAGGCTCTTCTTTATCCTTCTTCCTTGATCAAGCTTCCTATGATCACTCTTCCCTTCCCTATCAGTTTCTTCCTGGGTAAGATAGGTCCAAAGTTGCTATTCTCCTTTATAAGGTCTGCCTGCTATCCTCCTTTACTGCTCTTAATTTTTTCTCTTTCCCCTTGTTAGGCATAGAAGGGTCAGGGCCTTGTCCTCTGGGCTTTCTTGAACTTTGGGTACTAGCCATAAGTTCATTTCACTATGAGAGAATGTCAGAGTCTATTTAAGTCAGTGGAAAGACTCCAATAATTTCAGAGGGGTTTGGATAGTGGCCGTGAGACCGTGGTTGTGTTGGTCAGAATTTCATTCTGTAGCAACCCTATCCAGCAAGTCAACAGAATACCCTGGCTTGCCCTCATTCCCCCAAAACACTTGCTCACTGTTATAGTCAGTGGTAACTACAGCAACAGTGAGAAACTCTTTCTCTTGAGCCATTTGAAATGTAATTACCTTCTCAGTGATGGTATTATTAGGAATTTTCACTCCCTTTTCACAAAAAAAATCTTTCTTTTTTTTTTTATAAATCATCAATGAGCAACAGATTCATATCTGCACTTTTACAATAATGCTGGAAATATTACTTTATCCATATCATATTGAGATTAACATTTTTTAAAAAATATCTGTGAATGGTTACATTGCCCCTCAGTCAACCCTTTGCTAAGTTTTATGTATTCATCTCTTCAAGTTGTAGCTTATAATTATTGCCAACCTGCTGAACATTTCTGTTACTCTTCACTGAATTTCTTCTTCATATAGTAATGATTTTCTGCTTATTAAAAATAATTTAAACATTCACAACCAATTAACTAAGTTGTCCTATTCAAATCTCATTATTTGACTGGTGAATTTGTATAACAAGGTGGACATCATGCATTAATATTTTTCATGAGCTATTGAAGAAATTACTTTGCAAAGCTTGGAACTCTTAATTTTCTTCTTTACAAATATCTCCTAACTCTGTACACGTTCATGAGGTTTTGGCTTAATTTTCACAGGATCTCTCCTCTGTAAATGTTGGGTTTTTTTCCAGCTACTTCTGACCTCAAGATGCAATTTTGCAATTTTTCCAGCCTTTAAAACTAAATCAGAATATCCTCTGGGGTCTTCTTTTTTTTTTTTTTCCTGATAACTAGAATTTCATATGGTTTTAAATTCTTGTGGGTCATGTGCTGGATCTCTGCTTTAAAGTTACATCAAGTGAAAAAGGTATAACATCTATGCAAGTTTGTTCCACAAATTACATTTTGTTTGTTGACACTTATAATTCTGTCCTCTCATTTCACTGTGATTTCTCAGCTGTGATTTTTCTACTTTATCCCTGCCAACTTAGATGTTCAAAGTAATTTAGTTTAGAAAAACAAAATCAACATTATCCTTCATCAAGGAAAAAAGAGGTCACTGCAACATTGATATTTTGTTATTTTAGACAGCCGGAAGTCACACAGTCAAAGAATGGTAATGTATGGCACATAAGCCATTTGTTCAGCACTGATTATGAATTGGAGCCAGGACAGAAGATGATCATTCATGTCAAAACCAAATCCTCAAATAATCTATCAACTCTGAATTAGAGTCCAAGAGAATTGTAAGGAGGATGAGATAAAGGAGACAATAACACATTTTGGAGAGATCTCTGATGTTATCTTGTTCAGGCAAGCAAATGGTAAATTGTCCATCCACATCTCAATTTCAGGTTGGCTGGAATTCCTGCATTAAACCAAAAAAAAAAAAAAAAAGGCAAGCAAACAGAAAACAAAAACAAACACAACAAACTTAACAAAACACCCCCTCCCTACACACACACAAACACCCCACCCCCAAAAATCCCAAATAAAAAAGCCCAACCAAAAAACCAAACCAAACAAA
>JAWWMO010000121.1:64016686-64128509 GCA_035047845.1 Dendrocincla fuliginosa | reverse complement strand
CCCAAAAATCCCAAAGAAAAAAGCCCAACCAAAAAAACAAAACAAACAAAGGAAAAAAAAAAAAAAAAAAACCATCACAAATATAGGTTCAAGTGTTAGCAAAACCTTAGTGTAGATTGAATCATAGAATAATAAAACAGCCTAAGCCAGAAGAGACGTAGAAGTTCATCTGGTCCAAACTTTCATGTGGAAGGGAGCCCTGATATTATCTAGCACCCAATCCAGTCATATCTTGAAAATCTCTAGTGATGAAGAATCCACTACATCCCTGGGAAGATTGTAACAATGACTGATAGTTCTAACTGTGAAAAAATTCTTATATCAAGGTGAATCCTGTCCTCATATGACTTGGCACTTTGTCCCTTGTCCTCTCCATGTGGGTCCTTGTGAAGAGAGACCTTCCCTGTCCTCTTTGTAGATGCCCTTTAAGTACTAGAAAACTGTGATGAAGTCACAACTGAACCTTCTCATGAAGGAAAAGACTTAACTGCTTCAATTTTCCTTGTAGATCAGGTTCTCCATCACCTGGATCATCTTTGTGGCCCTCCTTTGAATCCTCTCCAGTCTGTGACTGTCTTTTTTGAATTGTGGAGGTGAAAAATGGACACAGTTGAGGAAACACATTCTCATTTTTCTTGGCTAATGACACAGTTGCAGACAGACTTCAGAGATATAATTAATTCCTTTTACTATCTTGAAATTCAACTAAATCCTCCTAACTACAAAGTATTAGGATGTTGTCTACCCTTATAACTAAAAAGAGATCCAGGGAAGCAGAGATGATATATCTTGGCTTTTATACACTTTCCGCTAATACCATTCTCGCAATTTTTCCTACAGGACTTTTTTTAATATACATATATATATATATAATTTGCAGGAGGATTTTGAGAAGGAAGAGTACTTAAAGGTAATGAGAAATTTCTTCTTCGTCCTGTAAATTGTGGTTAGCTTTTTCTGAGATGTTGTGGTTTGCGTTTGCTCCCTGCCAAACCCAGCTCTTGGCCACACAGATTCCCCCCTCCCAAGAGAGAAAAAATAATATCAAAAGAAAATTGTAGTAAAAATAATATATATATATTCACATATATTACAGTTATATGCAATTAAACGCTATGTATATACAGAACAAGAATCGCAAACAACCACAGAAGGGAAAAGGGGAAGAGGAAAAGGGACAAAATCAAGTAAAACCAAAACAAAACAGATACACACACTTGAAAACTCAGGGAATAGCTCAATAAAGTAACTAACAAAATAAATTCTCACCAAACTTCCCTCAAGAAAACAGTTTCTTCACCTCTGTTCAGCTGGGACAACAGTTTCTCAGATAGGCCTCAGGTCACACAGATAAGAGCAAAGGCAACACACCGAGACCTGATGTCCTCCAAACACCCAAAAGGAAGAGAGAGAGGAACCTCCCTCCTTTGTCTTTATATACACCTGATTATGTAAAGGAATGGTGTGGAATACTTCCTTAGTTATAACCCTGTTACCAGGGAAGGCCTCGACCAAAACCAAGAAAACTAAACCACCACAGATATAAATGGCTGGTATAGCCATTTTCCTTCTTTAACACATGCACCACAAGAAAAGACCATGATAGCAATCACAGCCCATGAAGAATTGTTGTCAGTCTCATTCAGAAGCCAAAGCAGAAAAGTTTTAGTTTTTCTTTCTAATGGAGTCTGTGTGCAATCCCAAAATACACTGTAAGACTGGAATGAAATCTATCTCCAAATCTGGTACAGGACCCCCAGAATCTATGTATTTCTCTGCAGCGTGACATAGAAAGTTGGGGGGTGGCGAATGGGGAGAAGAAAATCTGAGTTCTTGGTAACTATCTCCCAGACAGACCAGATAATTGTAATCCCCATTTCATCATAGGAAACTATATGGGTATGAAGAAAGGAAGAGGGAAAATAAAGTTATGGCAAGATCAGTTTGGGCAGTAACACATAACCTGCTTGATATATCTATAACAAAGCTTTTCCTTTCACTAGTGCTATGAGCCTCAATCAAGTCATTCATCAGGAATGCAATGCTCCATGTGCTGTCTAAACACAGAAAGGACAGTCCTTGTCATTTTACAGAAGAATGGAATCACAGAATATGCTGAATTGAAACAGACCCACAAGGATCATTGAGTCCAACCCTTAGCCCTGCACAGGACCATCCCTAAGAGTCACACAACGTGCCTGAGAGTATCCTTCAAACACTTCTTGATCTCTGGAAGGCTTGGTGCTATGACCCCTCTCTTGGGGAGCCTGTTCCAGTGCCCAACAACCCTCTGGGTGAAGAGTCCTTTTCTAATAACCAGTCTAAACCTCCCCTGGCACAACTTCAGGCCATTCCCTCAGGTCACAATAGAGAAGAGATCAGTGCCAGCCCCTTCTCTTCCCCTCATGAGGATCTTGTAGACTGCAGATTTTACAATCACAGAATAAAAATAACAGGAGCAAGCAAGAGGCTATGTGCTATAAAACAGATGTATTTTCTGAGCTGGAATTTGGAAATGTTAAGTGAACTTTTCCTGCAAAATCAGCTTTCACACATCTCAGTATATACTACTCTTATACTAGGTTTGGGCAAACAAACACAGGTGTAATATACAAAACAATGTGTTTTCTAACTTTTTTGTATTTAACATTTCAAAGCATAGCTCAAGTTTCTTTAACAGTAGACAGTTAAAAGTATGCCAATAAATATATATGTACAATTTTAAGAATAAATGAAAATAAAGGCATTGTTTGAGTTTACATGAATGAATTATAGTAATCATTTGTCTTCTGGGGAGAAAAAATCTCCCCTTGCCCATATTCACAGATTTCAGCAGCTTTGATGGAATTTTGTAACCCAAGCCTTAAATTCTGCTGTCAACAATGGAGAACATTTTGATGCAGGTGAAAAAGGAAGTGTCTGGCATGGATTTTCCAGGGAGTGATCACACCTGACCAAGCTGACAGTAGCGGATGTCTTTACCTTGGCTTTTCAAGGCTTCCAATGGAGTTTCCTACAAAATTCTTGTCCCTAAGTTGAGTCATTATATTGTGAATTGATGGACAGCTAGTTGGTTAAAAAGCAGTTGGCTGGTTGGGCTCAAAGTGCAGAGTAATGGACTGTGTTTACCTGGAGGCTGCTGGCAGTGGAGTACCACCAGTGGGTCTGCCTTAAGACCTGTTTAACATCTCAGGAGCACCCTACTCTGACCTCAGCACAGAGCCTTCTGTAACAGAGCTGGACCAAGGGCCTCCCAAGCATTTTTATGGTATAGCCTTTGTAAAACTGTCAATGACTTCCTTCTTTAAAGGATATGTTTAGAAATTATGCTAAGTTTTTCCATTTGAAAGCCTGTTATTATCATGTAGGTAGCTTTCTTAATTGCTTACAGGAAGCATGACTGAACTCTGATAAGGTTGAACAATATGTTAATTACACCTGAAAATTTAATCTAGTGTGGACTCTAAATAGTCCTTAAAAATGACATTTTGATTTTAAATTTAAGAAAAAAGAAAACAGAATCAAAGTAGTAGGATATATATATTTACTAATAAAAAGGCCTGCTAAGTGGCAACTCTACTTCCTAAAAATTGAACTTATTTGCCAGAATGAGCACTGGAACAGAAAATGTTATTGTGAAACCAGCTGAACACAAAAAGCTGAATTCAGCACTCAAATGCATTCACACAACTGTCATTGACTGGGAACAGGATTGGCTTAGAGCATGGAAATGAATAAGCCTTTGCCAAGTGAAGAAAAACATAGACAACTTCAGAAACCACATCACAGGAACATTTCCCCACTGTGCCTGTAGTTGTGGTCTAGTAGTCTGCTGAAGCGAGGGAGAAGAGAGAAGCATGAAAGCAGACAGACAAACATGTCTGCAGACACCAAGCAACAAGAGGGTTGCAGCATAGTGACAAGGTGCCTCACTGACTGTAACCCTTTTTTAAAAAGCTGAAACTGCACTGGATAAAAAAGTTTATTAATTCTTTACAGTCATTTGAGGAATGATGGATGAGTGCACTTTGTAAAAGTAATATCCTACTTGTTGAATCATAGATGTACTTCTCTTGAACAGGAATTTTGCTTTACTGTACTGTTCTTCCCTCTCCACATGTGTGACAACTGATAACTGGTGTTATGGGAAGAGTCAATCAATAGACCTGTTATCGTTACATTACTGAGGGGTGCTTTAAATGGCTTTATTAACAGTAAGGAAAATGAAACTAATTTTATATAGAAATATAACTTACTGTGTGGTCAATTAAGTTATTAAATATATTTTGGAAATAGGTTTGGTAATTATTGAACTGAATTAGGCTGCACAAAGTTGTAGGGGTAAAAACCAGCAAAGTCTTAATTTTCCTAAACCTTCAGGACAAGACACTAAATCTAAAGCCATTATTTAGCTAATTAACATTTTATTCAGATTGTGGGGGAATAGTGGAGAGCAATTCTGAAAGAAATTCTTAAGAATTACTAGATAACTACTAGACAAGCTGGAGTTCTTTTCAGTCATATATCTACTTTTTTTCCTAGGCTGCAAAATAATTTCCCAATTATTTTCAGGAGGATTAGATGTAAAAGCTTCTGTTTCATTGCTCCTGAGCAGACTGGCAGATAGCACTGAGCAAGCCTAGTGGACCTGGGGAAGTGGGGCTGCAGTGTCAGCTGACCTGCATTTCAATACAGTCAACAGGTCTGAGTGCAGTGATATTCCTTGATATTTTTCTTTTCAGTGTGGAAAAACCCAGAGTCAGCAATATAAGTCTTAAACTGCAAAATCTTATTATTTACTCAAAGGATAAAGAAGGCTTTTCACAAAAATAAAACCGTTCACAATCTAAATCTTGGTTGTGCTCTCTAGATAGAAGGTGCTTGCAGTAGAAAGTTGGTCCCAGGAAACCAGGACAGGATCCCTGCCTACCCAGCAGGGCTGGAGCTTTTCTCCTTTGGTAATGAGCTCTGCCTAACAGTGTGCACAGTAGAGCAAACATCATACAGTTGTCTATATGCCAATACCTGTGGCCGCTGATCTGGTAGCAAATAGTAGTCATTAGACCCATGCAGATTATGCACATACAGAGCTGGAAAATGACAGCAGTTGCTCTATCTAGTGATATCATGATGTAAGGGAGGCAGAAATACTTAAGAAATAGGTGTTTCAATTGCTTTAGACTTTTCCATCAGCACGGCATCATGCTGCCTCATATTCTTAGTCACACATACACTGCAAATATTTTAATTTTCCATTATGCATGTCAGAAATAAAGCCTACACCATTAATGTATAGCAATATAACCTTCCCTGACATGAAACATTCAGCTTGTGCCTGACTAGCATGAAGAACAGAAAACCACAGTCCACTGAAGAAAACAAGCAGGCAGCTCTAGTGGGTCCTGTGAGCTATATGAACCTCTGACATATCAGAGAGATCGAGCATGCAAAACAGCCATAAAGCTCCCACTTTTTCCACCAAGGAGGACGGTGTTTGGCCACTGCTGAATAGTTGTAAAACACTGGCTGAACACTTTGCCATGTGTACTGTGTCTGTGTAGGCAATTTAGTAAAAAGTCACACTATCCTCTCCTTCTCTTCTCTCTGCTGAGGAGACCTTTCTGTCCCATAGTACAACTTCCAGTGCAACAATGATAGAAAAAACGTGGGAAGTGTGAAAAATTGATAGGGTTGTGTGTTTGTTTTAAAATCCACTAACATATTATAGATATGTTATGTAGAATAAAATGAAATGTGAGAAAATACTTTTTCTTTGCTAATTAAAAAAAGCTGTACAGATACTGTAGTTATGGGTTGGTCTGCTCCAACACAGATCCTTGGTGGTCTTTTCTACACTTACCTCATTTTTTCATGTGCCTCTAGCTAATGTTTTCTCTTAATTCTGAGTTTTTGGCATTGCTTGGTGCAATTGTAACACTTAAGGAACAGCCAGCCCTCACTGCACCCTGAGAATGTCTTTGAAGGACAGGGAGAACAAAAAAGGAATTATAGCTACGCACTGATTTCTCAATGCATTTTCATACAAGACTGGATACAAAGAAAGCAAAATCTGTAGTCTGAGTGACAGAAAGTAAGTGGTTGTATCAATGACAGCAGAAAGGCAGGGAGGCTGGATTTGTTCTTGAATGGAGAGGTTATTTCTGCAACATGGATATTTGCAGTGGTTGATGGAGGCTTGAAACAAAACACCACCTGAAATTGATTATTTAAAATGATAGTGGCATCTCCTTTAATGCAACAAACCACACTGTGGTTCTCCTGTTAATTTTGATCACTGTATAAATGACTTGAGTAATTTCAGTGAGGTAGTGTATGGGAGAAAGCTCCACTAGGAAGAGGAAGGGGATGCATGTTAAGAGCTCCCTCCAAGACTTTTTCAGGTTGACTGAGTGAGAGCATGATAAAAGGTGAAGATGAGGATTTTCAGAAAAGATAGTTGATTTTTGGGGTGTTTAAGTATTTTTCAGGAAACTTTGGTTGGACGTGCTTTTTAGGAAACACTGTCTTCACGCCCTGCAGCTCCCTTCTTGTCTCCTTTACATAGGTTGCCACCAGCCACTGCTGAAAATCTCAGGCTACATAACTGCATCATTTATAGGTGATGAGAAGCCTCCCCAAACTACTAATTAAAAGACCCACTGCAGCCTCACAAGAAAAAATATCCTTTCTGACTAAAACAGTCCAAACTCTGTTTGTACACCCTTCCTCTGTTCTGTCAGTGTGCCACTGTATCCTGTAGTGCTTGTCCATAACAGCAAGAAATTGAAAGTTAAAATTTCTATTTAAGGAAGCTGACTAAAGAGTTTTCATTCTTCCAGTTTAACTACTTTTGAAAGTATACCTACAGTGTAAGGATGACGGAAAGAACAGTAAAACCTGCAGCCTCTTGCAATCTCAGAACAGATGCTTTTGGCTAGAGTAGCAGGGAAGAAAGGGAGAGAAGGGCCAGTATGAAAGACAAGGAGATAAAGAGGAAGAGGTCTGGGGAAGCTACAATGAAAGAGGTACGTTGAAGACAGAGTCGTAATGAAATTAAAATCAATATTATAAATATATAATGATATTATTTTCCTGGTAGTGCAAAGCTATGAGCCTGCTAATGGAATAAACTTGGTGCTTAGTGCAGTCTGCACTTGCTCATGGAAACTGTGTCCTGCTGGGTGTAGAGGGTGGAACTTTCCTGAATATGTTAGTGCTATGAAGTGTTCATAGATTATCATGGTCTGTTAGAGAAATGCTTAAATCAGAGAAGGAAACGACCTCTCATACCAACTTTACAAGAGTCCTTACTGGTCCCTTGAAGATTTACTGCATGACTGACCTAGCAGTGATCTGAGAACATTGCGAAATCGTATCCATAAGCGTGGATCCTGTTTGTGCCTGCAAGCAGTATACTCAATTTACAACTAAAGATGAAAGCCTTTTGAAAGCTCTTCCTTAAAGTCATACCCTCTGCCATAAAGTCTGTGAGGGATTTTTCCCCTTCAAAATATTGCAGGAGGGTTTTCTAGTGCAAGCTTGTCTTGTTTTATTTTCTTTTGGATGTAGTGGAAAAAAACCCAACCTTTTTGAGAGTTCAGATAATCAGATTTACATTTTGTTTAGGCAGTCGCACTGCTACTGTTCTGAAACTAACTCCCAATACAGTTTTATCCTCCAATTCATTATCTCAGTATCCGATCATCTTTCTTGCTAAACAATAACAACAAAGAAGTTCCTAAAGGAATTCAAAGAGTCCCTGGCATTCCTTTTCTCTGGCATTTTTCTTTTTCAGAGTTGATCTTTGCTTAGGCTGTCTGATTTTTAACTTTTGAGATTCTATTAATTTGGTTTACTGACTTTTTTCTTCAGTTCCTGGAATTCATAGTGGGGGTGGCAGGGATTAATGTTTGTTAGTATAAAGCAGTGTGGATCTTCTGTTTAAGGCTTTGTTGTTTCCTAAAGAAAGTCAGATTATAATACCTTCTGATTTATTTTGTTTTCTTCCACCATAGCTGGATTCTCTCGAGGAGGAATACTATGTCTCCATACTCCCACAAGCTTTGTCCTGTGCTTTTCCGCCTGGCACAGCTAGAAAGCAGTTTTTCCCTAGCAGGTATTTTACCCTTTTAATGTTTGCAAACATCTAGCACCTCTCTTAAAATTCTCACACCACTAGTATTGATTTTTTTTCCATTTAATATTTTCCGATGACTTTATCAACCTTCAAATTTCTTTAATTTACTTTTTTTTTAACTCTGTAAACTCAATTATTTGCATTGTTCTTTCATTATTATTAAGTATTCTGCTGAAATCTGAAGGCATTTAGAACTGTAAATCCCAAACCTGATAAAGGTAGAATACTTAATTTGTTTAAAGTATTAATATTAATGAAAATTGCTCAGTGGAAGTGGATTATAAACCAACTCATTTATACAATACTGAAGTCAGTTCTTATAGATTATTCCTTTATAGATTATTCCAGGGACCTAAGAAGAGCTAACAAGGCAAAAATAAATTCTTTAATTGAGAAGCTGCTAACAAGAAGAATGAACGAAACAAAATCAAAATGGATTTAGTTGCACACTGGTAACTGGATAGAAGGCATGTAGGCAATCTAAAATTATATGATTTGTCTCCTTGTCTTTTTTTATGTTACACCACTATGTTAGTCCATTGGAAATCATGCTTCATTTATAATATTGTATCTGTTGGGAGGATCTGGCTGAAATAAACTTTCAAAATCTCCATAGGTACAAATCACATAACCTGGAGCCCAAAGAAAACGCAAACTGAATTACATATGTTGAGGTCCATGTTACGACATGGACTCATAGACGTCATGTTAAAGAGCTTTTCTGCTAGATCTCTTTTGGAACATAACTGCTTAGCCCTTTCCCCTGACAGACTGCCTGTGATAGAAGTGCTCAAACCTTCAGTGGCTCTTGCAGCAAACACTAGCCTTTCCTTCAGCTCTGTCTACATCTGGGTCATTAATTTCTACATCATCAGTGCTGAGAATGAAAGTACAGTTGAAAATTGATGAAAATATTTAATGGATGCAAAGGAATCTGACGAAATTGTTTCCATCCCTATCTGGGCTCTTAGCAGTGGCGTAAGGACAATGTTGATACGTTGGCTCTGTGAAACTCTTCTGTGCAGAACTGTTCAGTGTAGAACCATCTTGTTTGTATTTTTAAGTTGTCATTGGTGATGAGGACTGTAAAGTACCCTGCAGACATACTGAACATGATTTGGAACAATGTAAACATAACAATGGGAAAATATTCCATCTGTTAACAAAATCCAGTTTTTATTGTAGAGCAATTCACATGAAAATTCATGGGTTAAGTATGGCCTTCTTTTGCTATATTACAATACATTGTTGTGGATAACGGTTTTGAAAGCTTTTGTGGGGCAATAAGCATCAAATTCAGTTGTCTAAAAATGGCATTTAGTTTGAGATGTCCTTGGGAACAATCTGTGGTATCCAGATGCTCCAGAACAGTGTAGGCATCCTGTTTGTCCCGTGCCACATCTGCCAGACACATGGGCATGTCTGAAGTGCCTTAGGGCATCCCAAATGGCACTAGATGCCTGTTTTAGTCTGCTGAATCAATCCCTCTGTGTTTCTTTCAGGTCAGCTTAAATTGAAGCTAGGTTAAGGGGAACTAATTTTAGATGAACTTAAAGGAAGGTGTTGTCAGAGGGCTGAACATCTCTTATATATCTATTCTGTTTTTCTCTCAGTCCAATAGGTATCCTAATTGCACCAAATAACCCTAGCCACCTGTACATATAGGTAGTTTCACCATGTACAATTCACATTTTTCACAACTAAATTTTATCCTTAACATCTGCTTTGTTCCTGTTTAGGCTCCTACATCCTGCGTATGAAGCCATACCTATCACTGATGTCTAACACGTTAGTTCAGTCTATTTTCTTTTCACTAATACACTCATGCCTCTTGACTTTGAGGCACTGAAGTGCTGAGGCCTGAACAACAGGCCCTGAGCCAGAGTTGACCTCTAGATGAACCTTCCAACTTAAAGTTAGATATAGCCATGTATCTGCTTATTAGGCAAAGTACTGCTTAATTAGCGTATTTGTTATGAATGTACCTATCTTTCTATATTTAGAGACTAGTCAAGGGCACGGAGGCAGATGGCTGGCCTTATTAAATATGAATGTATCTATCTTTGTTCAACAGTAGTTGGTCCAAATTGACTCTGATTTTATCCTGAGCCCTGGCCAGGTGAAAAGGTTATTCAGGTTTTGGGTGAAAACCAATGAGAGAAGAAACCCAGATATTTTCCACACTAAATAAGTGATGTAAGCTTGTTTGTTTAACAATATAAAAACTGGACCCATTCACAGCAAAGACAGACACCTCACCTACAAGTGGACACACTGCAAAGGATTTCCCAGTTACCAGGAGTGGTTCTCTGACCCTTTGTTGTTTTTGGGGCTCCCCAGCTGATGTGTGGGTCTGGATGATGGTAATGTTTTAAAGGGGTAATTGGTGATGTGTCTTTCTTAATCACTATAGACACTCTTTGTAGTAATGACTAGGTGCATTGCTAAGCTTATCCTTTTATAATTCTTTGCTTCTTTTGCAATCATTTACTGTTTTGCACTATAGTAAGTTTATATACTTATTCTTTAAAATTGGTGTCTGTGTATTTTGTGGTGACCCTCTTCCTCTGGCAAAACAGGCATTTAATGTATAAATTAATTACAATGTGGATTCAGAGTGGTGAACACAGAAGTTAAACAAATGAAACTTAAAGGCAATCAGCCGTCACTAGTGGGATTCCACAGGGCTCTGTCTTAGGCTCTGTTCTCTTCAGCATCTTCATAAATTACTTGGACATAGGACTAGAAGAGAAGTTAAGCAAGTCTGGAGGTGATATGAAATTGGGAGGACCTGTTGACTCCCTTGAAGGCAGGGAGGCCTTTTGGCAAATTAAAAGACTGGGCAGTCACCAACCATATGAAGTTCAACAAGAGAAAGTGCTGGATTCTGCACCTGGGACTGGGCGACATTGGATGTAGTACAGACTGGGGGATGAGATACTGGAAAGCAGTGCAATGGAAGGGGACCTGGGGGTCCTGGTCAATGGCAAGTTGAATATGAGTCAGCAGTGCCCTGGCAGCCAGGAGGATCAACTCTGTCCTGGGGGGCATCAGGCAAAGCATCGCCTGCCTGTTGAGGGAGGGAATTGTTCTGGTCTGCTCTTCACTGGTGTGGCGTCACTTGGAATATTGTGTGCAGTTTTGGGCACAAAAATATAAGATATTAAGCTGTTAGAGAGTGTCTAAAGGAGGGCAATGAAGATGGTGAAGGGCCTTGAGGGGAAGCCATATGAAGAGTGGCTGAGGTCACTTGGTCTGTTCAACCTGAAGGAGACTGGGGAGACCATATTGCAGTCTACAAGTTCCTCATGAGGGGAAGAGGAGAGGCAGGCACCATCCTCTTCTCTTTGGTGACCAGTGACAGGATCTGAGAGAATGGCTTAAAGTTGTGTCAAGGGAGGTTTAGGTTAGATATTTTAATGGTTCACCCAGAGGGTAGTCGGGTGTTGGAACAGGCTCTGCAGGGAAGTGGTCACAGCACCAAGCCTAACAGATACTGTCAGTCACATGTTGTGACTCTTGGGGATGGTCCTGTGCAGAGCTGATTTGGACTCAATGGTCTGTTTGGGTCCCTTCCTTGTGTGGTTCTGTGAATTCCCTTTCTTTATGTTTTAAGTAAAATACAATGCCTATGATTTCTGATGGGAGGGTCAATTTGGCCTTTGCAGCATCCTACTATAATGTGTTTTCTAGCACTGGAAAAAACTCTACTGTCATAGAAGTTTTATTACTTCAAGTTACAGCTCTACTAGCATCTGTTAGTCCTAGCAATTTTGAATTTTCCCAGGTAAAGTGATGATTTATCATTTTAAGGTGATGTTATCACTCAAATTGGAACCCACATTTTTTGTTTTCCATGGAAAAACAACAAAACAAAAGCTAGTTTTCTATATAAAAAAATGCTCCTTCATACCTGACAGAAAAAAAGGCATCTGATTGTAGTTATATTTCAAAATATGAGTGCACAAGGTAGAAATGTGATACTTGTCAGGTTTCTGGTACAAAAACATATTTCAAAGTTGCACAGTCCAACTCACCTTGAAGAATGTTTTACCCAGCTCCAGGAAGAGCTCCAGGTCAACGCACATCAAAATGGTAAGAGTTTCATAGTAGAAACACAGAACTTAGTTCCAAGCCTTCAAAGACAAACTGAGCAACATCTTTAGGATATGTCAGTGGAAACCATTTTATATTATTCTAGTGACAAATTAGGAACTAATTTCAATCCAAGTTGTACTTATGTAAATTTGACTGCTACTATGGTCCAACAAGTGACTTGTGTTTGATAATTTGGCACCATACGGCTTCCATCGAGGTCCACAAGAGGCATTCCAGAAGAATAAATCTATTCTCTTCAGCTGCCACCCCAGAAGAGGTAGGATCAGCAGGAGAAGTTAGTGGTGGTTGGAAGGATCAGACAGGGAGATTGGTATCTCCTATATGAAATCACAGTGCTTTGATGGCAAACTGCTTCAGTGCAGTTTCCCCTTAAGAGAAATTCCTGGTGTCCAGATACAACTCTTGATGATGGGAAATTATCAAAAAGACAAAGCAACTCTTATTTGTGAAGAAATATTACCTTATCCGTCAATTTTTCTCACCTTTTTGCTGCTAATTCATTCTCCATAACAAAAACTGCCAGCTTTTCTCAGCAGAGTAGTCTCCTGTCTTGGAAGTTATCCCACTGAAATTCTGTAGGAGTTCCTTGGCAGAAAGATACTATTCCTTTCCCTAAAATAATAGAAGATGAAGGGTATTTGTGGAGCAGGCTGTGTCTCCACAACTATCATTGAGACAGCAGCATATGCAGCAATTTAACTGTGACATTAAAACCATCACCCTGGGCGCTCAGGCAGTTGACATTGCTAAACTGGTATTGCTCAGCTTCTGACAGTTTTCCAGCTTTTGCAGCTGTTGACAACATATGGGCCTTAATGTTCTGTAGTTAGCAAGTCTTCCTCTTGCTTTTTCTTATGTATACACACCCAGACCATGGCCTGCCTCTAATGAGCACCCTGAACATTAAAATAACAGATCTGTCTTCAGAGCAAGACAGTAATGGATTCAACTCACCGTAATTGTTGAATAGCTGTGTTGCATTTGAACAAATCTGAAAGTATTGCCACGTCTGTGATCTGCTTCTTTGATTCTGGTAAAGATTTTAAATGTGAGTGCATTCAGCTACATCTGTAGGAGAGTCTGAAAACTCTGAGCTAAAGCACAACTTGATTCTTCCTGATTGTACAGAACATTTGACAGGTATGGAAACATACTGCATTTTAGTTGACTACCCTAATTTTGGCAGAAAGGTAGGAGCTGCAAACTTCAATGCTAATTAAACAGAATTTTGACAGCAGGAGAAAGTGATATGTCCCATTCTTCTAAGCATGTGTTCAGTCCAATCTGTCTTTTTAATTGCACTGCAGCAGATTAATAAATTATTCAAATAAATAATGGAAGAAAACTTCAATTGAAATCCTATTGAAGAGGAAAGTGCCTTGTATGAAAGCGATTTCATATGATTTTGTTCTGCCTTCTGATGAATACACAGCCATCAATATCCTTCCTCAGTATGACAGAATTGTTCACATTAGTAGCTAGCTATTTGGATCTTGATATGAATATTTATTTAAAATGTTGATGAAATTGCCATCATGTTTCTAAACAGCCAGGTCATGAATACCCTGCAGCATTATTTAATAGTTCAGAAAATTCAAATCTTGAGGATTTTAGTAATTAAACTCCAAAGTGAAACATAAGCTGCCTATTTTCTCATGCCCCAATTCGAGGTAGAAAGAAAATTCAATGGCCTTACCTTTTGGCAAATTATGCTTTGGATGGAAGAACACTGTGCAATGGAAATTAAATGCTAATCATTCAATAGCCAAGCTGCTTTGAGAACCATCTGAATGGAATTCGTGTACCTCTATTTGTGTTTACAGCTGGATTAAAAACTGGGGGTAAGGCAACCAGATCCTAGAATCACCGAGAGTCACTGCTAGGAAAATGCCTGTCTCCCAAAAAAAAAATGGGAGTTTTGCTTACAACTGACCTCAGAAAGTGAAAAAAACACATCATTTTGAACTACTGATATGGAGATATGGGAATAAGATACAAATCTGTTGACCATTTTGCAGATCACACTAGTGCACTCACATCTGCATAAAGCTCAGCCTTGGAAGCAATTAATGATTAACAATCTGGAGTATGGGAAGGCCTAGCCTATAGAAAAAAAATAGGCTGGGAGTAACTGACAGTTATGACCCTTGTGGGCCTTCAAAATAAGTCCTTACAGGTGAGATAATTCCAATTTCCTACATTTGTCCATGATTTACTTTGCCCTGAGCCATGATTCAAAGTGCAAGTTATTTCAGTACTAAATCTGGTTTTAAGAACTATGTTAGTCTGGGAAAGTTCTTCATACTGAGCAGGACACACTGCTCATTATAAAGCAAATAGAGGAGAAAGTAAAAAGACAAGCAAGCAAAAACCCAAAGCAAAAAGGCAAACTGAAAATCAATATCAGTGTGATGATCACAATAAACAAATGCCTCAATGTGGTTGTTTCAAGAACAAATCAGATTAAATTCACAGAAGTATAATCCAGATTGAAGCATTAATCATATCACTATCTCTTTTGTATCATTAATATTTTATACAGATCTGCATGCATTTTTCTTCTGTGAAAACCCCTCACACTTCTGGGATGCACCACTGTTAAGTGCAACGATATGTTTACTGGTCTTTCCAGCTACTGGAAATTCTAAAATAAATATACCAAAGAGATAATAGTTTACTAGAAATGTCCATGGCAAAGTGTGCTTTGAATAAGCCTGTACACATCCATCATGCAGTGCATGGCTTTCAATAAGAGGTTTTCATCTTTATGTGATGCATTTGGGTTTTTTTTTTTTCAGATTGTTTCATCTTCTTTGATGTTTAAAAATTATCCATGTCTTTGGCAATATCTCTTTATACTGTTCACGTCATGGAGATTAATCTCCACAGCCTTCAAACTGCACACAGGAAGTGGACATCTTAGATTTCTTATTACTATATTTCTGCTTTCCCCGCTACAATGAAGTAACAGACCCCAACTGCTGAAATACAAAATCATAAGATTTAAAGGTGGAAAAACCTTTCATTAGGTCCTCTTATCTCTGGTTTTGCCATTTCAGAAGTTTTATCTTCCAAGTTAGTTATAAAAAACTCAGGCCATAAAAAAACCTAAGGACAAAAGTAATGAATTTTACATTTCAGTTCCCTAATGTTGGAAAATATTTTCCTTCTTTCAAGATAATTTCTGCCTTCTATTTTCACTTATAGTATTTTCTCATCTTTCCTGCACAAAACCAAATAATCAGGCAAACAAGGAAATCCCAAACTTTACCATTATCCTTCATTTCAATTTGTACTACTGGCTTGGAGTTTAGATTGCACTGCTCTCTCTACTGTCTTGTGCTGTGTTCTACATTTTCTTAAGGGCAGTCATAGAGGATAAGCCTTATCAGTTATTTTTGCTGAAAATCAAATATTAGAAAAAAAATAAATGTGGGTTTGTACATGTGTTTTTATTAGGGGTGAACAAGAGGATTGCACATATTCTGGAAGGTCCCTTGAGGGTTTAGAGATGAAATCAATCAAGCAAGCAATAGTATAAATAATAACAACAAACTGTAGTTTACAAATAACTCATGTTGGAAATCAGGGTTGGAATGATGTGTAACAGGAGCGTTCCTTAGACATTGCTGAAATACATTAATGTAAATATTTAAATGGATAATTTCAAACAATGAATGCATTTATAATTATCAAACTGTGTCTGTAAATATCATGTAAGTATGGAAAATGTTTAAATTAGTTAGATACTGTATTTACTCTGGCTATTGCAGTAAACATTGCCTGACTGCTACAATAACTTAAGACTGATGGAAGTCTTAACTTTTGACGGAATTCTTGGCTTTAATTAATTTGTTTACCCTAACACTAGTATCTACAAGTAGAGGGATGTCTGTGACTTGATTATCGTATTAATAGTAATAAGAAAGTTTTTAAATTCCTGCTGCTTACATCCACCAATGACTGAGGATGAAACCATGTTACCTATGGTTATTTACCCTACACTGCTTGTTTGAGTTTTTTTCCCAAATGCATACTGTACCTTTTCTAGAAGTGACATCAGGTGGCAACATGTCCTCAGGTATCGTTACTAATTGATGCTTTTTCTATTAACTTACTGTAAAGGAATTCCAGTGCTTCTGGAGATAATTAGATCTCAAGTGATGGAAAACACAATCGCCAGATAAAAACATGAAGGCTTGACATACAGTCTCTGAAACTGAAATTGTGAAAACAATTGCTCTATCGTATTGCCAAGAAGGAATTGACCAAATCAATTACAAGTAATCACTCACGTCATGTGCAGCTGACTGACACTTTTAATGAAAAATGTGTGTGTTATAGGCTTATTGACAAAAGTATGCAACATATTGTTCCCAGAAGAGTCAGAACATTTTAATAGAGTAATATGAACGACAGAAAAGAACCTGAAAGACAATGAATGACAATTAATCAGTTGTAGTAATAGACCTTGAAAACTCTAGGGTACTAGACAAATTACTACATTATGTACACATTGTTTTTCATATGTTATGCAGAAATCCTGGTACAAGAGGAAAAACGAGGACTAGCCTTCTGAGATATACTTGCCTTTGTTGAAAGCTGATTGATTTTGCAGATGAGCCAAGCTGATATATAGCAAAGCAAACATTCATTCTTGGCTTTGTTGGAAAACCAGAACCAAACAAATACTGTTGATCAGTTTGTCAAAGCCTGAAAAAGTTATGGCAAGTATATATCATAGGCCATAATATAAAAGACCTTGAAACGTATTACAAGAATCATTGCTTTCAAGTGGAAACCCTTCACAACTCACTAGTTTCAAAGTCTGAGCTGTTCGTTCCTGAACTAAGAGAAGAATAGCCATAATGAACCAAAACTCCTCATGTCTGAGTGAATTTTTTTAAACATTTATAGTCAATTCTTGCCTTCCTGAAGAGAACAAAAATAAAAGTATGTTGTTTTTAATAGATACTATAAAAAACGTGTGTTGTATACATGAGGGTATGTATAGGTTGCTGATGGTATCAGGAGTCAGTGAAACAGGAAGGCTGTGGAGTACCTTTCTCGTAGGGAACGGCACCGCATGGAGGGGACTCACTGTTGCAGCCGCACTGCTGCCACCGGTTTACAGCCTTCTTCCACCGGCGGGTTTCCCTTGACTCCCTAAACCTGCCTCCCTCCCACGCATCCCTGAGCCTTCCTCCTCCCAGGAGCGCGGCGGGGACCGAGGATCTTCCCTGTGTCCCACCGCCCCCTAGCGGGACCTGCCTGAAGCACAGACCTCCTGTCTGGCCCTTGGTCGCTCCGTCCACACCTCTGCCATCTAGCCAAGCTTTTCTTGTTAAACCTTAGGCTCCAATAAAATCTAAAATATTTTCTGTAATCTTTAAATTATTTGACTAACAATATAGCCACCAATAAAATTTGTTAAGGTGAAAAAAAATCTGTGTTTTTTTTGTGATTTTATGTATTATTTTTCTAAATATAGAGCTTTTTATAGATATAGTGTAAATCTGAACAAGGTCAATATGGAAATCCATATGTGGTGTCCTTCAGTGTCTTCCAGATTAGTTTGCTGTGTTTGCAGATTATGCTTCTTTCTAGCCACCAAAACTTAAAACCCTAGTTAGGATTGGGATGTCAAAACAATCCCTGGGGCTTTTTGTCCAGTAGCAGTTTTTCTTCTTGGCAAGACATGAAACCTACCAGCAACCTTCATCTGCAGAGCTGCTTAGAAATGTGAGCTTGCCGTAAAACCAGTGATTAACAGAGACAGAAACAAGGTTATGTTTCAGCATAACATTTAGAGTCAAGAAAAAGACTTTGTTTTAAAGACATACAATGTTTCTGATGCTCAATTATGTTTTAGGTCTTTCTGTACTGCTGTAATAGCCTGGAAGCTCCAAGTCAGCAACTGCCATGTCTGGAGGCACCTCATTTTCTGAGAAATCATTAATTGCTTCTTGCTGTGAGTGCTGAGGGGCATGAAGGTCTTGAGAGCATGAAGCTTCTTGGTGCCTCAGTCTGTGGAGTCTGTGTAAGGAAAGCATCTTTCTAAGTTAGAACAGGAATTCAAATAGGTTGTTGTGGGTGGCCACACTGATTAGTCCCGTGGTGTAAGGATCCCTTTTATGGATTTGCTTTGCAAAGCTTATTGCTGTGCTGTTTTCCTGAATATCATTACTATCTTCAAGGAAAAAAGACAGGCAGTGATGCTATAATTTTTGGTCATTCTTTCGTTGTTTTTGTTTTCACCCTTAAGTTGGAAACACTGGCAACCAATCATGGTTTTATGGAAATAAACCTTCCTTTATTTATAGAATGAAAGAAGCAATAGGTTTTTCCCTACTAGTCCTGCACTGGGGAGTTTACAAGGGAACCATAAGTTGTTTCACACATTTTTAAGTGCATATTATAGCCTTAATGTGTTTCCCTAGATTTCATGAAAATTCAGAATAATTTCATGCAATATATATTCAATTCCCAGTTGCCAGTCTTATAATAACTCTACACATATCTACCATCAGAACAAAATATTTATTTAAAACTCATGGTGAGTTGTTACAGCAGAGACCCGTGTTAGAAGTGAGTGGTTTTATGCTGGTACATAACACCAGGGTTCCCAACGCATGCACTAGCACTTCTTAGAAGTAGTCTGTGGGTGGAGCAGATTGCATATCAAGGACTTTTACAATTTCACACTGAGACATCTACATTTCCATTTCAAAGGCTAGTAGAGACCCTATTTGTTCTTGATGTGGAATTCCTTCTTGAAATCAAATGGTATTGAGAGCAGGGAACAAAAGCTGAATAAGTAATGAAGAGCTATTTGTGTGCAATGGAAAAGCCAAAAAGCTTGTGCACTTACATCAGTATCACTTGACTCTACATGAACTCATAAAAGGATCTGTGTTTTATGTAGAGGTTCATTAAGTAATCCAAAGAGATTTAACTCCTGTTTTACCATTTTACTTGCAGTTTATAATGTGTGTTTCCCTCTCTTGTACCTTAGATTAGCCCTCATTTTCTGGCTCACTTGGCTAATTAGCATGAGCTTCCTTTATCACTAAACATATTCAACACTTTCCTCTACAGTTATCAGCTTAACTGGCTACTTATGACTGCTTTCCTGGTTTCAGAAAAAAGAATTTATGCAGTGGAATATAAATATTGAATAAAGAAATTAATCCAAAATGTAATAGTCAAAATTTCCATAAACTAGTGTGCAATGGGTGACGAAAGGAGTTCTCATGTAGACTGCACCCAGTTGTGCTGTGGCCATCCGAAATTCTCAGAAATAAATATCCTTTCTTTAGCATTGTGTTATGCATATTTATCCTGCCATTAAGGTTATTTTTGAAAAAGATGTTGAGAAAAGCGAGATGTTTTTTCTCAAATATTTCTGAGGTTTATGAACTTTTCAATTCTTTTTCATGCAATCACAGAATGGTTTGGATTGGAAGGGACCATGAAGATCATCTAGTTCCAACCCTATAGAATCATTTAGATTGGAAGTGACCTTTGAGATCATCAAGTCCAAACAGAAAACCAGGACTGACAAGTCCACTAAGTGCCACATTTTTTTCAAAATAATGCAGCTTTCTCAATGGGAATAAAAGATGCACCTGTTTTCCTTCAGTTGTCCTGTCTTGCTAATTAAAGTAGTGAGTTGGAAAGCTAAAGATGCTGTTTTGAACTTCACAGTCTCAGCAGGGGTTAGAAGCAAGTTTGTCACTTTGTGGGCAAGTCCTCTGATCACTGACTAATTAACAAAAATCTCAGCAGCAGCTGAAGCAGAATCACAAGCAGCCTCATCCAGAAAGAACAGTTCATGTTGCAGCCCATCCTGGGCTACTTCAGAAAATATGGGGTTAAACAGGACATCTGCAGGGAAGGAGGTGGGAGCACCTCTGATATTTTGGTGTTTCTGATCAGAGAAAGGATGGGAGAGGACTCTGGGTAGTATAGTGTGGAGTGGCTGTGGGTATGTTGAGCCCCACCAGTGCTGTCTGAGCTCTGAAGGACTTTGTGTTTTTCCAGAACTTGGAAAGAAAGCTGCTGGGCCAAAAATTTGGGTTTTCACTGAAGAAAGGCTGCTGGACCTAAAATTTGTGTGCCTCAGTTCTCCATGTCTGTACTAGGACCTAAATTCTGTATTCCTCATCCTCAATGTTGACACTAAATTGCCCTTAAAATGCAGTTATATAAGGACTTTTTCCACCCTGCCTCCCCCTACCTGTAAATATGGAATAGTCTGAGATTACTAGTACCCATTTGGGTTTTTTTTGTGATCAAGTTTTCAAGAATTCTGTTTATAGATTATGTGCCAGTGTTAGTTTTGAGGGTGGATAATTGAAAGTTGTTTATTTTGAATGCAGTCTTAGAAAGTTGTGAAGCTACTGAGTTTTGCTATTCAAATTTGACACATAAAAAATAACCTTTAATTTAATGTTCAGTGCTTTACAAGCAATTTTTCTGGTGTTATTGAACTGTCTTTATTCTGTATGATTTTAGCATGCTTTTAATATAATGCACTTTGTATTAAAGTTTAACAGCTGAAAGCTATTGTAGTCTGTTATGTGATGTTTTTCCTTATGCACCTATGTTCATGTTTGCTGAACAATCCTAGCAATAGCTAACAAGCAGTTCTCAGCCTAAATTGTGGAGCCAGAGATTTTTATGTTCTTTATGCCTCATTTGCACCTGTCATTAAATTACTGATACACTGTGTAACTCCACTACAATTTTTTTTCCAGTTCAGTTAATCTAAAAATTCCTGAGAAATTAGATAAATGAATGTACACACATTTAAATTCAAAGCAGACTGCTGGACTTGATGTTCTCTATTGCTGAGGAAAATGACTCATAGATTATACTGGGAGATCCCCTTCTGGGAAAATCTTATAAGAGAAACTGCTAATTCCACTAGATTAATTTTCCAGTTGTTTTCCCAAAGCTGTTTTTATGGGAACCCTTTAATTAGCAGTATATTTTAAATCAATCTGTGTTTTTAACCAGCAGTCAACCATATTAATAATTTTTACTTGCTTTTATGTAGAATTTCTTGATATTCAGTTCTTTGGAGACCCTTTCATGTCTACAACACCGTTAATCCTGCAGACAGCTGAGAGAAAGAAGTAATTATGCTCCCCAAATAATTTTGGCCAACACATATGCAGCCGTACAGCAAACGGTAACAGAGTGGTGTAAGGAAAACGAGCGGGAAACCTTGAAATGTTCATGTCTTCAGCCACCCCTGTGGTGCTATCAAGAAGCCCAGTGAGTGTACTGGCCTTTCAGCCAGAAACATCTCATGCACTCTGCCTCTGATTTTCAGAAGTCTTTCGAAATGGTATATTTCAGGCCCGTTCTCTTAGTTGACATTAAATGTCTCTTGCCTGCAGGCAAAAAACTCTTAAATTGAGAGGAAGGCTGAACTTCTTTGTTTCCTTGGCACTCATATGGGGAGAAGACTTTAAAATTACCATCACAGGCTGTCTGCAGGTAAGTGAACACAGTCACTCAGTGAAATGTGAATGAACACATGCGTCAATCTAAAAACAATTGTATATAGAGGAAAAAGGCTGCCCAAAAGCATTCTCTAATCTTGTGGTGAATAAGCAAACAAAAAAACTACTCCAAACAATTAAATTTATAATGTGATTAACAAATTTTATTAACATCTAAAGAATAGTAAAAGACATTATAAATAACTGTTGCTAGTTCTCTTTCTTGCATAGGGAATGATAGGAAAAAGGGATTAATTTCTAAGTATCAGTTTGTAGACTGACATAAAGCAAATGTTCATTTTGATTTTCTAGATGAAAAGGCCTTTCATTTAGAATTCAATGCTTATTTAAATATTGAAGCTGCTCAGTTTCATTCACTGTAGCCAATAATATTGCATAGCTAAACGTAAAAATATTGTTCTGTGAGTAAAACACACTGCCTCACATTAACAAATTTATTCAAATGCTGAGTGAATCTGGAATTTTTGAAGTAAGAGCAAAAATCAAAATTAAATAAAACCAAAAAACAGGATTGAAAAGGTGTAGTTTCTTTAGGGGAAGGGAGCCCATTCATTTTCCCTTTCCTCTTCTGAAAGTAGCCAAGTTTTCTGCCCCTCAGTTCAGCCACATGTGGAAAACTCATCAATCTCTACAAGATTTTTGAGACTTCCACAGAAAGGCCATTGCTGTTTGCAAAGCCTGGATAAAAAGTACTAAAATTATGTCAAAACAGCTCTTTTATTCCAAACATCTAAAGCACAATGATTATTACACAACTGATTTTTTTTTTTTTTGTAGTATTTTTTTCATCAATAAAGGTACAAAAATATATTCAATTGGGTAGTAATTTGTGGGAGTTACTACTCTTTTTTTTTTTTTTTTCATTTGTGCAGGTTGCTATTTCAGAATTTGGCTGTACATATTATATTTGTATTGCTGGGTAATACTTAATGTGTGCAGATTTATTGTCTTCAGTGAGATTACCCATCAAAGTAAGTAGCAGACAGTGTCAATACATGTTCTGAAATTTTGTTTTAATTAATTGTTAATGTACTCAGTCATTGCCAGACCCCCTGAAGAAATTTAAAGACTGCTTTGTGAACATATTACTTTCACTCTGTGTTACTCTTTGGTTTGAAAACATGAAATGACCATATTTGTTTTAAAAATCTCTTTTCCTTTGGAACCCAATGACTAGAAGATCTCACCACCAGCAATATAGAGAAACAGAAACTCAACAAAATACTATAAGACCATTTCAGTGCAGGATTTTTGAATGAGAAATAAAAAATAAAATAAACAAAAAGATTAACTGGCATGCAAGATCCAATATAATTCATGTTTATTTTCACTGTGTACAGAAGGTGGAGCCAAATTCATAAGGATCTGTGAACTTATACTTCACTCTTTGTTTGAATGTTTTCCTAATGTGTTTCTGGAGGAGTAGGTAGTTCAGAGGATATATTGATTGGAATCAGTTACAATGTTGGGATAAATCCTTTTAAGACAAACTTTTAGGAGGTTTAAGCAGTCTGTAATGAAGTATAGAAGTTTCTTGGCACAAGAGAAGAGCATCTGAGTCTTCACATATTACCCTTCTCCCTTTGTGGCCATCATTGAGCCAAGAGTGAATTCAGAGTTCTAAATGTATCATGGAAAAGAGAGCAAAGTGAGTATCACCATAAAGAAGTTGTGGTGAAACCTTAATGATATGAAGTGTCAAGCACTGACCAGCACAAAGAACAGAAAGGAAACAATCACACCAAACTTTGAACACTGCATTTTCCTTCTCAGTGATCCTCAGAAATTTTAAGAAGAAACACCCTTTCTGCTAGCTTATATTCCAAAATGTAACGAGGGAACAAATAATTTTGGTCTTAGAGGATGGAGCCTGGCATTAAGAAATTTTGCCTCTAATTCTGGTTGTGTTATAAGCTGTCTATGACTCAGAAGAGTGGCTGGTATTCTCCATGACAAACTTCCCAACTTCTTAAGAGAGGTTGCTATAATGTAACTTCTTCTATGACAATATTTATAAAACACTCTGAGATTGTAGGCAGATGATTTTGCAATAGTGCAATATATTTCCAGAGAATAGTGAACATTTACTAGTCTGGGCTCTGATGCAATGGCATCACAGAAAACTTCCCGCTTTCATCTGAGGTGCTTCAGTTTTGATGATTTTTTTCCAGCAGAGTCTCTTTTAAAAAAGCGCTTTTTTTTTTTTTTTACCAGACAGAATCTACCTTATGCTGACTAAGCCTACCTTTCCCCTGGGCAATATCTAGCTTTGAATGAAATGAATCTGAGAGACCAGTTTCAACAAAGAATGGCAAATGAGCTCACTAAGAGACAGTCTTGTGATTATCCCCCTTTTTATTATTATCCTTACAATTATCAGAAAATATTCTTGTACACTGTGTGCTGTGCCACTCAAGTGGGACCAGATGTCACCTTGAGGGACAACAATTGCCTTGAATTGTTGAATTGTCTATTTTGAACGAGTAATGGCACTTTGAAATGCGGGGCAGGGAATGGTTAAGGCTGTGTTTTGCAGACCCTACGGTGCTGGGTGCAGCATCTTACACTGGGCTCAGTGTGCTTCAGCCCAGTCACCCCAGCTGAGAGAAAATGCAAGAGCTAAGAGCTGTGGCAGGCAACTTCAGAGCTGTGTTGTATCTCTACGTGATGTAAGTTCCTCAAACAAGCAAAAAACACTGGGTGCTAAAAAAAAAAAAAAAAGAAAAAGAGAGAGAGAGAGAAAAAAGACATTAGTCTGCCCATTTATGTGCTTAGGTAATCAAGAAATACCACATTATTGTTCTTTGGGTGTTCAGAAAAGCTTTACCTCCATAGAGCATGAAACAGGACCATGCATTATTTACAAGTCTGTCTTTAAAGCCAAATATGTGAGAAGGGAACCTGCCAAAGTTTATGTGCCATCCAGGGATGTGGATGACTGCACAGCTGCCTTGAAAGCACCCAAGAAAATCTGCATTGCCTGTGCATATTAATTTCTGTTTACTGTATATTCAGCTCATTTTACTTGGTCCATGGATTCCTCTCCCAAATTGCACTGGACAGCAGTGTGAATGGGAGTACTGGGAAGCAAATTTTGCAAACAAACTGAAAACAAGTGAGGACATGCTATTCATTTCAAGAGCTCCATAAATTGCAGACATGCTTAATTGGAAGTAGACCATGAACTCCACTGGCATCAACAGGAGATTTGCTAATGGTCAAAGGACTGGAGAAAATTCCAAACTTTGCTCCAAAAGGCAAACTGCCAGTGGATGGCAATAGAAGTCCCAGGCAGCTCAAAGCCCCAACATCTTCATTTCTATCATGTGAAAAGAGTCTGTCTTCTGCAATACAAGGCTTCCATGATACAAGGCTTCAAACCTAACTATGATCTTCTTACCCGTCTCTTAGTCCATAATGAAGAACAGATTTGACATTCCCGTGCTTTCCTGTTGAACACAGCTTCACCTGAAGAGAGGTTGTATGTGAGGACCTGTGTTCAATCTGAAAAGCTTATTTCCTTGAGGAGGAAGCTTTTTTCCATGAAGCAAACAAGCATAAGACTTTCTGGTAACCTTGTGAAATGGTAGATCATTGCATCATCTGAAGCTGAATAAGTTCTGCTAATGGGCTTTGAAACATGACCGTGCAGATGTAGTTCCAAACTCCAGGAGATATTTCCAAGTAATTCTTATCAGGACTAATGATACTCCTTTCTAATTCTATATAGCATCATGGTGGAGACTTGTGAAACTTTCCCTTTGCACGTGGATAATGCCGTAGCAAAGCCAAATGTTACGCTTAATATGGCTGCGAAATTATTCTTTCCTTGTTACTAACACACAGATTTTAGTTTTCCAAAGTGGATTTTAAGATTGTCAGGCTTCTCACAAATGCTGTTTGTTTATTTAAGTGGGAGAAATACTTCTCTGTCCTTCTTTCAAAACCATAATATTTGAAAAATTGCAAAGCCTATACAAGAAGATAATGGAAAAATTCAAGATCAGGCAAGCTGGACCTTGTGATCCTGCCAGCTTTGACAGGGAATGATAGCTTTGTATTCTTGCACGCTATGATTCAAGTTTTTTTTCCCTGGCATAATTCTGCTTTCCTAAGGGGCAGCTTTTTCAGTAGCCATATATTCAACATCCCAAATCTCCCCCGTGTCTCTAGCTTCAATGCACATAGACATGTTGGCAGAGTTTTCTACTTTGCTCCAGAATGACCAGTGTTTTACAGGGCTGTAGCAGGAGTACTGTGTGTACCCTGCTTACTGCCTGTACTGTAGTCATGAAGGCAATGAAACACTATGGTTTGTATATTACAATTTTTTTATTCTCAAGAAGGGCCTGGTGGGCACACAGTTCCATTTCTCCCTTAATGTGATGATAAGAGGCAACCTTGAGAAAACTTGAGGTCTCTTTCTGTCATAGGGCTCGAACAACTGCAAAAGAAAAAAAAAAATTAAAAAAAGAAAAGAAAAAAGGCAAACTGAGCTGTCTCCATCTGCAGCTGGAGGAAGAGGAATTGAGGGTGTATGATTGCAGTGTACTAACTCTTTTTCTCAAACAGGAGGCAGTGTGGTCTGCTACAAACTGCTCTAGAGCAAGAACCAGGATGGTGCATTTGTTTCTCAGCTTTGAAACTCCCTAATGAGTATCTTTCTACAAAGGTCTTATCTTACTTCTAGGAGAGGGCTGGGTGAAAGCAGTAAGGAGGAGCTGTGAAAAATAAGCACTAATATTTCGGTTGTGTAGAGTGTAAGATTTATTATTTCAAGAAGAAACTGTAAAGAGGACCTTTCTCTAGGAACCTCTCAATGATCATTACTGGACTTCTCCCCTCCTTTATAGCCTTCAAAAAGTAAAAAATGCTCTTCCATTCTACCAAGCCCAGAAATAGCTCTTGAGAATAACATGAGCTGAAACCCAAATGAGTCCAGTACAACCCAGAAAGGGAAACTGCATGAAGAACTATCTGACCACGAACAATTCTAGAGAAGCTGTTAAGCAGTCCCATGGCTTGAACAAATGCAAGACTAATTCCTAATGAAGTTTGGAATCCATGTGTGAGGAGCTTAACACAGACAGAGAAATAAATTAATCTCTGTTCTACAGAGGAGGCATTTTTCAAGGAACATTTAACTGGGGTCTGGTCAGGCGCAAAGCCAAACGAGTTTCGTTCCAATTGCATAGGTCAGTTTTGGAGCACTCTTTTATTCCCTAAAATGTGTTCAAAAATCATCAGAAGCATTTCTTCTGTACTGTGCTTTATTTTCTGAAGTTTCCTGGAAAGAGTTTCCTGGAATGTGAGATCGTTTCTTCATTCCTCCCATGGGACAGACACACGGGCGCGCACACACACACACACACACACAAATAATAGTAAAAAAATATGTGATGTGTATCTCCTGTGGAAACAAACACGCTGCTCCTGGTGTGTACTTTCATGTGTGCACGTAAAGGAAATTGACCTCAGTAAACAAAGCTGTGTTCACAACAAAAAGTTGAGAGGGCTTGAGAGGGCTTTCTCTCCTGAGTGATGTTGAGGAGTGAATGGAGAAACAGCTCCAGCACCCAGGATGTCCACGTTGCTTACCCGTTAATCCCTTTCAATGCATTTTTCTCTTTCCCTGCAGTGAAACTCCTGGTGCACACCAGAGAGCCAGGTTGTTTCATTTGTCTCAGGCAAGCCCAGATCTGGACACAGTGCCACCCAGGTGCCCCAGTAACCGGGAGGGTGCGGGGCGGCTGCCGTCTGCCCTTGTACTTGTTTTGTTGCATCAGCAAGAGTGGACTTCCATGCTCTCTGTCTTTCCCGGGCTGGTTTTTGCTGTGCCTTGAGTCCTCTCCCTCCTCCCCCAGCTCCCTGCTCTCCGCCCGCAGCGCGCCCCTCCTCCCGGGCTGCCTCCCCTCCCTCGCCCCTCCTCTCGCTCAGTAAGAGGGTTCAAAACTTGTTAAAAGCTCTCCCAGTGTTCCAACTTAGAAAAAACTTTTACGAGGTATCAGCACTTTTCTTTCATTAGTGGGGAAGGAAGGATGAAAAATACAAAACAGCAGTAGACTTTTAAAGTTTAAATAGACAGGTCTGAGTGCCTGAACGCGCTCTTCCATTTTACTTTAACCCTTCAAAGAAGTACCCTGATCCAGTTTCACTGCTGATCAGCGAGGGTAAGTTGAAAGTTTTCCTTTTTCATCGTTTTGTGTATCACTTTTTTTTTTTTTTTTTTCTGAAAACACTTCTTGCTTCCCTTCCTACTCATCCCTCCCCCCTTCCCACCCCCGCCCTAGGAATTCTGTGTTATTTCGCTGATGGTCGAATTTGTTTAAAAACACACATCTCTTATCCGCGTAGCTTCTCTTAAAGTGCTAAGTTCCAGCTTGGAGGATTATTTACTTTCTTTTGTCATATTTCTATATACATTTCTAGAAGTGTTACACATTTACAACTTGTAACCTTGTTCAAGCGAAGGAGGAACTGCGGCGAAGTTCTGAGTGCCGGGCAGTGTTGCAGACTTGGTGCTAGTTCGCGGGTGCGATCGCTCCCGTGCACTCCTCTCGGGATAACTCAGCTTCTTTAAAGGAAAAACCGAGGTGCACCTCTGTTGTACTGAAATTACTTCAGAAGTTAGTGACAGAGAGACCTTGCCCTGAGTGCGCCTCATTCCTTCCCCACACATTTGGCTTTCATATGGAAATCCTGATTGATGCCTGATAGCTTGAGCAGACAAGGTTCTTAATTAGGTGCTTTGTTAAATTCTGCAGCTACTGAAGTGGTGACTTTCACGTGGTCTTCCTGATAAGTTTTTTCTCCATTTCTTTTAAAATAGATGTGATAAAATCCAGACGTGTGTTATGGATTTTTAACCTGGTTTGTATATAGTTACTCTGTTTTAGCAACCTCTGTGAGGGATTTTAGAGAAGGAATGTGGGATATCATGATATGCCTTACCACGTTGGCAATGTCTGTGAAAGTCTTGGGCAGATATAAGTGAAAACTGTCTAGGGAGGACTGTACAAAAATATTCACTATATGTGTCATAATATCTACATGATAAATTACCTGTACATTACCTTGAAGTCTTTAATTACCAAAATGCAGAAGAGTAAATGCTTGAGCAGTATCTTTTGGAGAACTAAAAAGCTTTTTATGTTGCAACACTTTTAGTGATTCCTTATAGCAACTGTTGCCTACTGCTATCCAGTAGTTAAAAAACAACACAAGGAAACAGAAAAAAGTCTTCAGCTGAAAGGCAGGTGAAGCACAGAATCTATCTTATCAAGTAACACATGAACAAGGATACTGTGTGCTTATATTTTGCCTTGAGATAACCAGCAAACCTCATGAAACAGCATACTTCGTCCAAGGCATTCCTTTTCATGTTTGTATGTGATATTAGTAATGAAAACCCCTGGTAGTGGGGGCAAAAATGGGCTATGGACACCTTTTGCCTGAAGTCCCCATGTGTGCATGTGTGCGTGTGCACACACAGGGAGCGAGTTAGAGGACTTGCGTGAAGCTTTCATCCTGCCATTTTTAACATCTGGACAGCACACTATGCTCCAGAATTTAAGCCTCTAGTCTTTGGGATGTTTACTGAAGTGTTTCCTTAGGAAACTTCAAAGCCAAGCACTGGCGCTGACCCACGGTACCTAACAAGCATAGGAATGGGAGAAAGGCAAGCAGCAGGCTGGGTTCAGCAGAGGAAAGAGAGGGATGAACACAAGGGATTTGATTTGCGACATAAAGCTGAATGCTTATACACACAGGAATGCAGACAGATTCAACACTGTAAAGTTATCTCTGCTCTCATGTTGTGCAAGCCCAAAAGATTAATTTTATTTGTTTCTGCAATGAACCAAGGCCAAGGATTCCTGTGGGCATGGGGAAGGTTAGAGGACGTTGAGCAATGCATCTGTTTCATTAAATACATTGCTCTCTTTCCCCTGATCTCTGCTATCTCCTCCCCATGTTACCCACTGAATTTGTCTTGCATGGAGGCACCTGGGCTGTTCTTTATGCCATCTGTGTTTTAGACATCCAGATTTCCAAATCTGCAAGGAGCATCAGAAGGCCCAAGGCCCCCTTGGGGAATTCAGCTTTCCTTGCCTTAATTCCAAAGTGAGTGAGGAGAGGGATGAATCTGAACATTAACACAGAGGGTAGACCTGAATTTTAGAACTAGAAAATGTCTGAGAAAGTGCTTACAGTTGCTTTTGCAAATATGTTTTAGAATTAAACTATGTGGGGAAGGTACAACATGTGAGAGGCCAAGGCTATAGGATAGATCCACTCGTGATTGACCACTAGCAATACTGGCAGACAAAGAAAAAAAATCACAGTTCTGACACAGTACTGCAATCATTGAATGCATAATCTGTGTCCAGTAGCTGAAACGAGCTGAAGCTCATCTGCAGTCCTACATATGAACAACACCTTCCCAGAGGAATGTCTGGAAGACATTCTCTTGTTTTTGCAAGGTTACAGAAAACTGTCTTTCCCTATTCCAACCTGTCCAAACCCCATGAGTTGTACAACTCAGTTGCTTTTTCTGCAATGCATGTCACTTTTGGGAAATGCTCAAGCTGAGTGATATTCAGAGTCCAGAACCTTCTCTTTTGTTGTCTATGTGTGGGTGAGCACAAATAAAAAGGTAGACAAGTTTGGAAAACAAAATCTCTGGCCTGTTTTGGAATTGCTACAGCTGCGCAATCCCGTTTTAGAACCCACTCTAACCCTTACTGCTCTTCTGTCAACTAACGTGACCTTCTAACACTGTAGTCAGACCTGGGCACATTACCACAGCACTGAGTTTGTATTATTCTTCTTGGAAAATATGAATCAGATGACATGATGAATGCTGTCCATAAAAAATAGTTCTAGAATTTCTTAATGGTGGCTTACAAATCAAATATCTTATATATGTGGTCATCCAAAATCCATGCAGATGAATGCTGCCAGATATCCTGCTGCTCTATGGATTTTTTTCCTATCTTTACCCACCTACAGTAGGAGCTGGAAGAAATACGTCTTTTAAAGACTGCTATATGTTAATGCTAGGCCAGCATTAGTCTGCCGCACAAGAAGGTAATGATCCCGTAAAGTATTAATCAGTAGGAACTCAAGAAACACAGGTACTCATCATCAGACATATCCTTAACTTCCTAAAGTGCTGACATGTATCAATTGAACAGGCCACCCTGTGTCTTTCAGAGGACTCATTTAAGGTGTTTGGAAGTGTTAAAAGAAGTTAAAGTCCAGAATGTTGAAGAACTATTTTCAGAAGTTCTGCCAGTCATTGCACACTACTTACAAAGCTAAAATACTTAAAATACCTGTTTGATAGAAACCCTATTTTGATACCGGGTAAACAGATTTGTAATCAGTTAACAAAACTGGTCTTTCAGTGCCCTGAAAGTAAACAAGTTAGATACGATGAATGAGTTTTCTCTACAACAAAGCAAAGTACTGTGTTTCATAAAGCAACAGAATCCACTTAAGAAAAGGAATAATATATTTGTGCCACCACAAGGTTATCTGATTAACAGTACAATGTTTTGAATTGATGTGGTGTTTTTTATCACAGGCAAAGTCTAGCTTGTAACTGATCTCTTTTTTAAAAAAGTTGCTTTTCAAAACTATGTATGAGTAATTCAAGCATGGAATGTTTCCTCCTGGAGTTTATATTGCCAGAGGACATAAATGAAACTTAGCAATTTTGCATGTTGAAGCAAATTAAAAAATAGGTAGTAAATTCTCCAAATATTGCAGGTGTGGGATTAAGTAGGTCAAAACTGAAGTAAATCACATTGCATTAATGAACCAGAAAGCAGTGTAATTAGAAAACAAACAACACATAACTGCCTAAAAATAACACATCCTCTGTTTTCTTAATCAGGCTTTCAATCTGAAATAACATTTAGACAGTAAAAACATTGAGTCTGAGCAAAGTCTGTTAACCCAGTAGTTTAGAATCATTGGAAAGCTGACTAATTAAATCAAGAAGCTGTTAGTTGAAAAAGGCTCCTTCTGTCCACTTCAATTCTAGGACATGGAGCAAACGGCCTTTAAAACAAACTTCACGTGTTGTATAGTTACAGGCTGTTCTCTGTTTTAACAACCCCAGCCTGAGGAGGAACATGGTCACATTTTATTCCAGCCTTTGCAGAGACCTCTGCGCTTCTCTGCCTGACTCCTTTTCTGTCGCCCCAGCCCAAAAAGACAAACTCACTTTTCCTGGGAAGGATGAAAGCTGAGGATGGCTGAGGGGATGTCAGAGATTAACATGCTGTGTGTACTTGTCCCGGCAGAGGCTTTAAATGTCTGAAGCAGGCCTGATCCTTTGATGGGCCTTCATTCATGAGAAGAGCTAATTACAGGAGGAAGGGTCAACAGGCTGCAGTGGGTGAACTTCAGAGCCAGCTGACTAGGCAAATGGAGGAAATGGCCCTGGGATATTTTTCAGGGGTTCAAAGATAATTGGCTTCTCCGAGCTATCAGAGCGAGTACTTTAAACACTTGTCTCTCAGACTCTTTCTGATGGCAGGAATGGTGTGTTTTTATTTGGCATCTATTGTTATGTTTGAGTTTGCCAGATTTATAATCTGGTGTTTCCAGTGACTCACTGCTTCTTGAAAGCAAGTCTCCTTGGTGTTAGACTTTCCTATTTTATGAGTTATCCAAAAAGTGCTTTTTCTATTAATGACCTTCACTAGGGAGTATATCCATGATGCAGTGGAGAGGAAATCATTTGGACATTATCAAAACTGTTAATACCAGGAAGGGATTACTCAGCAGACACGGAACAAATATCTATGCCCAGCAGCACTCACTTTAAAGAGGAAACTTTTTGATTATTTTTCCTCTTGTGTTCCTGATTTCACATGCTTTTTCATGTGTGGCAAGGTAAAATGCAAGGTTTTTATCATGTAAAATTTCCATTCTCTAGTTGATAAAAATCTATAGTGAAATTTGTTTTTCCTAGGAATCTAGAACATCAAGAACATCTAGAACATCATGCCATTGAACTTCTGTTATGTCATCCTGTATATTTCCAGGCATCCCAAGAACCTGCCTGTGTTCCAGAAATGCACACTTTAAAACTCAAGTCAGGAGAGACAATTTAAACTTGCAGTATTCAACACTTGGAATGCAACTGCAAGCCAGGAGTTGCCTTGAAAACAGAAAGAGCTCATTTATCTTTTTTTTTCTTGTTAAATCTTTTCAAAACAAAGAAGGAATTTAAATACAAAAAGATGCAAACACAAAGCTGAAACTACAATGAATTAGGCAAATCACAGATAAACAGGAAACCGGTTCCTTCAGTATGGAGTATGATCTTAGTTGTGTTTCATGTATTTACTATTTTTGGTTTCTTCATAAAACTATAGGTACAGAATGCTAACTTTGATCTTTCTGCTGCAAATACTAATGTACAAGCTTCAGTTAGAAAGCAAGTTTTTTCTGAAGTTGAATAAAGTATAAACTTAACATGAGTAGGAGTTATACTCTTAAATGTATTGCACATTAGGTAGTGAGAGGCAAGAACTCAGTTTAATGTTGGTGTAGGAAAAACAGCATGTATTTTGCAGTGGTAGAATTTTAGGTAACTGACCCTAACATTAGGTAACTGACCCCAACATTAACTTAATGAAATCTTTCATATTTAGGTTATACTGTGGTTTGCTTTTTTAGTATTGGAAAGAGTGAACATAAAAATTACAGTGAATTATCAATACACACTGGAGCTGAAAAATCTTTCATATATTCCTAGCATATTTAGGCAATGCCACTGCTCAGTTCCACACCCTGCTTCAGCAGTGTGTCACAGCAGTTTTCCACCTGAAGCAGGTATAGGTTATTGAACTGAGGCTGCTGCTTAGGAAGCTGAGCCATCTACAATAGTCACTGAGAGTTGTCATGGGCTTCTTGAAAACTGGAACTGGAAGGAAGTTAGGAACTTCTTTTCCATTATACTCTGAAACACTATTTGCTGCTTTCGCTTTTCAGTTTCCCTGACTTCCCATTCCACTTGCAGTCTAACTAAAACTCTGGTTTCTCCTCAGATTGCATAAAACACATGAATTACAACAAAGCTGACACCACTGCTCTATTAACATTGATCTGTGATTTACTGTATCAAAAATATTAAAGCTCTGTCTTAACCATAACTATTTTTTTTAATTTGTGTCCTTGTTTAGCCAGCATCCTGTGAAGATGGGTGATTGGAGTGCCTTAGGAAAACTTCTTGACAAGGTTCAAGCCTATTCTACAGCAGGAGGGAAAGTGTGGCTCTCTGTTCTCTTCATTTTCCGAATCTTGCTGTTAGGGACAGCAGTCGAATCTGCTTGGGGAGATGAACAGTCTGCTTTCCGGTGTAATACTCAACAACCTGGTTGCGAGAACGTCTGCTATGACAAGTCTTTCCCCATCTCCCATGTACGCTTTTGGGTTCTGCAGATCATATTTGTGTCTGTACCTACCCTTTTGTACCTGGCACATGTGTTCTATGTAATGAGGAAAGAAGAGAAGCTGAACAAAAGAGAAGAAGAGCTCAAGGTGGTCGCAAATGATGGTGTGAATGTGGATATGCATCTCAAACAAATAGAAATTAAGAAATTCAAGTATGGTATTGAAGAGCATGGCAAAGTAAAGATGCGTGGTGGACTGCTCCGTACATACATCATCAGCATCCTGTTTAAATCTGTCTTTGAGGTGGCTTTCTTGCTGATTCAGTGGTACATTTATGGGTTTAGTTTGAATGCCATCTACACCTGTGAACGAGATCCGTGCCCACACAGAGTGGACTGTTTCCTCTCTCGTCCAACTGAGAAAACCATCTTCATCCTCTTCATGCTGGTGGTGTCCTTGGTGTCTCTTGCATTGAATATCATCGAGCTTTTCTACGTGTTCTTCAAAGGTGTAAAGGATCGTGTGAAAGGGAAAACCGATCCCTACTCCCACAGTGGTGCCATGAGCCCTTCCAAGGACTGTGGCTCCCCCAAATATGCTTATTACAATGGCTGCTCCTCACCGACCGCCCCCTTGTCTCCCATGTCTCCCCCAGGGTACAAGCTCGTTACTGGAGACAGGAACAATTCCTCCTGTCGTAACTACAATAAGCAAGCCAGCGAGCAAAACTGGGCCAACTACAGTGCAGAGCAGAACAGAATGGGGCAGGCTGGCAGCACCATCTCCAACTCTCACGCCCAGCCCTTCGACTTCTCTGATGAGCATCAGAACACTAAAAAACTGGCGTCGGGACATGAGCTGCAGCCCCTGACCATTGTGGACCAGAGGCCTCCCAGCAGAGCCAGCAGCCGAGCCAGCAGCAGGCCTCGACCTGACGACCTGGAGATCTAAGCTTCTTGCTGCAATACTTGCTCAACTATGAAATGATGTGCATTGGAAGATGCCGTCAGTGCTGATCTTGTTCCAGCAGAGGTGGTACTTAACAGTCTCAAGCAGGAGATTTTAACAATCATGAAAAAAAAAAAAAACAAACAAGAAAACAAACTTTTAAAATAATTGCTGTTTTTCGGGGGGATGTGGGGTTGGTGTGGGGTGGTACACTACACATTGGTATTTAATGTAGCTGGTTTAAAGAATTTAAATACTAAAAAAAAAAATGGAAAAAGATAGGTAGTACTAAGGTAAGGGGCTGTTTTTCTAGAAAGGCTGTAAATATGAGTGTATGTGTATGTGTGTACTATCATGTTTGTTTCTAAAGAATCTTCTGTAATACTAAAACCCAATAATAACTGAACTCACATTTGTCAGGGTGAAGTGCTACCTGAAGATGAAAACATTTTTCCTATTCAACATGCAAAAAAGTCCAGGGTAGCCTCTGATCATTTCCCTGTCAAGAACATTCCATTCTTAGAAAGTGCACTTTGAAGGTAAACTTTCCTACAGGACCCTCCAGGTTGTTGAAAGGTTCCTGTGAAGACAATCTACAGTCTTTGAGATGTTCAATTCAAATTTCAGACATGGCCCACAATGAAATACTTTGGTCACCTGCTTTTCCAGCCCCTCATGCAGGTATATTTTGTGATGTGCGTAAATGAGATGGCTGCACACTTGTGGAACCGGCAACGACACAGTCTTGCCCACAGCAATACTTGTGTCCTGCTGCTCATGTACAGTCTAATTAGTATCCTGTAAAACACAGTTTGCTGCCACTTGCAGATTTAAACATTAAGATGAGCAAGCAACTGCCTTTAGTGAATTTTATCACATCTTTTTATATATTAAGGGGGTACATATGTGTGTGGATGTGAAGGTAAAGGTATACACAAAACACCCTCAGAAGCATAGGTCGAAAAATCAACACACACACATTACTTTCAGTTGACACTTTCTCATGGATATTGTGAAGATGTGGGCCACTATGGTGTTTACGTTCTCTGGTTCCTTCAATGCAAGTGAAACACATGTCATTGTATTTTTTTAATTCTATAGAATATTTTCCATGTGTCCTAAGTGCTCTTTTAAAAGTAAAAAAGTCAAAAGGGCCTAATCCTGGATGTCTTGTTCTGGAAAATCTCTTTCAAGACATTGGGAGTTTTGCCTGAATGAAGTCTACAGGATCAAGCCCAAAATGTAGCGAACCATGTTCTTGCTGGCATGAATGATTTTCTTTTGTAGAAGTTAGGGGTGGAAAAGACCCATTAGGTCACCTAGCCAATCACCCTGGTAGGTAATAATGATGCTTGAATGATAGAAGATGTAGTACTGTAAGCAAGCTTTAGTCTTTTATGTGAGAAACTTAGAAGAAGCGCTTTGAGCTGGATTAATAATAAAATATGCCTACATGGCTTTTGCAGTAACTGGTATTTTTCTTGTTCTAAATATTTACATTTACTGAACTGTAATGTCCACTCTGAGTTTGACAGTTAGGTCTTTCTAGATGGCTCTAGCAACTTTAGTGTTTACACTTAAATTTTTTCGGAAATGCAAGTGAAGTTGGAAGAATTTTTAAAGAGTACAGTTCTAGCTAATTTATTTGAAATATATGCTAAAGAAATCTACCAGTTTCTTCAAATGCATAGCCTCTTAGCTGAACACAGATTGACCAAGGAAATACATAGCTTGGTTTCATTTTGCAGCAACACAGATAAATTGTTTCATTTAATACATTATATTAATTTGTTTGACATTCCATGTTAAACTACTGTTGTGTTCAACTTCATTGCATGTATGCAACCATAGTTTGTCAGATCATGTTGTCTGGAGAACATTAGTCAATAAAGTTTTAATTTAGTATAAATACATTTTCTAATTGTCTTTTACTGTTTCATATGTCCATATATCTTTTGTTTCAGTACTATGATCCAAACTTTTTCCTCCCCTGTTCATTTTTCTCCAGTCACTCTGCATTTCTGAAGCATCCTTCATTTAATCCATCTGGATTAACTATGAACTGAAATTTCACAGGATCAGATTCAGATACGCTCACAACACTGGAAAAACAAGCATCATTTGTGCCACTCCTGAAACAAAGTCATGAACTACTGTAATTCAAATCTTGCCATGAATTTCAGAAAACATATATTTATTTGCAAACTATTATAAAAAAGATAGTAAAATGCTGTCACACAAATTTTCAAGCATCTTTTGTATATGGCTTAGATTCAACATTTTGAAACCATTGCCTCTAGTTTGCATTTCTCCATGTAATCAGATTCCTTGAGTGACAGTCAGTTTCAATTTCTGAATTAAAGCCTCAGTCTTTCAGAGTTAATGGGAGAAATTGATTTTTTTAAGTCTGGGGTTTCACATATTGTCTCCTGCTTCACTCTTTAGGTCCCTATCACTGATAAAGTCAAACAGTGCTTGCCTTTCAAGCATTGGACTCTAAAGGCAAGATGGTTCTACTCCACTTTTTTTATTTGAAGAATCAAAATATAATGGTTATGTGATCATCACACAGCTTTCTATTTTCAAATGTGCTTGTTATTTTAAGTCCAAATCTTCCCTTTCCTATTAGTAAATAAGGGAGAAAGTAAGCAGGGCAGTGGTAGTGGATTTGCAGCTCTGAGAGATATTACACAAGCACCAGCACAAGGAATGACTCCTTGAAGTTTTTCTTAAATTACAATGAGTCATACTTAAGCTGGCATGTCCTAGTTCATTTGTAGAAACGGAAGGGCATTCCAAGCATTTTGCAAGGATCATGCCCTTGGAAAGGTGGATATTGAAGCATTCAGAGAAGGGTTCACCTTGAGAGAAAATGTAGTGTTTTCTAGACAGGCTGATTGTCAGGTATGTCCCATGGGGCATCTTGGACAACTGAAATAATTTTGTGCTTCAGTGCCAAAACTCTTTGGAGTGATTTTTTTCATGGTAATGCATGTGTGTGCCTGTGTAGAGTAAAAACATTCCAGTGCCATTTTTCCCACCTGGATTTATTTGTGTGGAGTGCATTTATTACACACTTTAAAGTCATCATGGTGACATAATTTTGTGTGCCATTCGTCCAGTTCTTTATGCACTTTCTCCCAATGCATCTCTGCAGCAGCAGTTGCATTGTCTGCAGCTGATAAAAAATAGCTAGTGCACATTTCTCAGACTCTGTATAAGGATATGTTAGGTATTGAATTCAAACTGGAAAAGATGCAAAAATACACATCTCTGAAGGTAATTTTTTTTAAAAAAACCCACAACACCCAAACTAAAATCCTGTTAAGTATTTAAAATTTGTGTTTATGTTTTATTTAGCAGTATTCTGTGAAAAGCGAAATCATCCTAAGGCCTCCACCCTATACCAGTAATTTGAAATGTTTTTAAAGAGTAAAGTTAGAAAGACAAGTTACAGGCAGCCTAAAATCTTTATGTATATCATGTAATTTCAAGATGGTTTAAATACAGTGAGCACACACTAAAGGTTACTTCCTAATTTAGAAATTAAATTTCCATATTTAAAGTGGAAACTACAGTAATAGAGAACCAGAAGAAATTATGTTAGTGTACCTGTCGCACCCACTAAAATCCAACATTTTTAAATGTGTGTCCCACTAGTCCAGAATCACATCTCCCACATCTGTCTGCAGTGCTGCTGTGTTACTCAGCATCACTGGCTCAACTGCACAGTACCACCATGCTGACTTTTCTCTCAGACTTTGCAGCTTGGTGTTGATTAAAAGAGAGAAAGAGAAAAAAATCCAAGTAACAATGTAAGGGGTAGGCTTTTTCGAGTCAGGTGTCAGAGTTGATCCAGAGCTGAAATTTGACTGGTTAAAGGCAGAGTATGTCGGATCAAAACCTCCTCCAGTTTTGGTAATGATTGTTTCACTGAGTCAGAACTGGTTTTAACTCTTCTTGTAATTCCTCCATGATTACAGCTGCTTTCATTTCAAGAATTTAAGCAAAATAGAGCAGAAAATAGGATTTACCTTCCTTCTGTAGAACTTTTTCTTTCTATTTACTCCTAACCTCTCTAACCTGGCAGGACTGAGCCTTCTACTGAACTCACGAACCATCCTTGTTACACACTTCTTTAATGCAGTGTATTATTAAAATAATCAGATTTACTATAATCTCCTTGAATATATATTCCTTTTCTTCTCATGCTATTCACTCCACACATTTGCAGTTAGATCTGCCAGAGGACTCAGACAACAGAGGTGGGGCACATGGGCCTTGAGGATTTTTCTGGCAAAAAAAAGCAACCCTTTGATGGTACAGAACTACCTACTCCTTACATGACTTTCATTTCTACTGTTGACAAAGACAGTAAGGTCAGAAGCATAAGTCATGTCTGAGAAATCACTACCTAGACATATTACCTGGCTCAGTTCCATGAAATTACTTGAGGGTCCTCCATTTTATTCTAGCTTATTCTTACATAATGATTCCAGAAACATGGAACTGTAAAATCAGCTCTGCAAAGAGATGACTCTCTTTCCCTGACTTAAATCACGTGCTTTTGAATGTGCTTAAGGACATATTCACACCCAGACTCTGTCAGTCCTGGAAAGTGTGTCAGATGTAAATTATATGATGCTAGCGCATCACTAGGTTGAAACAGGAAGATCTTATTGGCTCCTGTTCTTATTTAAAAGGCATTTTGACAGGAGACAAAAAAAAATAAATCCTTGTCTTAAATACTTCCTAATCTGCAACACTACCAGGAGACCCTATGAAGCAATACAGACACTGCACATATATACATGCTAGGCATTATCAATGGGTACTACAACTATGAACAGTTTAAATAGATCCAGTTGCTTGTAATCTAAAACCAGCCTCCAAAATGGCTGCTTGCACTCTTTTCCCATAGTAGCCAAAATGCTACATCTGGCTTACTAATTGGCATTTACAATGCAAAGGCACCTTGGACAAAGACAGGCGTGTTTTTGCAGTGATCATTTTGCGTGGTAAAGAAGCTTGGTGCTAGAGGCAGACAGTCTGGGACAGGCTGTAATGGGTTAGGAATACACTGTCGAGGGAGTCAACCGATCAAAAGTAATGGCTTTCTTGTGAATGTGGACTCTCCCATCACTTAAAAAGACACGGTCTCTGCTGCTATGTTGAGGAAATTTGCATAACAAAATGAGAAATGTGAGCTCAGATCAGTATAAAAGGGAAAATTTTCAGACATTTAAATTGCTCCTTGAAACAAGCCTAGACCACAACTGCATACTTCCTATTAGAACTGACAGAAAATGCTCACATGAGTTCCAGGATTTCACTCATTTAAATCAATGTAAAAATTACTCTTAACTTCAAACATAAACAGATTAGATCCAAAAAAATACATTATGACAACTATTTTTCATTAATATAACTGCAAAGGGCAAGTTGATGAGCATAAATACTAAATCCTGGATGGTGACTACTTTAATATTTGTAATCATATTATTTCCTCACACTTTCTTTTAATGGTAACTTAGAGTACTGGCAAATTTATGAAAAGTAGTTTAAAGGTTTGGTTTTTTTTTTTTTTTTTTACAAAGAGACATGAACTCTGTAAATGTAATGAAATACATTTACATGATGTCCATGTCAAATTTGCACAGGACTACATAAGAGAGTGTGGGTACTCTATAACATGCATCTAACTCTGCTGGCTTAGGCAGTTGAGGAGCAAAATCTTCACTTTGCCTCTCCTCATCCTGTTAGAAAGTTTCCCATATCCCACACACCTGAGCAGATTTTCTGTGAGCTTTGCTTGGGTAGGGATCTTTGTATTTTGCTCCTCCTCCCTCTTTTTCCATCTACAGTAGAAATTCTGTAGGGAAAATGCAATCACAATTGATAGGAAAACATCAAAATCATGGAATATTCAGTAGTTCTCTTTTACACATCTGCAACTAACTGCATAGGAGAACAGCATGGACAATAGTTTAAGGCATTAGAAAAGTCTTTGGATACTTAACGTCTTAAAACCTCTGGTTCTTGCTGAAACAGGCTTTTTCAGTCTCAGCTTTTGCTGAGTCACAGAGTTTGTTGCCTTTGTAACTTGGCCCAATACTGGAGTTGTTCTGGAAAAGTTCAGACCTTCCCTAATGACCATATTTGCATGCTATTCTCCATGTTATTTACATATAATAAGACACCCTCTGCAGGGAGGCCTCTTCAAAACACAGGCTCTGCTTACACTTTGAATTTCCCTATTCAAAGGGGAATATTCAAAATTATCTATGCATCACTACTTCAAAGTGTTTCACTGGGAGTACTCTGCCATGTATTTGGGAGACTCATCATAGTTGTTTGAAAGCTGAATATAGAGCCAACTCTAAGATTGCCACCTGGGTTTTGCGTGTGGAGGCAAAGAAGTATTACTCAGGCAAGAATCCTGCCTGGTCTGACCTGGCATACTTCTGTTGAGGACAAGGAGTTTCTGCTGAGTGTTGTGAGATGAAAACCCTTCTGTGAGCTTTACTTGGTTCCTTTTATTTAAGTCCATGTCGTTTTATTTCTGGAGCACACAGAGGATTGAACCATGAATCCATGAGGCTGTGTAGCTTACTGAGGTCTAGGATAATCTCTGAGGAATTTCTCCTGGCTCCATTTTGGTTGACCCAGCTCTGTGGTTTTTGGATGGACTATAGTACTCAATCCCTCAACTGCAGGATAAATGTTCAGTTGGTGATAGCACAGGGTGTGTGAGTAGAGAAATTGGGTCTAGATTGTATCCCATAAGACTTCCTATAGAATTGAGGCAAATTAGTCAATTGTCATTCCTTGTCCTGAAAAGCCAAGGTCTGAAGGGATTTCTCCATTCTGACAGAGGCTTCAACTGTGAACTGCAATATCCTAATAATCTTTGCCTTCTCTCATCCCATGCAACCATCTTCTCTCACCGCTCACTTCTTTTCTGCATATCATTTATGCAATATTTAATTGCAGGTATTTAATTTAATGCAGGTATTCAATATTTTGTACTAAAAAATTTCCTGTATGATTATTCTTTCTTTGAGTCATGTACTAAGGACCACTCAAATACCTTACAATGTCCTTCTCCTTTATATATCTATTAATTAACAAGCTCGTATTTCTCCTATTTCATTCATTTAGAAAGAGTGCTAACTACTACAAGTTTTGGCTGACAGTTTAACAGGTGATTTTGTATCTCATCTCACAGGAGTCCACCTTTGCCTCAATCACTTTCTTTTTCATAGTATTTCATAATTAAGAAAGACATCAGAGGAACACAGAATGCTAATTATCTACTTTAACCAGATGCAGTGAAAGTGTGAGACCAGGGAGTTTGTCCAAATGTCCCTCCCACCTTAGTCCCAAAGGTACCCAAAGCTAGGCTTCCACTAATGATTATCTTTGCTATATAAATAATAATAACACCTGGAGTTGCACTGATACAGTGCTTTTCGTCTTCAAAGTACTTTGAGAACCCTACGCAATTAGTTTGCTGTGGAGTCACCACCTGTGATACTGCATGAACTCCACTACTACCCACTGTGGGAGTCAACAAGGGAATCTGAACAGCCACAGAGATTATACATAACCTCCATATCGCTACGAGATGAAATTGAAAATGCTGAACAAGGGTGTTTTAGTACTTCACACAGGAGGAGCATCCACAACTAGCAGGAAGCCAGTCTCCCTAAGATAAGAAAACAGGAAAGTTTTCTTTGTTGGTAATCTACTACTTCAGATCTCTAAACACATTTTACCTTGAACTGTGTCTCAGTCAGGCTGGCAGAAGATCACAGGTAGGTTATCTCATTGCATGGAGTCTTCATCTTCATGCAACATGAATACATTCATCTTTTTTTTTTTTCTTTTAATTAAAAAACCTTTAATTTGATGAAGCCAGAACGGATGCAGACATAATAAGTATAACAATAAATAGGTTTTTGCAGACTTCAGTAAGAAACCAAGGGAACAACTTATCTAGAGTACACCATCAGCCACTGACAGTTCAACTGAGCACAATTTAGAGATTATAGTATTTTCCAAGTATTTCCAGCGAGCTTACAAAAGGTCTTTGTGAATGTTCAGAAGTTTGCTCTTTAAATCAGCTTGGCATTTGCTGGAGTTTATCATCCCAACATAAATTTGTAAACAGCCTTTTCAAAAATACATCATTAAGAAAAGAGAAGGAAAGAAAAAAAGATCAGTTACAGACCATTCAATCAGTTGAATATAAGAATGCAAAGGAACAGAGTATTTTTGGATAAAGAAAACTTGGAGTATTTCTGAACACTACTAATTTCTATCTGACTCAGATTTGTACATGTGTTTTTGCAGCACAAAGCCTAATGTGCTTTATTTGCCCTTTCCAAATAAATTTTTCTCATGGAGATTTCATAGGACAAATGGATACCCTTTTATACTATAATATATATTTATGGTCATCTGAAGAATAGTCTTGAGACTAGATTTCAAAAGTTGTGGTCAGGCAGAAGTAACTCTACTTTCCAAGCAGTTAATGGACATGTGCACTCACATGCCTTGATTTTTGCCCCCTTTTAAGATCAGTGTTTCTTTTTAAAAATTGGTGTACTTCCCTGTTATATTTAAATATCACACAGACCCATAAACATAACCATATGTTGGAATGAGTTTTTTACTGATGAACAGTGTTTGGACTTGGTCTCTTTGCTGTTATTTCTACTGTTTATTCCAGTTCCTTTAGGTGAAGTATATTCCCTCTGAGTGTTAGTTTCAGCATAATTTTAGCTACTCCTGGACCATTAAGGAAAAGTCAGCACTTGATCTCAAGAGTATTCGAGGTACCTCTTAAAGCTTCCTTTTCTCTCTCCTATGGTGCATCAGTACAATTTCATCAGCATGGCCATGACAACCATTTATCTTTCAAAGAAATAATGTTTTGGAAAAGGAGCAAAGCAAAAAAAAGGGCTGGGGAAGAGCAGTGAATCTTGCATAGTCATTCCAGATTTCAAGCAACTCCAGCTGTTTCAGTTATCTAGCAATCTTCCACACCAGCTATTTTTGCAATGAGCTGCAGGTCTCAGAGCAGGAGGAAGGAAAGGGAGTGACTAGGTACAGCTACACGAGAGGTGGTGTAGGAAAAAAAGACAACCGGAAAACGGATGTTTCAAAGGAAAGAACTGCACTAAAGTAGCTGTTCTGTGATCTTCCCATATGCAATAGTAAAGGCACTTTGAATTCAAGATTACAGTGTGGAAGGTGTTGGAGGTGAGAAAAATAGAGTTTAAGTCTCCAGGAACTCATAGAGTTTCTCTGGGCCTGACAGTGCACTAACTCTTGTGAAACATATGATGAATACTTATCTCAGCAGATAAATGATGTTTGCTTCACAGGTCTGCCAGTGTACTGTGGCACACTGTCCAATTCAAAGGTATAAAGTAGAAACTTATTTGCCCCCATTTTCCCCCCCAGATTCAGACTTCTCCTTTTCAAACCCATATGTCCAGCAACTCTCATTCCCTGTTGAATCCCTGTTTGGCCCTGATTACTTCCTTTTTTACCTCTACTCAGTTGTCAGGTATATTCTGCATGGCTGAGCATGGTACAATTATCCAGAGGCACAGCCAGGCCTAGGACTTGGGGCAATATTTCTACATCTTAGTAACATTGTGGCTGACTCAGTGTGTCCAAAAGAGAAGGTGATGTTACTAGGCAGGTCTGAGTGCCACAGCAGTGTGGACGCCACACTCCTGGAGCTGTTACACCCTGCTGCACTGGGTCACCAGGCGGCACTGGCCCAGCTGGTGATGGCTCAGGGATGGGAAATCTCAGGGAAGAGCACCAGGCTGCTGTGCACAGCAGACCTGCAGAACATTTTTCTCCACTTTGCTTCCTCTCTTAGCTTTTACTTACACTCTTGGATCCCACCTGACCTCTGCGGCATCTCACTCTGTTTTCCATTGCTCTGGGCCATATTCAGATAAGCTTTTCAAACTGCGACCTTTTCAAGCATTCCCTATCAAATGTAAAAAGACCATTGGCAAACACATGCAAACAGAGTATTGATATGTTAATGATAGATGTTTTGGGCAAAGAAGGAGGATTTATTTTTGCTGCTTTTTAGAACCAGTGTCAGAGGAATTAGTTTTGGCACCTCTGTGCTTTTGGGCTCTTTAATAACTTTACAACTGAATAAACTATAAGTATAATGTAGCTTTCTGTAGGCAACATTCATCATGAATGTACATATTTCTCACAGATTTTTACTTTATTTACTCCTGAAAAAAATTGACACACATTTTCTAAAGGTTTTAGCAAAATTTCTTGTAGAGACTGATGTCACCCATGGTATTTAACATCTGAATTGCAACTTGTCTGAGTCAATAGCAGCGACTGCAGGTCCTTGGAAGATGACTCAGGAAATCTCCAGTCTGAGACTGAATGACCTTGACTCCTGGATTTCCTTTCTGAAAAATGTCGATTGTACTCCCATCCTTTGTCTGCCCTATATACATAAATTGTAAGGTTTGGGGACAAGATTACTAGTGTTGTGCAGAACTAGGCTTCCACATAGGGAGGGCTCACCTTTGGAGAAGGGATACAGTCATAACCCTGGGCTGTCCACCAGGTCCTCAGGGCAGGAAGATATGGCCCACTGATCAGTCAGTTCCTGCAGAGATTTCATGTGTCAATCAGCATTTTGAAGCAAGTTTGCATGAGTTGTTCTGTTCCCTGCGCAGTGAAGGTGAAGAAGGCAGATGAGCACCTTGTCTGCCATCCCTAGTGACAGCACCATTGGTTTTTCAAAGAATATAGGCAGAAATTTTAACTACCGAAAAACCCTGGCACACATGATTACGGTTTGTCAGAATTTTTTCTGTTTTCCATAGGACTTTAGGTTTGCAGGAGCAAAAAACAAAGTTGAATTCAATGGAATTCCAACTGAAAATGTTAGTGAAAAAAGGAGCACACTCATTTGGAAAAGCCTCCCCAAGTCCTTGTGGTAGCTATTGTCTGGAATAAGCTCTTCTGGTTGGATCCCAGGCTACTTTAAAGGCTGCATGATGCACCATGGCCAGACCTCTTGTCTATTCCCATAGTGCAACTTGGAAAATTCAAAATAAGGTGCACTAGAGGGAATATTTTTCTCCATTCACAAATACTCAAAACCCAAACTGATCATGGAACCCAATATGTAAAATGTCTTGCCTTTTTTGTTTGTTTGTTTTCATTAAGTGCCCTGGTTAACTTACATGTTCTAGTCAAGAATAACAGTCTTGTTAAGGCTGATTGCTGAAAGTAAGCTGAAAGCAGCTCAAGGTGAAACAATTTGAGAGAAACTGCCTTTGTCATCTGGATTCCTGAAATCTTTTGCTTACTGAAGTTTTACTGTGGCACAGATAAACAAAACTCTGAATCAAAACTACAAACAAAAAGAAAAAAGTATAGGGTATAGGCCTTTCTAATATTGCTTCATTTTTAAACAGCTGCTTCACAGGTGGAGAAGTATTGCTCACAGTGGTTTTCATGTTGGGTGCCAGGCTTGCCACAGGTAGCTGGATGAGAATCTTGTATCACCGTGGAGAATCTGATTGAAGGGAAAGCAGATGGCTGAAGTGCAGAGAGAGGGGAACAGGTCTAACGCCTGCGAGGAACTCCTGCTGCAGGGTGGGGAGACTCGGTGGTGATGCTTACGTGCCTGAAATCTCGCCAGCATGGGTCGTCTGGTTGCTGTTGCACTTGATGAATCAGCTCTCAGAATCCCTCCTGCACATACCTTTTCTCAAAGCTTCCAGTTAGTGCTACCTCAGTCTATTTTTAACAGCTACATTTTCCATGATTAGATTTTAATGCTATTTATTTATTTAAACCAAACCAAACAATTCCACATAAGCTGAACATTCCAGTGGGCATCATGCTTGGCCATGCAGAGAAGTCCAAATCTAGTCTAAATTACATTCCTTGAATGGTAGAAAAAGCTGGGTCATGTGCTGAAGCTCAGTGATGAATAACAAAGTCATTCTTTCATAGATTGAGAAAACTTTATTAAAGAAAGATAAACAGGTTAAAGGTCTTTTAATGGCAGCACAATCTATAAACAGCAATTACCCCTTGCTTTTTCCCTCTCCTGGTTCTAGTTGAAAGTGTGGTACTTAGTCTCATCGTCTGCCATAATTGAGCCAGGTCCTCTATTTTTTCACTGAAGTTAAAGGGAATGAAAGGCTTGGCTTAATTAGACTCAGTGTTTCACTTGCTTACTTTCTTGCACACATCATCAGCCAGTATGAAGATTTCAGCTCCCTCCTTCCTGCACAAGTAGCAAATGCAGGTCTGAAAAGTAGGCATCTCTCAAAAACACCTTCTCTCAGGAAAAGAGATCATCTTTACAGATCTGTGGCATCACCTTTTTCAAGTCTCTGTGCTAGGCTTCCAATGCTTCCTGGTAGGAAGGGAGAGTGTGCTTCCCAATTGTATCCATGTTAATAAAATAAATCACTTGTGTTAAAATTAGCAGTGGGCGAACTGTTTTCAGTTAAAACAAGAATTGTTTTGGATTGGTGCCAATCCTCAAACTAAATTCAAGCCAATTTTATTTTTAAGTTTTAAAAGTAATAAAATGTAATAAGCATGCAATATGTATATAGACATACACGCAGAGAATAGCCCAGGAATTAGAAAAAGATGTATTTTGCATCTGGAACCCCAGTTTTGCACATGCATAGGCATGAAAGCAACTTTATCCATGTGAATTATCCTGGTATCATGCATTATTTCCTGTGTTATCAGGCAGCAATATATACAAAAGCCTTTAAAGCATAAGGGCGCTATAACCTGCAGAACATCAGCCTTAGTGCATCGAGTGAAGAAAGCCGACACTTGTTAATAGGACAAAGCTGGCACTAATTAAGCCACGTTCAGCACATCATCTTCACTTGCTGGAAGCAGAGTCATCCCCAAATGTTGTGTTAGGAAGTACAGCCAGCCCTGACTACAGCAGGATGTGGCTTCCAAAGATCATGCATTGCATATAACCTATTGCGTAAATCAAAGTGGGGAGGGGGGGATGAAGGGTGGGAGGGATGAGGCTCCACTGGGCTGTGGCCTCAGAGAGGGAGATCAGTTTGATGTATATGGGGAGCACGGGGGTGATTTTGAGGAGCTGAGGGAAGGGAGTGTTGTCCAAGTACATTATTTCACACATTATAAACTTCATTTCTCAGGTTTTTTTTTTTGTTGTTTTTTGTTTTTGTTTTTGTTTTTTTTTAGCAACCCAGAAACAGATCATTCCCATGTGAACCAAACTGGGAGCCATAAGGGTTGGGAGTTATGTTTTGATTTTTTAGTTTTTGTTTTCAACTACTGCAGGGGGTGTATGCCTCTCCAATTTTGTACAGGTGCAATAATCATACATGAGGATCTGAGGATGCCTATCATAAGCTTAGAGTGCCTAAACTAAAATGAAAGTTGTTTTAGTGCTTAGGCAACTCAGACCTGGCCTATGCATATGACACATCGTGCCACCTAGATCACCCAGCCATCTCACTCCTGTATGATTTATCTTCCCAGGAACAGGTCACTGAGGATATTGCTCAGGCCATACCATGACCTCTCAGGAAAAAACACGTATATCCTTCTTTACAGGTTCATTAACCCACAACAATTACATTCTTGTATTTCTGTCAAACTTTTGGCTTATCACAGCTCTTGTTTAGCATATCTTCTAGAATGGAAATGCAACTTTATAGCACCTTCTTTCAAATTTGCCATAAACATCCTTCACATGCTCCTATACTTCTGAGAATAGTAGGGTAACATTTTGTATCTAAGCATGGATGAACGATGGACCTAGAAAGGGGCCCCAAAAGATACAGTTCTAATTGTTGGATTTCCATGATAAATGTCTTGAAAGTGCCAACACACCCTAAAAGTTGTTCTGCTGACTGTAAGGAAAGGCTGGATGAATTACTTGAAGCTCACGCAAGTATTGGCAAATCAGTTTTGTACCAGCTAAACATGCACAATAACATTCAGAGATGAGCTCCCAGTAGTAAAAGAACAGGAACCTCTAGATCTGCTTTGGTCTGCATGATGCCTTGATATCCTGTGGCTTAAATCCTAGTGTATCTGACTACCAGATAATTCTAAAAATTAATATTACCTGCCTTTGCACACTTATGTCTCTGAAAGAGTCAATACCATGAAGCAGCTTCTTTTTGAACAGCTCTCATCCTTGCCTTACTATGCATAATGTATGTTGAACATAAGATCTTTTTGTCCAAAACATAATGAAATACAATAAAACTGCAAGAGACCAACTTATAAAATAAAACTAAAATCCTGCCTGTGGACCTCCCTGAACTAGCTGAGTTATAACACTTTAAATGCTTATTAACTGGGCCATATGGTTCAGTATTTAAGTTAAGGCACGCATTTATTTGCCCAGAGTATTCAGGAGATATTTTAGGTGGAAGCATTCACAGTTCTGATGAAATTTGTGATCTGCTGATGGAAATATTTACCTTACAATAAACTTGAAAGACTGTACTGCACAGAGGTGACACACGGGAGTTTGTTATTGTGCAGCTCTGTGAAATCAGCTGCAGTGCCTGTATGTGTTTTGTTACCTGCAAGTCCCTTGCACAAGACTGACAGATTTCTGAGGCATTGCCCAGAAGAAAAGGTTGCATAGCATTCATCTTTCTTGATGAAAACATGCAGAGGAAGGTGACTTCTAGACACCTGGCGGCCACATGCTGCATCTCTGATGCGGTCTGCAGAAGGCAAGTCATCATACTGCAGCCATTGCACAACACTGATCCCCCATCTCCCTCTTTCATGGTCTGTGGGACCCTCACAGGGGCAGTGGGACAGCATGAGCTACACTTCTGTTTGGTCTTGCGCAATGAAGATCAGAGAACACCATCGAGAAAGAACCTACAGTAGATGAGACAACAAATAGGTCCAAACTGAGCACTCCCTCATGGAAGTCCTTATGCTGCCTGGGAACGAAGGCAGATGGGGGAGTACCAAGGAGATGGCTGTTGCAGGTTGTGTCCATGAGCTGCACTCACTTCCCAATCATACTGTTAACCTCAAAGTAAGAGCATTCATGTTTGCTCTATAATGGATGGGCTACCTTCTGTATTTCATGTCATGGGCACATGGGGGAACCAATGAAAGAAAAAACCTATCAGGATCTTTTTCTTTCATCTCCACAAAATCAAGAGTTAGAGATATTTAACAGGTCTATTAGGTGACCCATTTTATGCATTTAATATATTTCACATGGACAATGTTAAGTATCTTTTCAACAAGTAATTTAAAAGAGCTGCTCATGTCATGCAAGAACCAAACAGTCCGTCTGTGAGCCACTGTCTTACATCCTGATCAACTTTGTCACATTTTCTTGTTTTCAAATTCCTCATCTTAAAAATATGAGTTCACATAAATAGCTTTGAATCTCTGCTACCTTATTAACCAGTGGCGGGTGACTCTACCCATAAAATATTTACATAGACAACAGTCTTGTGCTGGTAATGTATTTTCACATTACTTAGTAATTTAAAACATGTCAACCCTTTCCAAATAGTAGAAACAATCCAAACATGGAACTGATGGTGACCTTAAAAGGCTACTCCTTTTTTATTTTAAGTCAAGCAACAATCATTACCACAGATTATCACTGTGCTTTCTTCATACAACTCCTTATCTGCAATGCCCACAAATATAACTCTAAATGGTAAGGAATATAGAAGATGGAAAGGCTGATGCTACATCAACAGCATGCCTTGTAAGGGTACTTTTTAATATTTATGAGGCAAATCAGTTATATATATTTGTCTGTTTAATAAAGTTAATGATTTTTGTGTTTGAATCTGCATCTGATCATTCTTTGTATTATAAAACTGTGCATGAGTATGCAATTATGTTTAGTTATATTGACTATATGTATATATGTGCATGAATGGTTTTTATATCATTTACGTGTGTACTGGATATAGTTCTTTGGTTTCCTTTTTTTTTTTTTTTTTGTGTATGTTTTCAAATCCTGCTTCTTATTCTATTATCAAGGGACCAGGTGATGGAATAAAGAGCATCTAGTGTGTGCTCTGGAGAACAGTATATACTGTAACTTAGGTAACCTGGACTTGTTAAAAATACTATCCTCTTTTCTCCCAGGGTGATCAACAAAAAATGGATTTCATCTTCCCAAGCCATGGTACGACCTGGAGCTGGTGAAAGAATAGATAAATTTGACATTCTTATTTATCATGTGGATATTTACATTTTACATGATATTTTCAGTGTGTTCAGCAGCAGAAGATGGTAGTCCCCATGTTGCATAATAGATGACATATGTCTTCTTTGGCAGATATTTAGCTCATTCAGCCAACTAATTACAATATTTTACTTATGAATAAAAGAAAGAACAATAGCAAAAATTCACAACAGTCTACTGCTTTCTCAGAGCGTTTTTCCAGGATAAGCTGTGTAACTTGGAGAGCTGTTCACTAAAAGTAGTATCTTAATCACACCATTCCCTGCAGATTGGAGCAGATCAAAGAGACAATGAAACCTCTGTCACGTACAGGACAGAAAACCTGATCACACCATGCCTCTCAGGTAACCGTCAGGTATTGAAGATTTTTAGGACAGTATTTGTGATCTTACTGACTAATTGTTCTGTTTCTGTACCTAAAAATTGTTATGTATTTTAATGTTGAGAAAAATAAGACTTTTACAAGATTTTTTTCCCTCTTCTATCTCTGTATTTCACCTGAAGTGGTATGGAAATTAAATGCAGTATTTTTTACAGGACATGCAATATACAAGAGAATAAATATAAATATTGAAAGCTGTAGGGGCTGTGAAAATTTTCACTTTGGATTTTTCCTTTTATATCTATCTTTTCAATATTGTATCATTGTTAGTCAGACTTCTACTGTTTTTCATCTTGATCAAAGAATCCATTGAATAATTGAAGTGTATGAAAAGATTTATATTTAGTTCAAAGTTTTTCTGAAATAAGTTGAGATGTTGTCATTAGTCCTAATATGTAAAGTTACACAGTTTGTCCTGTGTGTGTTTTGTGTGAGCCCACTCACACTGAACCTTAATCAAAGAGCAAGATGCTTGATCATTACAGTGAGAGGAAAGAAGGGGATAGTATGGCATGTGCAGTGATTTGTTAGAAATACCATTACTTGACACAAGGGCAAAGAGCAACACAGTCCTCTCAAGTGGAGGGGTGTAAGTCACTGGGATGAGACCAAAGACACTCACCTCTAGGTCATCCCAGGGCCAGAGCGATGGATATGACTAACATGGTGTCTCTGATGTGAAGGGTGAAAGAGACAGAAAAAGACAACTTACATATTAATTTTATTAAACTGGCCCTAAATTAAGACCCTGCCATATGAATGGCAAGGCTGCTGAACAGCTCTGGCCAGAGCAATGGAGGCTTGCAGTTGCATAGTTCCGTGGGAGCAGGAAGTCCCAAGAGCTTGTGGGACAATCTATATCTAGCTGAGGTTGAAGGATTCAGACTTCAGAAGCTCCATGATGGCAGATACTGCTGGAGCAGGGACACCTGTGTCCGTGTGCAATTCTTGTGAGTGTTAAGGATAAGGCTAGTAGACAGGGAGCTCTGCACAGTGATGAACTTTCCTAGAGAAAATCTGAAATGATCATGGTTGAGGTAGGAAGAAGGCAGAATAATTACTTTAGCTGATTTATCTTTTAATCTTCCTCATCAACCATCCTACATCTAATGCTGGAAAAATCCAGTTTTTCTTACTTGCTTTATCATTCCAATCCAATTCCATCTCTTGGCTTGCCTTGGCTTGTCTTGCACTTGCAAGATATGGGGCAGCTTCGAAATGGATGCAAGGGTGACAGAGCACTGGAACAGGCTGCCCAGAAAGGTTATGTAGTCTTCTTCCTGCTTTAGCAGGGAAGTGAACAAGGTAATCATAAAAGGTCCCCTCTTATGCAACCACTCTGTGACTCTGTGAATTGCTGGTACAATATTTTATTTCAATCATCACACAGGAAGAAGTCTAGTAAGTCCCCTTCACAAATTTTATCATGGTTCTCCATGTAATAAATTAAGAAGGCCAAAGGATACTTCTTATTGAACACAGCAAGAGTAAGACATGATGTGGCATAACTGGGAGATTCCCATCTGTGTGGAGTCTGAGTGTTGCAAGGAGGGGAAGGTGGGACATAGGGCAAGGTATTTGGAGCTTGCTGCAACTTCTGTTGGTCATATGTGATAAATGACTGCAAATTATTATCCTTTGACTTTTCCTCTTGTTACAGGTAGGAATTAAAGCTTCCCAATATATACTGAGTGAAACCTGACTCGATAAAGCAGATGCCATTCTCTCCCAAAACATGTGGGGAGGAGTATCAGGAGGTTTTTGTTACTGATTAAGTGGTAGATGGACGGATGCTCCCTAAACCAGTTTCAATCTTCTCTTTCACCTGCTTGATTCCTTCAGTTGAAGGACTGAAACTTTTCTTATAATCTCCACAATGTTTTCCAGGTTACATAAAGAAGGTATGACAGAGGGATAAAACATGGTGTTGAACAACTTGGCTTAGTCCTTTCTTCCACTCCTAGAAACACTTATGATATACCTTTGTTAAACATTTTGGAGCTCTGGCAATGTGCAAGCTAAGGCACAGTCATTCTACCTCTTGTCAGTTCTTGAACTGTGGTGGAGTCCCTCAGAAGAACTTTCTGAAGGAGAAGGGTGGTTAAAAACAAAGCCTGTATCAAAAGAGGTAGATTACCAAGTGAAATACTAATGCCAGGAAATAAGGCTGAGTTAATTATCTTACATATACATGATAATTTGATTTTTGATTATGTGTTCACATATTGTTTTAAGATGATCCTTGCCTGACTCAGTATATCTCATGTGCTGCACTCACATAACATACTAAACAATATTCAGCTGTATTCTCCCTGTTCAGTGTGCGAACACACATAAGTAAAGGCTGGATGCCTTATTTACTACATTCTCTTCTAAAATTAGAATTATTAATTTCCTCACAGACTTTGCCAAGGTGCTTGTAGTGATATTAGAGAGCTTTAAAAATTTATTAATGCTTTTCCCTGTCATACTGGTGTGAAATAAACTGAATTTATTTCCATTTAGAGATGAGGACAGATGAAGATAGAATAATGTTGGATTTTTTGTGCCTCATGATTTAAGGTAGCTAAGACCTGATTTTTAAGTATTATATTATTATATTATGTTATATTATATTATACATATTATAACAAGAATTGCAGGTTCCACCTTCACAAAGATTTCCTAGGAGTGGTTCCCAAATCCATTTGAAATGTATTGAAGCAAACAGTCTTGAGTACATCTTCCTTATGCTTGCACTTCAGTGCAAGGTTTCTTCTGATACAGTATTTGAAGTCCTCACATCAGAATTAAATATGGCTGATGCTATGACTTCCATATACAGGGATAGTCTGTGTTTAGTTTTAAGCATCACTTTAATGTCATGTTACAATTAAAATCACCCAGATTTTCCACCTACAACTGTTGTTCAAGAAGATTTATGTTCTGCTTCTCCAGGATTATTTCCAGAATATTATAGCTCTTATCTTGAGGAAAGACCACAACACTACTGCTTATGTGCCAAATATTTACTTAAGGGAAACCAAGTGACAGAGGGCCTTTCATCAATATCTGCCCCTTTTTCTGGAGTCAATATAAAGATAGACAGTTTGCACTTTTACATGTGAAAGCACTGCATAAAAAGAGAGCAATCACATCTCAGCAGCTGTGACATGATATAGGGACATCTGAGGGCAATGACCTTTGGATATAAAGGACAGAGATTAAGGTAGCCTATTTTCCAGCCTATTGAGGTCCCTCTGGATTACAGTATGACCCTCTTATTTATCTGCCATTTCTGCCAGTTTTGTGTAACTTGAAAACTTTCTGGGGGTACACTGCTGCACAATCCATGTTATTAATGAAGATGTCAAGGAGGATCAGAATCAATCATGGCTCTTGGGGTACCTCACTAGTTACCGACCTCCAGCTGGACTTTGTACCACTGATCCGCACCCTCTGGGCCTCACAGCTTAAGCAGTTTTCAATTCACCTCACTGTCTGACCTATCCCATACTTCACCAGCTCCTGCATGAGGATCCTGTGGGAGAGTGGCAAAAGACTTACTGATGTCAAAGGAAACAATAGCCACTACTCTCCCCTGGTCTACCAAGCCAGTCATCCCGTTATAGAAGATTATCAGATTGTTAAATATGACTTGCCATTTGTGAATCCATGTTTACTATTCCTGATCACCTTTTTGTCCTTTACATGGCCAGCAGTGGTCTCCAGGCTTAGCTGCTCCATCATGTTCCCAGGGATTGAGGCAAGTCTGACTTGCCTGTAGTTCCCTGGCTCCTTCTTGAAGGCAGGAAAAATGTTTACCTTTCTCCAGTCTTCAGTCACTTCTTCCAGTCACCGTGATCAATAAAACACAGTCATGAGTAGGTGAAATATTATGGAGAGTTTTGAACAGGTTTTAACATCCTGTAGCCCCTAGGTGTGCACAATTTGTCCAACTCTCAGTAGCCCTTTATCCTAATGAAGACAAAGCTGAAGATTTTTACTATTACAGGTTTAAAAAATAAAGAAGATGGGGGTGGAAAAAAGACAAGAATTTTAATATGACTTCAGGCTTGAAGTGACTTTGGACTTTAAATTCCATTGATTTTGATGTAGGTGACATGCTTTTTCTGTGCAATTCTGATGACCACAGTACTGATAATAAAAATAAAACCTGACATTTGCTGTTAAAACATGTACAAATTTTGTATTTGCTTTCATGTTTGAACAAGTCATGGTTTTTTTATTAAAATTAATTGATTGTGAAGGGAATGTTGGAGCAGATTGTTTTCCAGGTCCTTCTGATTCTGTATTTATTATCAATATTTGCAGAAAATGATCTAATTCCCTCTGAGCTGTAACCAGAATGTTACTTAACTGTCCAAATATTGACAGCAGTTAGGGAAAAAGTTTTAGTTTACTCTGGTCTCTTCAGTTTGTCGTTTTGTTATAAACCTACATTTGTAATTATGAGATTATTGATAATCTTTTATTAACGCAAGTAATAGATGATACCTGAAGGTTTGTGGTTTTTTAATGTTTCTTTGGGTTATCTGAACATTTCTTCTTTTGTTGCAAACCTGCTCTCATGAAGTTTCTATCTTTTCTATTGTTTATTATGACAATAAAAACAAACTTTTTTCTCAGTGGCTTTGGACATTGGTGTTCTGACCTCACACCTAAAATTATTAAGGTATTTTGTTAAAAGTCTTCATGAAGATGCAGTTTAGACATGTAAAACTGTACAAAGGAGCCGTGGCAGTGAACAGGCATCCTTTAACAGCATCACACATCCTGAGGGATTACATCCAATCTCTATCATTCTTTCCACTCTTTGTGGGCTGTTATGGCACCTTAATGAGTGATTTTTAAATTTTCTTGAAATTTTGCACTAGCCACTTCTCCCTAATCTCTTTGGCAGGCAAGGTGGCGCCAGAAAGGGATATGCCTTTTACAGGAAAAAGAACAAAAGGATCAAAACATACAGTTTAGAGACAGAAGGCCATTAGCTTTCTTACAAGAAACTACTCCAGACTGGAAAAATTATTTAACACTCTGCGCAACATGTACATTGTAGGTAAATCTGTGAAGTAATATATGAGGAGACTTCTAACAGACAATCAGAATAGAAAAGAATCACAAAATCTTTTAGGTAGGAAAAGACCCTTAAGATCATCAAGTCCAACCATTAAACCAGCACTGCCAAGACCACCAGTAGGCCATGTCCCTAAATGTCGCATCTACGTGTCTTTTAAACACCTCCAGGGAGGATGATTCAACCACTTTTCTGGGCAGCCTGTTGCTGTGCTTGACAACCTTGTCCATGATGAAATTTTTCCTAATATCTAATCTAAACCTCTACTAGTGAGGCCTCCAATTTGAGGCCATGTCCTCTTGTCCTATCACTTGATACCTGGGAGAAGACATTGACCCCACCTCACTATAATCTCTTTTCAGATAGTTGTAGAGAATGAGGTCTCCCCTGAGCCTCCTTTTCTCCAGGCAAATATGTTTTGTGTTCAATTCTTAGTGATCTTCTCTGGTAGTCAAGTGTGAGTTTGCTTTTCTGTCTTCAAAATACTCTCCTCTGCATCACCTATGAGGATAAATGCAATACAGTTATTTTTGTGGGGGAGAAAAAATCCAACAAAACAAAAAATAGCAACATTGAATTCTGCCTACAGGGACTTTTTTTTATTTGGTGAATTCCTAGCTATTAAGTAAGGTAATCACACAAATCATAACCACTGTTATAAACAGTCTTCTTTATAGTTATTTGGGAGCTATGTTTAAAATCTTTGCATCCAGTCAGCAAAGATAAACTGTGCATTTGATTTAGCTGACTAATCTCACAAAAGAAATAGCGAAGAGTCATAAAAAGGTTGTAAAACCCATCAGGTCATAAAAACATCAAAATTGCAAATATATTATCAGAACTGTTTCATAACTACTTAAAGAGTAGCTAGATGGTATGAACTACTAATAAATTTCCTTTGCTATGAATAGATCCATAAATTTGACTGATGGATCTCAAAGGAGTGTTATGAACTTCATGACAGAGACTGAGAGTGAGTAGTGCTTTACTTCAAAAGTACATAACTAAGCGGAATTGCACAGACTGAACGGTTTATTCAGTGGAAGTTAGGGCACCAAAATCTGGCCATTCATGAATTAGGGCCAGATCAAGCCTCCCATTGACCTCAGTGGGAGTTTTGCCATTTGCTTTAATGAGAGTAGGATCAGGCTATCAAGACTTAAAAATGGTTCAATAGAAAGTGTTATTGAAATGCAAATGTCCATGTTCTCTTAATCTGGACTTCCCATCTCCCCATTCAGAGCTCTTTGTAGAGAGTGTTATTATGGGCTGTTACTCTGGGACCTGCATTAAACAAAGATTTTTGTATGCTCAATAGAGAAATATCCTGTAGTACAGAGCAATCAACTTTTAATTCTGTAAATATACTTCTAAACAAATGTATGATTTGAAAAGCAACCAAGCCTTGCTGTATCACCAAGACTAAAAAAGGTGAAGTTAACTATGCTGTTGAGTATAGCATATTCACTTCGGTATGATCTGACCTGTTTGGTGTCATAAAAAAAAAATCATCTTTTAGGTATTCAATTGCCTGGAGACACTACTTTCAGTGGTTTCAAGTAACACTTAAAATTACTACAGCTGAAAAAGACTTGTATAAGGAAAACAGAAGTTTGAACTTTTGTATTTGAAGTAACTTAATTCTAACTCAGTTTCATTCTTTGTGGGTCAAATGTCATCAACACAAATGAGTGGGTAAACCAATAAAGGTTCCATTTTATTAAGATCAAACCATGCCAGTCTTCCTCCTGCCTACCACAAGTCCCCTTCCTGTTGCAAATTCCTGGCTTTCTCTTCCTCCTCACTAGCAATAGTAATTACTAATATGAAACCAGTTGCACTAGGGAGTAGACATAACCTGTTTATCTTGCCTGAGATCTTGAAACAGTCTGGAACATTCAGCTGCAGCCAGCAAGCCAACGTGCATACATTTTCAAGACCCAGTGAGAAGTGTACACACATACACAGTTTCTTGCCCAGCCAGGAAATACACACCTTCTGACTGGTGGCTTTGAGGTAAAGTATTGCCTCTCAGCCTCAAAGGGGAACAGATGTTAGCATCAGTCTCAATGGGAAAAGACCAAATGAATTATTTTGTGAGGTGTGTGTTACGCAGACCCACCCTGGGTATTTTTCAGTACTCATTTGAATACAGCAGCAAAGACAATATAGGAAACAAGCTCTAAGGAAACCCCAAACTAAACACAAACTCACCAAAAACTTTAAATCCAATTGCAACCACTTCATGATGTAGTGATGGTAAAGAGCTAAATGTCTTAGCTTCAACTGTATTTTTTTTCCCTGCCACATATTGATTCGATTGCATTGCTGGGACATAAGAGTAAGGGGCACTGCAGACCAAGTTACAGTTTGTTACTATTGCATATGGCAATTGTAACAAATGTAACCTTTGTGTCTGGGTATGTACTTAGCTAATTAAAAAGACAAATGGCTTGTTCATTGTGATTAAAGCACTAATAATAATATTTCTTATTTCCCTATCAGTAATATTCTATTTGCCGAGGGCACAAGGCAAGTCATAGTGCCACCTACTCATTTTTCAGGGACCAGAGGTTGTGTCCTTACTATAATATAAAATACACAAACTTGATTACTCCCATAACTATCCATATTGTTTAGTTTTTAGTCTCATGCCTTTACTTTCTGGCATGAGTTTGGCCTTTGTCCCTCAGACGTGTCCTAGAAGCAACTTGGAAAGAAGCATGACTTGAGTAGATTTAGAGTATGAATTCCCACTGCCATGAGACAAGTAATTCCCATTAGAAAAAGTCTTGGTCTTTCAATACAAATAAAGTTCTATAAAGAATAAGGAGATAAAGAGCTCAGAAGAGCTTTCCCAAGATTATTTAAACAAACATGTCCATGCTACTTATACTCTCTTTCTGTACTTTTGGCCATAATCATTTCATGCAGGTGAAGAAGACAGTAAGTTCATGAAAGCAGTTGAATTACTCTGGAAGATGCAAAAGATCCTAGATGGCCCTGGGTGACAGGGAATTTTAGCAAAGAGATGACATGACATGCACTTCAATTCAGTACCTATTAAACTGGAAGAATTGTTGGGGAACCTTTGGGTGGTACTGAGCTTTGAAGAAGAGGTTAGAATGAGGTTTGTTTTGCAAAATAACAAGATGAGCATCATGGGAACAGAAATCTGTTTTTCTCCTAAGTTCTTAATTTTCCATTTATTCATGTATACCTGTATGCTTGTACCCATGATTTACAGAGTAATGTCTTTCACCATAATTTTTTTAGACACTAGTTGAAGTAATTTTCCTAGTAGCAGAATTCTTCCTAAGATCCAGCATGAGTCCACAGACCCAAGAGGAGTGCTACTTCCACTCTTATTAAAATACTGCTTGCAAGACCTGCAAGCACCTGTGCTTGTCTTGGAGAGCTCCCCACTCAGTAACTTTGCTGAGCAGGATTAGTCCTGCTTAGTCTATGAGATCCAGCATGACCACAGCAATGGTGTAGCACCTAGCTGAGAAAAGACACATCTTGTATATAACCTATTTAGCAAAAAAAAAGAAAAAAAAAGGTAACTAACCAAGGAGGGGTTTGTTCGAGTTTTTTTTACCTCTCTTTGTAATTAACTAAATTTGGTCACCATTTTGAAGGATTTTACTTTTAATTTTGGGTGAAACTCTTTTGTACAGAAGTCTGTGCTATATGAATTCCAGGTTTTCTAGTGATAGATTCAGTTGTAGAGACTCTGACCTTGTGATACTATTATGTTTCTGCTAAACAAAGTCCAGTATGCCAAACAAAGATGTAGCAAGTAGTTACGAAATCACATGGCTATTACACATGCTTTTGATTCTCATTGTCTGGTGTTTATTTTGGGATAATTCTGTTTTGAGAGTGGAAAAACCAGACTGTAAATAAAAAGAAGGCCTATGATAAATGCTTTATGCTATACAGTTCTCAAGAGGTAATGGAGGGCTCCTCATTGTGTGTCTAGGAGATAGGAAATTAATTTTCAACTGGGAAAGAAAAAGGTAAGAATATTCTGGGACACCATGACAAGCCAGAAAAATAATTATTCAGCCACTTGCGCAAAGCCTGAGTAATTTACTATTGCAGCTCACGGTCTGTTGTTTCCCTCCTATGTAAGGTTTCTAGGTCACTGCCTCTGGTGTTGTTCTAAACACCATGCAGCTCCACTCCCAGCTTACCTCCCTCCTCCTGGACAGTGGGAGAATATCTATTGCAACTTCCAGAAGATGTTGAGTTAACCAGTAGTGCATTTCCACTCCTGACTTCTCTCCTATATTACCCCACCCATGAAACCAGATGATAGGAAAGGAAGGAAGAAGGAAGGGAACAGATCAGACTGAAGGTCAAATGAATCCAAAGACCTAAAAGAGCATAACAATAATAATCCAAATTCATATTCCAAGGGATACTAATGCCATTTTAAGATGAAACTTTTGTTAGTGACGTGGATTCAGCCCTAAGTCCCACAAAACATAATCTAAGTTATCTACTTGTAGTTTTATAGCTCTATAAATCTTTAAGACCAAATTCTACCCTTCTACACATGTAGAACTCCATGGGGAGTTGCACTCGTATATCAGAGGGTAAAATCTGGTTATATTTTCTAGATAGCAATAGGAAAAAGGGGAGGTCTTTAACTTTTAAAAACATTTACTGTATCCTAGCAATGTGCAGCGATGCTATGCAAGCCTGACAACATGCAAATGGCATTGAAAGATATTAAACCTTACAGAAATTCTGTGGGAAGACAATATGATAATCCTAGGGAGTCTGTAGGTAGTGCAAGTTCCAAATATTGTCTTGACTCAAGGCACAAAGAAACAAAAGTAATATAGATGGAAATTTCTCAAACTATTCTGTTGAGGTTGATGCAGAGCTCAAGAGAATCTGACTATTCAGAAATATAAACACATAGGGGAATTAGGAGAAACAAACATTTTGTTCTCAAGGTTTTGTAACTCAAAAATTGATATCCACCTTTTGTTTTGTGTGTGTAGGCTGTCTTTACAAAATCATAGCTTAAGATTGTTGCTTTACAGCATAGAGCTTAAGTGATTTTAAAGTTCTTAAAAGCAACAACTAAACTCTCAGTGTACGCAAATAAAGTATGAGTCAGCTGTTTAATACTCTAGGATAGAAAATTAAAGGAATGGGAAGAAATGTACTGAATGACCAGCTTTATGATCTTGTTAGCTACAGAGTATGGCTAATTACAGAAAACATTCTGAATTTAAACTTTGCTGTATTATTCACAAAGGCACAGTATGGCTGTGCAAGCAGACTGCCAGTACTGATGATGCAAAGTTGCCTCTTGATTAGATTGTGCAATTAGCAGAGGAGGACAGATAGATGTGGGTTTGAAGATGACAATTTAGAAACTGACAGAATACTGCTGGTTTTTCATAAGCTCAGCTTCTTTCAGCCATATTCACATATTTACATGAATTAAGGAAAGAGTAAAAGGAAAGTGGCACTGCTCAAAGCTTTTCTGTGGAAACTTTGAAACAATTTTATTTCTGTCTTCTAAAATATCACAGGATGTGTTCTTAGTCTTCATGATAAGGTTCTGCCTCTTCATCAATTTACCTTCTTCTAGTTATAAGTAGTATCATTTGGTCAGTATTTATCATCGTGCATTAGGTACTCCACCAAAATCTTTCAAACAACGTGTCTTCCAAACAGATGTGCTTAGAGGCGTGAATGAATATTTATGAAATATAAGACCAGGAAAGACTTATTTGTAATCAGACCATCATTCCCATAAATGCAGTATCTTGGTACAGCTTCATGTTTTATTGTCTTTCATGCTTGTGACTTGGTCGCATCATGCTTGGAGCTTGGCTGTAAAGATGAAGCAAAGGAACAGGATTTCCAAAGGGAATTGCAGTGCACCCAACTGCACTTTGATCAATCCTTGGAGCACAGTTGTTGAAACTTTTGAAACAATTACATCTCATGTCCCTGTTGAGAAGTACAGCACCTATAAATGCAGGTTGAGACAGAGGAACCTGAACGAGGATTTTTGTATAGCTCAGAAATGGATTCAGCACAACATTTTGGCAAGGATCTGTTGCTAGCACTTTAAAGGACAGTTATAAAAAATTTAACAAAAAAGTAATTCTCATATCCAGTTATCTTAATATAATGACCATAATTTTATAATGACATATAATTTTAATGAATTAAAAAAATGCACACTAAAAAAAACCCCAAAAATAGAGTTACAGTATTCAAGACTTTTTCCTTATAAAATCACTTAGGAGAGGAAAAAAAAAATATCCTTTAGGAAATTTTAAAGGTTACCTAGGTACCATACATTTGTATTCATGAAGGGAAGATAAAGGCATGGCTATTCATTCACAGATATTTTTATATCTGCTGAATAACTGCTTTGAAGGCATTACGGCCCTGTCTCATTAACATGATGCTAATGCTACAAATGAGAGCAACATCTAAGACCTTTTTTCTACTTAGGCTGCTTTCCTTCTTATGAGTTTACCAATGAATTGAGTCATTCTCTGTGCCCAGTGATTTTGGGGTAAATTCTTGTTTTAGAGTCCTCCAGAATGTCTTTAATATACTTTTGAAACTTTTTCACTGGTAAAAAATGTGAGCTAAGCCCAAAACCAACACTAGTACATCTGAGGTGTCTATATTTTTTGGCTTTCTATATTTTCTGTACTTTCCAGTACAGCCACGTAATAATTAAATATCTAGCTGATAGCATAGCCAGTCTGGATAGTTGTATTTTCAGGTACTAAATAGCAGGAAAACATACAAAAATAGCAATGGCAAGCTCAGCTTTGCATGAGGATCTCAGAATGCATAATACAAAATAAAACATTATCAGCTGTTACTGCTCGTTGAAATAACATACACATTTCTGCAGTAATGGAGTCACTTAACTGATAACAATGGAGCACTAATAATTGATTTCTATGAATTCCCTGAGATGCCCTGGTGTTGAGTACAGCTTTTCATGGAGGTAGCCATGATGTGAAGAGGATAGGATGCCAGTGGGGTGACATGTTCTTCATCCAGTGGCCAAGAGAAAGTGCTACATCAGACAAAGCCAAGTCAGCAACTGCAGTTTCTTTTGCCCTCATATTTTTCACTTAAATCTGTATCTCATGGTCCATTTCTAAGTTGCTGCTCATCACAGCCCATCTAATCACTATCCTCCTTATCACTGACACTGACACTGAATGAGATTAATCACAGGCCATTTAATCAAGCCAGACCCTCTAATTTCTGTTTGCATTTTGTGGGTTTTGATAAGAATTATCTGCATTAGTTCACTATTCCACCACCATGCCCTGTCTATTTGCAGCAGACATAGTGTCCCATAGTGCCCAATGTCTCCGGACAGCAAATTATTCAGCTTTGTCATGGTTTTGCCACTTCCTTTTCATGTAAATCTGCTGTACCTCCACCTGACACCTGTGGAACAGGGTTAATTAAATCTACCTCATGCACTGGGCTGCTACTTAGGTCTTAATTCCCTGGGTGTGTCTCTACTACTGCTTTTTTTTGGATCAGGCTTTTGAAGTGGACTTCTTCATCTCTCCTGATTACCACACGTTTGTTCACATGATGGAGCTCGTCACGTCAGATGTAAGCTGGTTCCTTTTTCTGTGCACAGCTGAAGGACACACTCCAGCTCTGCATCTGATGCTGTCCAGTCAAAAGGAATGGGTTAAAGCTAGTCCAAACTGAAACCTCCAAAATATTTAGTATATGGGATGTTGGATCTCTGGTACTGGTTTGCTCTGCAGGTCCATTCCTATTGTGCCATGATGTATAAGGAAGATAGAGACATTATTATAACTGATGGTCGCCTTTGTGGTGCTTGGACGAACAAAACAGTAAAAGTATGAGGTTTTGGGTGCGCGTTTCAGAGAATAAATACAGCCTTTGTGTTTTAACCCCAAATTTTGGCTTTATTTCACTGTACTATTTTAGTGGGACATTCCATAGTTTATATAAGAAAGTTTACCTTAGAAGATCTAATAGCAAATGGAACCTGCTTCTGCACTTATATAAATAAAATCTATTCATGCTGAGCCCGTTCTGGTCCATGGACATTAACCAGCAGTGTTTATTTTTTTATAGCTGGCAAATTTCCCTGAAATTTTCATTTTGAATAGATGCAGAAGGTTAACACCAGTAGTTTATTTTGATACTTTATACACATCCTCAGATACTAAGCTACACTTTGGGGATACAGTGAACTTAAAGACTTTGTACTCCAAAGCAGTCTTCCCTTTATCCCACCACATGTTTGTAATGGAAATATAAATGCCAGCGAAAGAACTCTCATATACGTCATTCACTTGTAGCACTTCTGAGTTTTACAGCACGTCAATTTTACTGATGCTATCTTGTGGTTGATTCTTATTCTACTTCATATCCTTTACTCTGCTATAATTCTCATTTTCTCTGCAGTATTATTTTTGATACAGAGAAGCATACAAAGAGTGAGGCCTAGAGAATTAAATTTTATTACTTGCTCAAGTATCTGATTTTGCCCTGTACAAACCTTTTTCCTTTTTTTTTCTGTTTACCATCACTATTGACAACACTACAAAAACTCCTCCTTTCTGAGTGGTGGGAAAATATAGCTCAGCTTTGTGCCCACTATTTTATAGGCCAGCTATGCTCAGTTAGCCCTCATACCACTGAAAGTCTCTCCATGTCTCTTAGCCAGCAGGAGGTGCTAAGGAATGATGCAACAAATATCTTTTCGCTGAGATAGCCAGGTTCCTTCTGCTCTACCCAAAGATTTTTGCTAACTTGCAAGCTGGATCTAAGCATTGTCACATCAAAGTGAGGATTTTATTTCTATTTTTAGGATGACATTTTATATTTGGCTAGAGCAGGGACATTCTTCTTTTGCTCTTGTTTTAATTAAATAACCTTTAAGACAAGTGAGCAGGAACATTCAATCCAAAGCAATGCTTTCTGTTACTTCAAGAGGGAGTAGTGCAAATGCATAGCATTTATTAAAAACTTAGCTCTTCTCAATCAACTTGGGATAGATGACAATATATTACAATGATAGAGGTGGGAAAACCAGTAAACAGAGGAAATATTGCTAATCCTTTAAATAGCAAGAGGAACTATAATCAAAGCTTTAGAAGATATATTATGTGAAGCAGTGATCAAAGAAAACCCAAAGAGGGTAAGGAAAATATATTAAGATTTGCTTGTCAAATAATTAACTGCTACTTATCATACACACCCCTAAAATTTCCCTTCATATTTGTTAGCATTAACTCTAAAATAGCTAAAATGACTATTGAACCCTTGAAACAGCAATCCTCTTCCCACTCTACTGTTGCAGATGTAAGTTTCTATATATTAACTGAGTAAATATACTCAGTACTTTATTAGGCAACCATTATTAAGGGCTGGAAAATACATATTATATCTCATGTCACTGTATTCCTTCCATTTCTTGGAGGTTTCAATTCTCAGTGTGGACACTTTTCTTCCAATTAGGTGTATCAACCTAGATAATCACTAAACAAAAACATTTTATTGACAAGAACAGGCAGGCATATACACCTTGCAATACTTCATCAACTAGCCAAAAACAATCACTGAACCAGCAACAAGTATTTTAAAGACGGAATACTATGGAAGACATCAGGGTTAGAGAACATCTACTGTAATATCCTTCCATAAAAATTGGAGCCTAACAAACTTTAGATGCCTAGAAAGATAATCCTATTACCAGATAAATGTTACAATACTACAGCATACAATCACTTTGTGAACATCTGAACATTTTTACAGTGATAACAAAGTGTTGCATGGATTTATCAGAAGCAAATCCATCTCATTTTTCTTTGACAGATTAATTGGACAAGGGAATAAGAATCAAGAGTAGACTTATTAGTCGTTGATTTTAAGGAGACTTTCCCCACAGTCTTACACACTTTCCTCAAAAGTAAACTGGGAAAATGCAGGGTAGATGAGTTCCTCATAACACACACGTGGACAGATGTCAGCTGTTGGTCTAGTTCTACTCATTGTCTTTATGAGTGTCTTGAATATGAAGCAGCGGATCTTCAAGTCACACCAGCAGATAGGAAGTGCCAGCACTTTGCAGGACTATGTTAGAGCCTAGATGTGGTATAAATTCAGGAAAAAAAAATAAAAACAAGTGAAGTTTGCCACAGATACCATTTGCATGAGTACAGAATGGGAAATATTTATGTAAGATGCACAACAGAAAAGAAATCTGAAGACCCTTAAACTAAGTAAGAGTGAGCTGCATCATATGGCTGAAGAAAGACCAATCTTTCTCCAGAAAAGAAGAGCATATTAGCAAAAGTACATTATGTGAGATGTTCTGGTTTACTCTGCTGGCACAGGGGAAACTCAGTTTGAGTACTTTGTCCTGCTTTGGGCACTACACTTTAAAATTATAGATAGATATAGAGAGACAAACTGGAGACAGTTCAGAGGAGAAGAATGATAAATGTTATGGAAAACACAACTCATGCGGAAAGGTCAAGAGAACTGGTTCTGTTTAGTCTAAAAAAGAGAAGATTAGAACAATGTGACAACAGCTTCCCTGTATATAGAGCTAGCTGTTGTCCATGTCCATGGTGGGTAGATAAGGAGATGTGGATTCAATTTGCAGCAAAAGTCTTTGTTACACTATTGGGAAAAGGCCGCAAGTTGGAAGACAGTGATGTGGTAGAGTAGGTTCCCAACAGAGCATGTGGAATCCACTGCACACGACACTCTCATGCAGAGATGAGATGTCTCTTCAGCATGGCCCAAGGGAATGAGGATGCTTGAAAGCAGGGAGAGAGAACATTTGTTCTGACAGTGTGTCTGTGTTTTCTGTCACTGAGCTTTATTACAAGAAAAGAAATTCCCACGGGATTTGAACATGTGACATCAGAGTTTCAGTATTTTTCTGATCTTCATAGATATTTATTTACCCAGTTTCCATTATTCATTGTCCTCTCTTCTTGCTCAGACTGCTGCCCAAACCTGTAGCAGCACATATGTCACTATCACTTTCTCACATGGGGTTTATTGCTCACATTTGCATTTTATGTAAGATGAAAAAACATTTTCACATTTGGGACTACGCAATATACTCATAACAGTTTAAAAGAAAAATATTGACATTAGTCTGGCTGTGATATTGCAAGTGAATAAATATTTAGCTGATTATTTACTAGCCAGGTAGTCAAGAAATTCTGTACAACCCAAAGAAGATTATAACCAGAAGATTCAGTTCCCTTCACCCCTTTCCTGGCTTCAGGACTAGGTACTAGCACAGAAGCAGAGTCTTAGCTGCCTTCCACATGTCTGGACATGCCAGTGTCTCAACCCACCTTACTTCAAATGCCACTTTAAAATACATCTGTGCTGTAATGCATAAAAGGAACCTGCTGTGCAATAACATCTTATGTAAATTGTGACTTGTGGTTGTTGCTACAGCTGCACTAAGCATTACAAGCACATTTCACCCCTATACTTTAACTGGCCACTACTTGCCTTAAACACCTGCCTAGTGTTTGAGATTGCAAGCTTTTCAGGTCAGAGTTTACCTGATGTCTGCACACTGCCCTTCTGCCTATCATTCCCACTTGTACTCTGAGCACAATCCAACTTTAGTTTTACGAACCCAGACTCTATCTAAACACTTCCTTATAACACCTTTAAGTGTCAATCCTGAGTTATCCTCTAGGATCTTTATTATTCCACCATGAACATTTATACTATAATATTAATTGCCTATCCTTCTGCTAAAGCAATGCTTCCCTGCTCCTATCTTTCTAAGAGGTATCTGCAATGCTTTTTTGCCTGTTTCAATGGCCCTCTCCCCTTTCTGCTCTTCCACTGGCTCCTTCTTCACTGCCACATCAAATGAACTACCCCTTGCTCTTAGGCTGTGTCATGGCTTGCTGCCATCCTTCCTAGCAGTCTGTTCTGCTCTCTCTCTCTTGGCTAGATTTCATCACCCACATCCTAGATTTTCAGACATGTACTTGCACATTCCCAGCTCAAGGTTTCCCAGCAGAGTAGGCAAAATCAAATTTTACTGCCCTAGCAACTTGACTGCTGGTGTACTGGCACTCTTGATAGTGCTTTTTAATAGTGTCATCTACTCTCTCTCATACTGACTGTCCATACCAATCTCCTCTATCTCTTGTCCTCCGCTCCCCCTCTAAGGTTAGAAATTTGTTGGGGAAGGAGCCATTCATTTGTTTGCTTATCAAGCATAGTAGGGTCTTGGTCAATGACTGGAACTCACAGACAAAACAAGTCATTCAGTCATCATCTCAAGGTTTTTGCTTTCCATTACATCATACATGTTTTTTAACAAGATCAACAAAGTTACTCTCAAACTTGGATTCTGATAATTAGGCATTTCTTCATTTTCTTCTAACACTGATAGACCCAGCTCTCATTTCCTTATCTGTTCAGTCACTTTAAATCTATGCCTTTTAAGCACTACATAAGACTTTCTATTTTTCTCTTCTTTGTTAATTGTTTTGTCTTCTTCAAAAGATGACCCTTGAATCATAGTTTATCATTCTTGGTCATTTTTCCATTCCAAATTATATTACCAGTATTTTTCAGCCTTATAAATCATATAATCAATCACTACTGTTTCACATTAATGCTGAAGAGTATTGTGTACTCAGGGGAGGTTTCCTCCTATTTCATATAGATGTTCACTGGAGTCTGTGGTGACCTCTAATGGTTGTAAAAACCCTGTATCTGGTGCAAGAACACAGGGATTTCTGGGTTTCTCATCTTTCTTTTCATGTACACAGAACACATATACTCAAATTGATGATTCTGTCATTAGAATGAATCCAACACAACTTTTACTGTTGCTTATCTTATTCAACTATTATTTGTAAAACCTGGAGAAAAATGATGAAACGTCTGGAATGTCAGCAGTATGCAGGTACCCTGAGCCATGCATCTTTTTTCACTTCCAGTGTTGATAAAACAGAGGCACAAACACCTGGTAGAAATGAAGACAATCATAAAGGTCAACTAGCTAAAACTCACAGAGATGAAAACAGAAGAAATAATTTCAGGAAATGGAAAATATTTGGCAGAACTAACCATAGCATTTCTCGCCATGGGGAGGTCTGTTCTGTCAGATAGCCAGCTATAGGTATCATTTTTATAGATTTGCAGAAGCGTGTTGGTTTTGCTGGTGGGTGGCAGAAGTGCTATGGCTACATATCTGGCAAATTGGTCACAGCGATTTCCCTGTTGATGGTACTTCCAGCAACTTTCAGCATATTTAGTGCAGCATACTGTGCTTGGGAAGAAGTTGCACCCACCCCGGAAAGAGTCGTACAACAGCATTTGTGCCTGCAGCAAGACTGGAGATCTCATTGCTCTGCTTGTTTTGCCAGATGGCTGCTGTATGACAATGTGCTTTGAAGTCCCAGGTCTCCATCTGGATGAAGCATCTTCAGCCAAGGTGTACCTGTTATGTGCAACACAGCATGTAAGCTGTTAATAAGGGTTCTTAGTAAGAACTCTTTTCATTTATTAAAATGCAACTACATGTACAGGCAGTGGCAAATGAAATGGAGGCCCAGGCAGAAACTACAGTTGGCATTTTACCACTATGGCACACAGATGAAAAAAAAACCAAAACCCAAGAACCAAACCAGAAGTCGGAAAAAAATCTTACTTAGTGAGTCACGCTCATAGTTTGTGGCTAGGACAGAAAATGAGAATTATTGTTATCATATACAAAGTTGGACTTCATGGGAAATCATAAGGATTTCTTTGGATTCATGAAATGGCAGAACTTGTTGGGTTTTGTCCAAGTCCCAAAAACCCTCATTCAAGTTTCACTGTCTAAAAGCCACTTTGATCGGGAAAGGAGACTAGTCCCAAATGACTTGGGTTAGGATCTGGGCTCATCTGGATTCTTGATCATCTTGCCATTCTGTAGAAAAAAATTGGAGAATATTAACTATTTCTTGAGAAAAATAATGCAAAACAAAACAGTAAATTTTTTTTCTTCTTCCTTTTCTTTTTGCTCAAAAATAGGGAAAAAGCGTTAAGCTTGTTAAGAATTCATCATCCACAGCTGGATAAGCACTGCAAACTATATCTACAATTTTTTCCACAATTATAAAGATTAGTCAGTCATCTACCTGTTTGGTTGCTACTTGGACTCAGTTTTCAGATCTCAAAAACCCTAGGTCCAATTTCTTAACTCAACCAAGGGTTGTTTTAAGATAATAAGATTAGTAATTCCCTATGATTTTTTAGAGTCACAATGTGCTCATTAAATGTGGGGACTCATCTTCCATCCTTTTCAAGACCACTTTTCATAAGTACTCTAATGATCTGGTTTTACTGGCAAAAAAAATTACTGGAAAACAAATGCATTGGTGCCAGTTTCAGTATATATTTGCAGTTCTGGAAAAAGTTTCAAACAGCAATTTGAACTGTACAGGAAATCCACAGATGTGAGTGCAAGCTAAAAATGGGACAGCTTGGGGTAGTGGTTTGGTGCAGAAGCACTGGGCAGATAGAAGATTTCATACTCAGGGTAACAAAAAAAAAAAAAGGGAAAAAAGGTTTGAGAAAGTGACAAAAAAGTCAGAGAAAAAAGCAGGGCATGGAATCTTTATGTTTTACTTAATAAAAAAATTAAAGAAAAATTTAAAGAACTTGGATATAGCCAGATTTTATTTTTTAACGAGGGAAACAAATTAAAAAGCCATCTTTAGATATTTTAATGAATGTTATTCATTAAAAGCAACTGTAAGTAAGATTTGAGCTGTAAAAAATTCTAGGGGAAAAGCTCATTACTGCCTGACCAGATATTTTCAAAGGAATTTTCCTATGTCAGACTGCTACCAGAAACAGAAATGCAAAGGCCTTCAAGAAAAGCATTGAGCTTATGGCATCTAGGAAGTTAGGAAAAATTTTTAGAAAATAAAAAGTGTAAGGATAAGAAATATGGCAAACAAATAGCAATTTATGTGCTGTGTCTGTCTACATGAAAAGTGTTGACCATTTGGTGCGTTACATGGAAACTGTTAATAAGCTCTGCTTTGTGATAGTGTGGATTTCTTAGACGTCAAGAGAAGTAAAAAATTCAAGGGTAATTCAGTGTGTGCTCAGGCTGGGATTTCTTTGTAACAGGTAGACTAGGAACTAAGTTGATTCATTAGTCAGCTAGGAAACGCTTATAGAGAAATGTTCCTCAACTAACTCACTGAAGGGCCAGATTCAGATTTAGAGATAGGAGTGACAAAAGGTTTTATTGGCAAAAATATAATGTTTTAAAGGTTTAGAAATACCAAGGGAAAAGTGGATTTTTCTAGATGTTAAGAGAAGCTCATTTTTGCAAAGAAACTGGAACAATAGCAAAAGCATTTTTTTCAGATATATGAAGAACAAGGTAAGAAGAAGCTTCTTATTAAACATGCGGCAGTTATTAGTAAGCCAGGTCAGAGAACATAAGTTTTGCCCCTAAAGTAATTGAATAATTTGCCTCTGTGTTTGGTGGGAAAGGATAATGGGCATTAAGGCTAGGGTGAAGGAGTTAATGAAAGTGGACTCCTCCAGATGTGGGGAGGAAAAGATGTGAAGACTTGGTTTATTCAGAGCCTCCACAACAATCAAAGGAATGTTACGGGACAAATAGCACTTTACCTTCAGAACTGGTACTGACAGTGTGTTAAGAACACCTTTGTACCACTGAATTCAGCCATGTCAGGCACTGCTGAAGTCATGATCTGCCATTAGGCTGTTGCCTAGTGGCATTATCCCAATGCTCTCCCACACAAAACTGTGCAGTTTTCAAAAGCACCTCTTCCACTGGCATCCTCCCCAGTGAGGCCACTGCCTTGGGTGGCCTGAAACTTGGAGTCACTTATAACCAGTGGGTGAAACATTAAAAGAGAACATCTGCTTGTTTTTTTTTATTTCTTTAAATGATTAGAATAACAGTAAGCTGTGGGCCATAAATGTATTAGCTTATTAGAATTGTACAATTTAGGAGTTTCCTTTAAGAGAAGGCATTCAAGAGCTATTCTAGAAGAAATAATCTGCATTTAAAATGCCTCAAGCAGAAAGGCAACAAAATACTGAAGAACTGTTAAGAAGAAGAGCAAATACAGCAGAATAATTTTAGCAAACAATAGAAACAAATAAGATGACATAAATATAAGTAAACCTAAAAAGAATTATGGCATAAAGCACACACATGAATCCTATGATTAATGCAAATGGAGAATGCATATTCTATTATAAATGTTTAGTGTCTTTATTTTTAACATTGTGGTTTACATTATGGATATAATAGGCTTTCAGAAATGGCAGATAAATGACCATTTCAAGCTAAGAATTTTTCAACTACTTAAGGGAAGTTTGAAAGCCAAGTTTTCTTATGATTTTTATTACAGTATATTTACATTAAAAGCTACAGATATATAAACTACAGCAAAGAACCCTTTACTCAGAAATATAATTTGTTTGGAATTCCTATGGCTCTGCTCTCTTACAGCAATATGCATATATTTAAATGACTGCAATAAATCTAAAAAATAAAATCTCAATGCTAATAGTTTAACATGCATAATATTTCATGCAACATTTTATTTTGAAAGTTAATTTTATAATTCAAAAAATTCATGCAAACATTTCTAAGAGTCTATCTACGAAAGCAAGTTTCTTATGTATTGTCTATAGTTACAAAGTAATAGTTTGTTTTGTACATTTTCATAAACATATATATCCTCTACTGATGACTTTTTGCATTTTTGCATTACTGTTGGTGGATGCATTTCATTTCATCTCCTTTCAAGTCTGGGACAAATGTTAATCAGACAATACAAAATAGATTGATGTGCCATATAAGATGGGTTTGATTTTTTCATATTGCTGGAAAAAATTTGCTAGAAAAGGAAATAAGCATTTTTTGAGTCATGTTATTTATTGCTGTGAGATTCAAAGCCCAGTTTGAGAGACCTCTTATATAACAATACTGGCTCTTTCTTAGCATCATGGAAATGTAAAATGGGCACCATTGTGATTAAAAATACTTTGAAAGACCCAGGTTAAACCTAATGGCCCCACTGACATTATTCAGCTTCACTGAGGTCTTCAGCTGGAGTGAATTAATGTGATCACTGAAATGGATTTTTCTATGATCACGTGGATCAAATGAGCTGGTCTTCTACGATGGTGCTGCAGAGTAATTATATAAATTTAGGATAAAGAAGTATTGTGCTGAACAACCTAATCCAAGAAACGGCAAACTCGTTTATGTCTCTGTGTGTGTGCGTGTGTGTGTGTGTGTTTGTGTGTGCATGAGTGTGCGTGTGTACTGCCTGCAGTTTAATATACCCTCTCAAATTTTATGTTTCCTTGTAGTAGTTGGTCTGGAGTTCCAAGAGATGCTATCATATGCTGGAACTCTCCTGGTGTGCTATGAATGACATAATTCACCTCGATATGTAAGTTCATGGTGAGGACTAGATGACTACTCTGCTTTTGATCAGTTTGTTATGCTATTCTATGAGGCATTACCTAAAGCCTCTTGGGCAGAGCAATTAAGCTAGTCAAAGCATTGGTATATGACTGGTTTGCTGGAAGCAGTGAGAGGTGGCCGTATGGGACCACATGCTAGATTTATGATGATCAAATTTATGCAGCTGCATGACTTTGTATAACTTTACTTGCTTTATGCTGCATTATGTGTTGCACCAATTCTCTTCAGCTGGCAGATTAGTTTGGAGGACGATCTGGTATTGTCTTTTCAGTGTTTTAAATACTATTTCATATTTGGAAATTAGGATAAGAATCTAGTAGAGTGAAAAAGAAATCAAAGTGACAAGCAAAGTCCATAAATTTATCTACTATTCATAAGTCATTTTGGTTTCCAAGTGCTTCTAAGCATCTGGCCAGAGTTGTTATCCTTAACTGAGGCTGATGTTCCCTGACTAACTGTTTCTATAGTGATGTCCTTCAGCCTCCCTTTAATGAGCATCTGTTATGCAAGTGTTGGGAGTGGCAAGATAACTGCATTGCTATGACTTTGCACTTGCAACCGGTGGGATTTGTGCCAAGGGCAGGAGTGTAAATTTTCAGCTAGAGTATACTGTGATTTATGCCTAATGATGTTGTGTGTTACTTCGTCATTGACACCAATCTCGATGAGGGAAAAATAACTAAGGACTCTGATATTTACACAGTTTCATGGATTATTCTGAGTTGGAAAGGACCTACAAGGATCATCAAGTTCAACTCTTACGTGGATGGCTCACATGGGGACCCAATTCAGAGTGGGTTATTGAAACAATTAAATTCGAAATAAGTCAAAATTATTCAAAAGTGCAAATCTCACTGGTTTTTGGTATGTTGACTGTGACTTTTTGCTGGTGTGAAGGAGTCTACCTGTGGAGCTGCAGGGACTGTCTGACAAGTAATGAAAAGCTAAGAGCAACATAAGTAGCTACCTACGCCTCCCTCAGCCCCGAGGGTGAGCATGGAAAGGACTAAGAAAGGTTCGTTCCTTGTTACCAAAGAAAAGTGATTGAGGTGTGTAGACAAGGCTCCATTTTCAATCAGTATACAATGCTGTCATTGTCACGCTTTGTTTAATGTTTTTTAAGCAGTAGATAAACTGGTTAACTGCTTTCCAAGCAAGTTATGTTTGTAGAGGCTTTAGTGCTCTTAAGGAAGCAGTCTGCAAAGACTTAATGGGATCTGTGTAAAGAAGAGGGTGGTATCAGTTTCTGTGTTCACTGATCTGTGTATTTTTTGTGGGATTAATTTGCAGTGCTTTACATGTTTCTATTTCACTTCTTTAATTGACCTTTTACTTGCTCATTTGCTTTTTGAAGTTTTCCTCTGGAGAGATTAACTGGAGACTAGGGTACAGGTAAGGATAGGAAGGCTGATTTGCTAATGCAACCTCCTTTTCCAAAACTCCTTACCCCTCTCGCCGGACAGAGGACATGCTGTTGGGCTGTACAGTCCAGCTCTCATGATTATGAAGGCAGCATCAGAGTCATTGACCAGAGAGCAGCCAAACCTGCCACACCAGGGAGAGCTTGGTAGGTCTAAGGTGACCTGACTTTGGCCAGAAATTTGGTAATACTCAGACATATGACCTGCTCCAGACAGGAACTTGCCCTCAGCACTCAGGGCACTAAGAAAATTAGAATTCCTCTTTAATATAGCTCTGCAACATGAGGCTGGTTCGGAGTGTATTTTGTAATTGTAATGCTTCTCCAGAAATTGTTATAGGATAAAAGTGTCCAGTTCTGCCTTCAACTCTGAAGTTCAACTCTGCAGTTCATGGCTGCTAACTTCAGTGAAGTTTTCTGAGGCATGGATGTTTTTTTCCAGCCTGCCTGCTTAAGATGATAAGAAAAGGTAAACACAAGTGTTTTGCTGAATAAGAGTAGTACTTAAATGATTGTGTTGAGTGAGTGCCTACAAAATAAGACTTATGTTTCCCACGGCCTTGTCCGTAATATTGAATTTTCACTTTCCTAGCAAGATAATGCTTTGAAGACTGCAGTAAACAAATCAAAGTCCTTGAACACAGCTTTGTAGGGTGGCTTTGTTTTTTTCCATCTTTCATGGGATTTGTAATTTTCTCCAGAGTGTCATGTAATGGAAAATGTTAGCAGAGCTGCCTTCAGATAGTAATCTGTATTTGCCACAAATTTAAGGAATTTGAGTGAAGGCTGGAGAATGATAATAAAAGCAACTCAAAATGAGCACTGAGTAACTGCAATGTTTTTGTCCCGTTAATGGATTACCTGGTATAGAGTGAGCTTAAGTTAGTTCTCTGAAATGATTGTAAAAGTGGCAGAGGTATTGAGACAATAAAGCCTAAAAGCCATGTACTGTCAGCCCAGAAACAGTCTAGGGGTAGCAGGCTATCCTGATACCCAAAAAGTGGAATCCAGTACCTTATTGGCGCTGTTACCCTCAGAGTGGACACTCTTCACTGTCACATGCATATATACCTACCAATATGCACTGTACTCAGAAGGGACTCTAAAGAAAAAATACTATAAGGAAAATGTGATGGAACTAGATTTTTTGCACTCTGAAGGACTGAGATGCAAGAGTAGCACAAATTTATCATCTTTAAATGAATCGCTGATGAAAATCTATGTATTGGAAAAACCTAATGTCATGATGATGATCAACAACCAGGCAGGCCTAAGTAGGCATGGAGAGTGAAAGATGAGTTGAGTTGTCTGCAGTTTCCAAAAATTGTTCATTATCTGTGAACATATAATCCTTCTTTTTTTCTTTTCTTTTTTCTCTTTTTTTTTAAGGCTAGGGGAACAATGCCTCCCTAGTGCCTTTCTGTCTTCAGTGGGGAAAGAACCCAGACATGGAACAAGTGCACTTTTGTAAGGATGGCCCTCTAATAGAACAAAGAAATGTCTGGTGCTAGTGGGGCCTTTTGGACTGCTGATTGTAATTTAATGGTAAACGATAAAAATGTTAGATGTTCCAGCAGTGCCTGAGAGTGCTCAGAGAAGTCAGTAAACATTATCTCAATAAAAGCACTCATGAAAGGACAGTAACTGGTTAATATCTATGCTATTCCCACACAGAAAACTCACACCTGGCTTAAACAGACAGAGCTCTCCTTGAAGCCAGTGGGACCTGCTGTGATAGCCAGAGCTGAATGAGACTTGATGTGACAAATCTCTGAGAATAGAACAGAAAACCCCTATTACCAGTCCCAGGCTTTAACCACAGGAACATACGCTTTACCAGTGCATCAGCTTTTGTGTAATCTTACAATTGTGTCTTATTCCAAAGAAAATGTTTTTTTGGGAGAGAAAAAAAATGTGGGGAAATTCAATCAGTATTACCTAATCTTCCGCCCTTCATCTGGATGTTCTCAACTCATTGATATTGCACAGGCTGTGTTAGAACAAACAAATCAATCATGCCATGGTACTGTTGCTGGCTCGGCCTCTTCTAGCATATGATGTTACCTTTTTTCCCCCTTCTTTTTAACTGATGTGTTTCTTCCTAGTGGAAAAAGCACTGTCAGTCTTACTAATGTCAGTGTAGGTGGAGACACTCAGTGCCATTCTCCCCTCTCCACATATCCCCATACACCTATAGACAAACTAAATACTAATTTTCCTCTCTGTGCTGGGATCCTTCTTCCAGGACAATCAGTCAATAAATAATAACAGTGGAGTTGCAAGATCTTATGAAATGGGAGAAAAGAAGCAAAGAGGGTAAACTGCAGGATTTAGTTTCAAGTCACAGAATCAAAATCTCTGCAAAGGCACGTTCTGCAGGAGAACATGGTTTTGTCTACAAAACTAGGTGACTGCTGTATAATAGTGCTTTTGCTGCTAATCCAGTGAAAAATGATTTTTTTTTCTTTTCTGACAGATTTCTTCTGTTGTTCTGGTGAGTTTTGCCTGTGTAAGAGCTATGCACTTCTTTCTTCATCTTCTTAAGAGCTCTATTATAACTAGTCAGAAGAATGAACTGGTTGTATGATTCAGCTAATAGAGACTAGTCTAATTTCTTCTTTTTTTTTTTTAATCAAATCAATATATGTTTTAGAGATGGAAAAGTGTGTATATTAGACTTATGTACTACCTTCATGTATAAAAAATATGTGAATAGAGACTAATTCATTGGCAAAATACTGTAGTCTCAAGAGTTTGGTGTGCATATTATATAGGTATATGTGTGAGAAAGATTGCATTTTATCTTTTTTTTTATTTTTTCTTTAACATGTGTACCTTGATCTGAAAGCTTACAAAGTTCAATAATACCCGCTCTAATAAAATAGAAAACTTGCAGAAGTCTAATGCTCCCCTCTGCTTCCCACCAAGAGTGTGAGTCTCTGCTGAGTGGTCTGAAACACAAGGCATGTATTTGTGGACCTCTCTTTCTGTGGATCCAACCAAGATGTTCCTGCAGTGTCTTGTTCCATAACTCCAGTCAACATATGCTGCCACATGCTCACTGGCTGCTGGAGGTAAGCTTCATCTTGTAGCACTGTAGAAAGAAGTTGCAAAATATGAAGTGGGAGTTAAGCTGTCTTAGGCAACACTTGGCTATTATACGTGATGAGCTAAGGTCTGGTCACAGAGTTCTTCAGCTAATGTCCCCTTCAGCTTACCTTGTTGCAGTCTAGTCTGATTTTTCCTTGGAGCCTTTTACTGTACTTTGCTATGACAGGAGCAAATCACTGCATGTTCCAAATTTTTGCCATGTGGTTTTGCTTCTGTTCTGCAGCATGTGTCCAGCCTAGAGATGTGTTTTGTTTTGTGTTTTGTTTTAGTTTGTGTTTAAGCAATGTCACCAGTTACAATTTGTTTCTAAATCTGCATTCATTTCAGCAATCCTTCTTTATAATTGTATCCTGTAGACCCCAAATCAATGTATCTGGTTCTGAGATTTTCTTCTCTTGGACTTGTTTTTCCATCAGAGATTCCAGTTTCCCCTTGGGGATTGTTTTCTGAGTGCCTTGAGAGTCACCAGAGCTAAGGATCATCATCCATCAGCTTTAATTGATACATAATGCTCCCCTAGATATCTTTGAAAGAAAAAGAGTAGAAGTGAACAAATTCAAAGTATTCAGTATTAGCCAACTAGCACAATGCAAAACAATGGAAAGAGGTTCTTGGACCCAAGGCAATGTATTCCGCTTAAGATTCTGTTCTCACACATTTCTTGCCATATCTTATCATTGCCTACAGAACCAACATTCATTATAACTAGCAAAAAGAGGGTTATAATCTGTGGTTGACATTTGATGGAGATAATGATATATTTTCTTTCAAAATTTGTGTGCGGCAGAGTTATTCATAGCTTCATGAAAATGCCCCATTTAAAAACAGTGTATTGTTTTAAATAAAAAAAAAAATCATATTTGATTACAGTTTGGAAATGGCACAATCCTACCCTGAACACAATAGGCAAGCTATGTTGATGTGAAGATTTGACAACAGAGCCCTTACAGAACAAGAAGTTGAGAGGGCTGAGATCACTTTTAACTGTAAAATAAATACAAATAAATACATAAAAATAAAACCTGGCACAAGTTCATGTTTTACATGTTTTTAAGTTTAGAAGTGGAGGTATCAAACATGAATGGTGCAAACACATCATAAGATTTTGTATATTCTGCAATATTTAGGCCTAAAATCTCCCCCTGAAACATATGGCACAAAATTCCAGTGAAGCTTCACATAATTTGCTTTTATCGAGGTGTTTTTCTCATCACATAAGGCACAACTTGCAACTTCTGACCAATACTATAATAATAACTCTGATCTCTATAATGATTCTGAAGGGCACAGCCATGGTCAAAGTACCCCTATTGAGTTAGACAGTGTTAAAATCAAGGTAGAGTTTATCTGAAGATCTCAACACCAAACTTCATGAATTACTCCTGTTCAGCTCAGAAACCTCTTACTGAAATCAAAGTATTCATGTTAGCAATTAAAATACAAGTAAATCTGCCAGGAGACTGATTTTGTGGGCCAAACTGGTTGCAATATTTGTTTTCCTCAGTTGTTCAGACTTGTTAATTTTCCTGATGTTCTGCATTGCCTCCTTTAGTCAGTGACCTTTTTTTTTTTTTTTTTAAGATGGCGTGACAGGCAGAAAAATGTGTAAGAGGGCAGTTTGTGTTTGCAGTGTTGTGTAGTTATATGCCTCTGACAGTCAACAACGGAATTCAACATTTAAACAAATTTGTTAAATGCTGTGTTAGCTTAAATATTGAAAGGGATGCTTGAAGAGTGAAAGTTACCCATATGTAGATTTCCATCGCAAATGTTGACTAAAATGAATTCCATAGGGAAAGACCTATTAATGAAAGAGCTTAGGAGCTTCCGCTTATTAGTGCTTCATGTTAAGCTTGTGGTATGCCCCAAATATTTTGTTCTTGTGAACGCATTAAGTACCCAACTGATAAGAGACAGCAGATGGAGGAAAGGGGAGTAGAGAACTGAAAGTTTGGGTACCTGGACTGTTTAGAAGGTGGATTTCAGATTCTAGGATAAAAAAAGTAGCCATAAGTGACTGCAAAATTAATGAGCATTAGGGTATCAGCTGAGAAAAATGTAAGGAGAAATTAAAATGTCAGCACTACCATCCAGTCTATGCAAATAGGGCAGGCTGTTCAAGCCTCTGAGTTGCTGGATCTAATATTTTACTTGCTCTGATTTATAGCTGTTCTAAAGCAGTGTAAACTAGGCATGAGATCTTACCACATCACTTCTCTGGAAAATCTGGCTTGCTTGAAAACCAAGGCAGAATTTATTTATTGTTGTAGAAGTACACACTGGAGTACTTTCTGAGCTGGGATAGACTTGTGAATCACTGTACTGGACAGTGACTAATTAGGCCTCTAATATGCTGTGTCCATTAGAGTAATACAGCTTTTCAGGTACACAAACCAAAGATAGAAACTAATTTATTTGAACCTACTCATCTCTGTTTCCATGGGATACAGACATCCAGAAAAGTTCATCACATTGGATTTATTGTAGTTTCATTTAGATATCAAACAGTTTAATTTTATTAAACACTGATGAAATAGCCTGTCCAAGTGTACACAAACATGCTGCTGTGATGGTCCTGGAATCCATTTCCTGCTCCTTTCCATGACATACCTGAGAACATTTTTCGTTAAATAAAAAGTTGTGGTGTTTTTTTCCTTCTTTTTGTGACGATGCTGTTCACATGCAAATATAGTATTTTAAAAAGATTTTGACCAGGCTTCAGTATAAACTCAGAAAAAAAAGACAACCCAGGGTGGATGGGAAATGATCCACCAAAATAATCATTATGTGGTGTCTTTTCATGCAACACTAAATGAAGGGTTCAATTTTCTCAAGCAAAGAAGAAAAACAAATACTTTTGTGCAGTTTCTCAGCTGCTGTAAATAGATTCAGCTTCACTGACCTCAGCAGCACAAGCTGGGCCTGCACTTCACTTTATTATTCACATTATAGTATCACTATGAGGACACAATATGGTCCAGAGGCAGAAGAGAGATAGTAAGGGGGGAACCCTATCTCAAAGACAGGTTGTAAGAGGTAATAAAGGCAGAGACTGAGAAGAGGGCAAAGAGTGGAGTTAGCAGATGCTTTCTGCTGACACAGAACCACAGTGAAAGGTTGTACATCTCAGAGCTCAGTGTCAGCGCTGTGGGCAAGAGGTGTGGAAACACCATAGAGCACAAGCATGAAAGCATGGGGTTGTGATCCTTCCAGCAGCAAGATCCTGGATGAACTTTCCCCCTTTAGACACCACTTTTAATTTTACCATGTCTTGGGCCCCTGAGGCTGTACCTCTGCACATGCAGAACTCAGATTTTCTCTGTACATGCCCAGAGCTGTCCCAGTCTTGACAGGAACAAGCAGCTCCAAGTCAGTGCATCCTGATTTTTTTGCTGCGCTGGAGCTCATTTTCAGTGGGGCGGGTGGGTGGAAAATTTTATATCTGTCTCACAAGTTGATATGCAGGCTGCACTTCTGAGGGTGGTGGGTTTGAACCCCTCAGGCTAAGAAGGTAAATTAATTCCATTCTTTTACTATTGGGGTTGCATATTTGGGGCAGGAGGCAGTGGTGGGGAAACCCAAACACACACACATTAAAAAACCCAAACCAACAAACCCCTCCAACAAATATAAAAACACCATGGCAAGCAGTTCTTTCTTAAAGACAGCTGCAAGGAGAGCTGCTTGGTTTTTTGAAGGAGTTTCACTTCTCAGCTTTCTCCAGAGGTGTTTGCAGTCTGGGCAGTAGCACTGGCAGAGATGCCCACTTGCAGCTCTCTGCCAGCTGTGGGTCTCAGACCTTAACACTCCCTAATAAGTACGTTTCAGCAGCTGCCTGATGAATGTACTGACTTTAGGCAGGTTCAGGCTTAACGTGTTGACTGTTTTGGATTTCATGCAGAATTACCTGACTGTCTTCTGGTATGTCTATATGGTGCTAAAGATTTCACTTCAGGACGTAAGCTGGCCGACGTGCTTTCCTGAAACTAACACCTATGTGCCCTCTGGGAAAGGTGCAAGGATCAAAGCTGACACTTAAATAGATCTTCCTTTAAAAAATACTTGTGAATTCTTGCAGGATAAAACACAGCCCACAGATTCAGTCTTCTGCTCTAAATATATCTTCTGTAAAAATAGTCACAAAAAGCTTCATCTATGTTCTTGTATGTATAACATACATGCAAAGTCTGAGTCTGCTGTACCAGAAAATGTCAAAAATCAATCCTACCAGAAGGATAAACTTCCATCATACCCTAAAGCTGCTGTATTTTTTTCCTGTGTCTGAAGTGCCTTCACTAATATTTAACACAGATTAATTCATTTGTAAAAGAAATCCACAGTTTTTCCACTTTATCATTTACAAAGAGCACTTTTATACAACTGATAGACCATATTCTAAATTGATTTAAGCCATTTCACCTCTGCTGGGTTTTTTATTGGTTTGTTGATTTATCCTTTCCTAAGTTCCTGCCCCAAATTATCTGCTGCCATATCGAATAATACATGTTCTAAAGTGCTCTGAAGGGGAAAAAAACGCTGTGTTTAAAGGGCCAAATACAGTTATTTCTGATGGAAATTCCATGGAAATGGATTTATTTTGGAAACTACAATGATCTTAAAGCTGAAATCTTTTTTCAGATACCATTGCAAAAGTGATTTTTCTCATGCAAATATAGTGTTTATTAAAATTAAAGGAACAAGATATCTCATTGCTATAGGATCATATATATTCATATATATATTCATATATTCATGCAGCCCTTCCAGTAAGCTCTTTACAAAGCTTCCAAATGTTGAACTCAATGATCTTAGAGGTCTTTTCCAATCTATGATTCTATGATCAAATTTCACTTCCCAATGTATGATGTTATAAAGGACTTTACAGAAATCAGCTGGTCTGTAGAAGAAGAGGTAGTGATTTTAATGTCACTACCAAAGCTAGGATGTGAGCTAGAGCTACTATCAAACAAATAAAATAATAACAAACTTAGTTAAAAGCCTTACAAGGTACTACTTTCCCGTTAGTGAGGCTAGTTCATTGTCTTCATAGAATAACAGAAACATAAAATCACATCATGGTTTAGGTTGGACGGGACCTTTAAAGGTCATTTACGTCTAATCAGCCATGGGCAGGGACACCTTTCATCAGACCAAGTTCCTCAAAATCCTGTCCAACCTAACCTTGAACACTTCCTGGAATGTGTCATCTACAGCTTCTCTGGGCTGCCTGTTTCTGTGTCTCACTAGCCTCACAGCAAAGAATTTCTTCCTTATCTCCAATTTAAACCTCCCCCTTCCTTCCTAAAAGTGTTACCCCTTGTCATATTACTACAGGCCTTAGTGAAGAGTCTCTCTCCATCTCTCTTGTAAGCCCCCTTTAGATACTGAAAGGCTGCTGAAATGTCCCTCTGGAAACTTCTCTCCTCCAGGCTGAACATCAGCTCGCTCACCCTGTCTTCATAGAAGAGAGGCTCCAGGCCTCTGATCATCTTCAGGTCCCTCCTCTGGATTTGCTCCAGCAAGCCCGTATCCTTCTTATGTCCAGAGCTGGATTGAGTACTCCAGGTGGGGTCTCAAAAGAGTGGAGTAGAAGGGGAGAATCCCTCTCTCGACCTGTTGGACAGCCTTCTTTCTGAGCAGCCTGGGATAAGATTCCAAAAGATATTTTTTTATCTTTTGCTGCAAAAACACTTGGAAAAAATGGATTCTTCTGAACATTCTTTGCTGATATGTGAGCAAGGAGATTATCTTTCTACTGAAAAAGCCATTAAGTCTTTTTATTATACAGCAAGGCCCTCTAGCTTGAGGGGTGCAGGTGTTTGGTGCATGAAAATAACAAAAGCACAGTTGAGTAGTATATAAAAGAGCATGATCCATGCCAGTTACGGGCTTGGGCTTTTCCAGGTCATACTCTACCCTATTGGGTCTGCAGGACTGGAGATTTAAAAAGAGGCTCATCACAGTACCCAGCTCTGAGTGGTTACTCAGCCATGTGGGGCACCAGGAGTAAAAAAACAGAGGAGCTGCAGACTGCTGGAGCTGATAGAAGCCCTGCCAGGACTGAAATGCTCTAGAAGTGTAAGGGATCGCTGGAGGAGGAGTAAACAGTAATTCACTGTACATGCCAGCAGCATCTGCCAGCTCAGGAAAAGATATACAGAAGATAGTCTTATTTCAACAATAGTTAATTCTGCAGCATTAAGCATTAAGAAAAGGTTTCAGTTCATTCACATAGAGGAGGATAGCATAAAACTTTGGTAATGAAATGTTAAACATCTGTATCTGCAGAGCAGGGCTGAGATCCCTCAGCTACTTTTAAACAGGCTTTGATATTGGCAACAACCTGGCCATAGCAGCCCAGAGCTCAGCACAGGATGATTTATCCTTGTCAGGGGGAGTATTTGGAAGTGATTATAGTGTAGTCAGCTTCTATAAGAGAAAAAAAAAAAAAGTCATGAATACTGAAAACCACAGAAAAAACAAAACATATTTGCCTGGAGTACTCAGAGAATAGCAAAGTTGGAGATACAACATTGCAGCTTCTTTGCAGAGAAAAGGGTTAAAAAGTAGATTAACATATCCCTTATAAAACAACAAAGCCAAAATGAATTCCACAAACAATATTACATAGTTATTTATGGGGTGGGTATGGATCTCTAGCATTAGTAATATACCCTGAACAGCTCCTGAAGTAGCTATGAATGTTTGCCTCCAGCCAGATCCAGCTTTGTCATCGCCTGGTAAACTGCAGAGGACGCGCTTGTAAACCTGTTTGTGCAGTGCCTGCCCTCTCAAACACTAACCCCAACGCTATCACTAGCCCTGCAATAATTAGTTCTTTGAGTATGGACAGTAGTGAAGGCTTCTTTCCTACCTGCTTCTCTCTGTGAGTTGGCTAGTTTTAATGAAACTTTCTCTTATCTTAACATATCCCTAATGTGCTTCTGAAGAGAATTTTGGCAATAATATATATGTCTTACGCATCATATACACACATATTTCACTACAGAAATCAACTGGTGGAGAACTTGCAAGTGCTTAGGCCACATCTCTACTGTCAAATCTGTATCCCCCTGTCGGGTGTATTTGACATCAGAAAAAAGAAACCAAAGGATATGCAGACAGATTGATGTAGCAAGTTTTACTTTAACTGGTAATATGCCTAAGGAACTCAAAAAGCACGCTGAAGATCAAAAATTAATCTTAGAACGAGGCACTTAGGGAGCCAAAGGACTCAAGCATACGAAGTGAGGTGGTGGTTTGGCTTTGTGGGCCAAAGAATACAAAATATCACAGGAAAATGGACACAAACTGAAGGGCACTTGAGCATCACATATGACTTCACTGCTAGAAACTACAGAGTCGCTGGAAAGTTCCAACAATCAAGGCTAAACAAAAAGCTCAGTGTGAGCTGGGGTCCCAGAGGCTCCTACCACTTCATGAAAATTTTGCTGGGAAACAATGGTTGCTAGCAGAAGTGGGCAGCCCCAGGCTGGAAGGGTTGTCACACAGATAGATGCATATTACAGAGAAATATGCAACTTCTTCTCCAAAACCCCTGAAAGAAGAAACCCAGCTCATCACTTTCTTCAAGACATTTATCAAACAGACAATAGCTTCAGCAGGCTTTAAGGGGCAGAGCTCCTGGGCCATGGGAAATGAGAATAAGCAGTGTCCATGCTGCCATGGGGAATATGGAGTGCCTGGTGGTCTCCAGTGGAGTGGCTGCAGCTGTGGTGGCATGTGGGACTGCAGGGCAGCTGGGACATGGAGTATGAATGACATTGTATGTACTTGAAATGCTGCATGGAAGTACTGGTCATTGTTTGGTGGTGGTGTTCTTTTTCTCTGAGGAAAGGAGTTGTTGGGGAAACAGCCTCCAGGAGGCCCTTGGGAGAGCCAGCGAGGAGGAGCAGCAGTGGCACTCAGAGGCACACTGTCAGTGTCCATCTAGAAGAGGGGACACAGGCACTGGATTCAATTCACAGCTGCCAACCTCCTCAGCATCCCATGGAGCAGCACCGGAGAAGCCCCTTTCGATATGTGATCTTAAAAAACCATTGATTTATTTGACATAGGACACAACACACAGAAACTCCTTAGGGGAGGGAAACAGCACCGAAACCGCCTTTGCCTCCCCCACAAGGGCCATAACCTCTTGCAACACCACGCTCACTCATGTTCTCCGCAGCCATTGTGAAGCTGTGGTTTGCTCCTGTAGGATGGAAGAGCTTCAAAGGGCAGGGTGGAGAGCACTTTCACCCAGAACAGCCCCGGCCTTATGGCAAGGGTGTGGACTTTGATCTCCTCAGGCACAGGAGGGTGTAAACCCCAGCTTTCCCACATCTAGAGTAAAAGCCCTGACCACAAAACTCTTGAATGCAGCAGACGAGAGCAGCAACAGCTGCCTCTGCGCTTTGCAGAGCAGTAGCTCTGCGTTCTGGGAATGTTCATTGGCTCTACCCCTCTGGCAAGATGGGTGCAGGTGCAGGAAAGCTGAGTTCATTGGATCTGACGGTGCCAGGGTGAGAGTTAACTGGGTGCCATGACATGAGAGGCATCTCTGGACCTGCCCACAGCAGAATTTCAGGAGTCTGGCAAATTTTAATATGAAAAGCTGGCGCCTGTGGAGTTTAGGTACCTCCAGGGTGTGGCAACAAATGAGCAGGAATTTAGAAGACTGCAGTTTTGGATGTAGGTGTTTCATCCTGTTGGAAATAACTCCTTTCCTTCTGTCAGGCTGGACAAAGTTCCCTAAATTTGCAGTGTAGCTCCTTGCTGAGTAGGAACAGTTTCTCTCCAATTCAAGGAGCATTATGCCTGGCAAAAGAATGAAAACTCTCAGTAGAGATGATGCCACAATGTTCTGACTCTACAAGATTTATGACCGTGTGGGAAGCAAGTTTGGATGAATCATAAATAATTGCCTGTAATATACTAATGCAGTTGCAGAATGGGAGTGAGTTTAGCTTTATCCATTAATTCAAAAGACTCTTCTTGTGACCATTTGGGAAAAGTAATGTAGTAAAGTCAAACGTGAGTCAAGGTAACTTAAAATAGAAAAAGACTTTCCTAAATGGCTAAAAATGAAATGAAAAAAGAGGATGAAATAAAACTTAGTTTCAGAATCTAACAACCTTTTTCTATGCAAAAGAAAGTTTCATAAAACATACGCATGGCTTTTAATATGTTGCTGCAGAACAATTATTTCTACTTCCATAAAGACACCACGCGTCATTTTAACACTAAGAATAAATTATGCATTTAGCAGTATGTGCAACACGTTCATTGATAATTGCTTCAGGCACAGCTAGAGTCAGCTGTCTTTGATATTAAGATCAAAACTCCCAGAGTCAGGATTGTGAGAGCCGAATTTGACCTAATGCTTGAAGTCCATAGAACCAAGTGGGAAAAAGAGTACCACCAACAACCAGCTTGTCAAGTACTAGTATTTAAAAGGTTTGATGTCTTGCAGTGCAGACTGATTTTAACACATTGACCTTAGCTTATGCTGGTATTTCACTGTGCCATCAAAGTTCTTCTGGTTGTAAATAGTAACCGTATCAGTCCCTAACTGGAAAAGTTCCTAAGTATGAGGAAAGTCCTACTCTTTTCATGTCAAAGCTCTTAATTATTGCAAGCAGACAGAGAACTCCCTAAACAATGGATATGAATAGGAGGGTTGCACTTGCAAGTAGAGGCTGGGAGTTGTGCTGAAAGCAGCTCAGCCTGGTTTTCTAGAACTGGCTCATCAAAGCTGCTCCTCAGAAGCTCATATTTCCCCTGCTGCAGCACCTCTTCCTACCTCTGCCTATTCAGATCTAGGCTGAGAGGTCGCTTCAGCTTCATGTTTTTAATATGTCAGTATTGCTACCAGGGAGTATCTCGGTTTCCACAGAACAGCTACAGATTTTAAGAAAATGCTATTATGCTGAAGCTTTTATAAGTTAAATGGACACATAAGATACGCAAAAAGGCAGAGAACTGAAAATTAAAACCTGAATCAGTCAGTGATAAAGCCAGGACTACAATATAAATATCCTGCTCTCAACTCAAAGATTGATTTTTTGGATGACTCTGCCTGTTATCCCACATCTGTTTGTTCCACCAGAAGGGTGCATTTAGCATGTGATTTGCCCAATAAATACGGTTATATTTCCTCCCTTTCATTTTTCCCTTTCCAGAAACAAACTTACAATTAGAACTGTCTGGGAACTTTTGACAATATCCTTTTCCACCGGTAAAAAATTGTTTACCAGTGGGGATTTACATTGTGTGGAATTTATTGCCAAAATGAAAATGAATCCACACTATAAAATAGAGTATTTACCTAGAAAATAAAGCATCTGGCATTGACCCTATAGCCTATATCATGAAGAGGAAGGATTTGAATCCATTTTCTCGAATGCTCAATGAAAGCACATTCTATTGACTATTTCAACTAGCCTTACTGAAGAACAAAAAAATTAAATCTAACGTCCAAGTTTAGGAGATTATTTGTGCAGTCCTCTGTCTTTTTAAACACCTGCACTTTTCCAGTTTAAAATCTACAAGTAGGTATTTTCTCAAATACATGGATTTTTGAAACCCTACCATGTAATTGTTCTGAATAATTCTTAGCCTACAGATTAGTTGCCTGTGATGTCATGTATTCAAAAAGAGGAGTTTGAGTTGTTTTGATTATGTGAGGTGGGAGAAATAGATCATACAGGGCACTTCCATTCTGCCTGGCTGGGGTCTACACTTAGATTCAGGTTTCTGTTTTGGAACTCATATTATGCACGCTATTAGTGACTTCTAGTCTGTACTTGAACTTTTCTGTTTGAAAATATATGCAGAAAAATAACTTCCTTGAACAGAAGAGGGTATAAACATATATTTTTTTCTAAACATTTGCCTGATTACTTTTGCAAATTTTTTTTGCAATGTTTTCCCAGACTGCTTAATATCCAGATCAAGCTCCTTGAACTTCAAGATGGGAATTCAGTGTGAGAAGACATTAAGGAAGCAAATGCAGATGTAGAAATATACTTGAAGCAATTAGATGGAAGCCAGTCTATCCAGATCCTCTATATGTCCAACAGATATCACACAGAATTTGGTATTCTGGTTTTCCACCCCTCACTCCCAACTCCCGTCATGCTGCATAGACTTTAGGTATGCTGCACAGCTGAGACACTGCAAAGAAAACCTGAAGCTACTCTAGTCTCTCTTTGGGACCAGACAGCCACCTCTGGGGTAGATTTATGCCACTACAAAAGGGCAGACATACTCAGACTCCACTCATATTTATTTCAGGCTTGGTGTAGGGAATCTGCTTCAGAAACACCACAGTGCTTGAGCTGAAACCATCCCACACCCTGGAAGAAGAGAGCTGGCTTTGCAGCACCCAGGCACTAAGTGCCTTTGTTGAGCAGACTTACTGCTCCAGTGTTATTTATACCACATTCCCCTTTGGATGGTGCAGTCTCCCATCCTCTGCAGAGTGCCTTTCATGAAAAAGTGCTGGTAAAGAGAGAGTCGCAAAAGGCTAAAGGTCAACTATGCATGATAAATCTGTACAGAAGCAATATGAACATATGTAGTGCAGCCTCAGTTCTTAGGCAGCATATTTTCTGCTCAGTGAGGCTTATCTGAAAGCACAGGCTTCAGCCTGGCTTTTACCAGTGTTCACACAATTACTTAGCAGCCTATAATACAGCAACACACATTCTTGTATATTTGCAGTGGAAAGAGAAGAAAGTCATTTCTGTCTGTAGATTTATGATGTTAAAACATTCTCAGTGTGCAATTAGACTATTTTATCCCTACTATTTTATTTTAAGAGCCAGATTTGAAAGCAATAGAAGAAGACTTTAATGATGTTTCTGAATCTTCACCTATCAGAAGCTGAAGAAGGCTTTGCTCAAGGATATAGTCCCACTAGTACTGCTGATGACATGCCTTTTGTGAAAAAACTATAGGAAGGAATTGCAAAATTAGAATCATGGAATTGTTTAGGTTGGAAAAGACCTCTAACATCGTTGAGTGCAACCATCAACCTAACACTGACAAGTGCACCACTAAACCATGTCCCCATTACACTCTAAAAATAGTGTTCTATACCTGAACTCCTTTCTTTCACTACCTAATGTAAGAAGTGAAAGTCCTAAGAGAGCACTACTATAAATTTTCCCAGAAAGTTTTTCTGTGTTTGTCTGATGTTTCTCTCTTTGCTGTAACAAGGTTGACAGTGCACCAAATAGCAAACGTAAAATCCTTGCCTACCCTAATGTACTGTAAAATACCCAGCTGCTAATCATCCTGAAACAAGCTTGGACTAGCTGAGACTCATGCATAAACCATAATTTTAAAAGCAAATATTTCTTGAATTTACCAAATCCCTTAACTTCTACTTTACATTGAAGGTGCCAGTCTTTCCTGGACTGATCTTCCTCTTGATCACGGAAACAATAGAGATGCATAGAAGGTTCTTGCCAGGACTAGTTCTAGCTTATAAAAAAAACATTTTGCAGAGTTTATGTAATCTCTTAAATTAAAGACATTTATGCTTGCTAACAGGAAAATGTTAGGTTTAGGATTTCAGAAGCATGTTTTTCTGCTGATGAGCAGAAGCAGTCCTCCGGAATTTTGGGACAGCAGCAAAAGTATATTTAAATAAATTTTAATTAGGGTCACTAAGTGCATGTTAGTCTTTGTCATATTTGTCCAGTGTAAATTTAGAGGATCTAAAAAAATATTGAAAGGCAGTAAATGTAATTTTTAATTCTGTCATAAAATAAGCTATATTATATAAGTTATATTATTGTGACCACAGACTTATCTATGTAAAATATATTAGAAAAGTAGATTAATTTCTGCTTGTGTCTACTACTTTCCTTAATAACACCTAATATAACCCACAGTTTATGAAACACAAAACATACTATTTCCCAAACAGCTCTATGAGGTAGCCATGACTGTACCTTTAGAGCTATGAGTGTTTCAGAAATTTGATTCATTTGTTAATTTCTTTGGTTTGCTAGGCATCTACAGATGAAAAAAATTTCTATTCTAAAGTTATACCCCATGTTTTGCCTCACAGCAACCCAACTTGGTTGGGAGGTCTACTAGCCATTATATTCATGTGACTTTTTTTCTTTCAATGACCTTTAAAATGTATATGAAGAAATCCATTAATGAATTTGAAGGGTTTGGAGCTGCATACTATTTTTTAATAACCCTTCAGTGCTATAAAAGTTGGTGAGAAACTGTTCTCCACACTGATCCCAAGTATTGTAATGTATTAGTGCTCAGAGTTGCCTGAGAAACCTCTGAGAATGAAGAATTATGTGCCTGGGAGTAGATTATTAGAAGGTTGAACATCCTAAAAGCTTAATTCTCCAGGACCAGGAAAGACCCTTGAGCTAACTTAAATGATGAAGGAACTCTGTAGACAGTAGCAGATTCTTGGAGTTTTCCTTGGGCTGTTGAACTACTAGGAATCCTACTAATAAGCTTCGTCATATCTGCTTTTGGCTGGTCTGCACCTTCCATTGCTGTCATCCCCTGGTCAGAAGAGGAGTGAGAAGGCAGAAGTACCAGCAAGACAAATACGGTAAAGAGAAAGATTTGTTTTGCAGAAGCTTGCATTTGTGGAAGGCAATACGGTCCACCTTCTAAGCAGAGAAGTGAATACAGAAGGTAAATGGCTCCTGTTTCACCAGCCCTGTGCACTATTTGGAAGATGCTAAATTTACAGCAAAAAATGAAAAAAAACATAAGGTGTGCTCTCAGTGAAATGTCAGAGTCTTCAGAGCAGTCTTAAGCAAGGAGGATGAAGAAATGTCTTTAATTATCTGCCTAAGCAAGGATCCAGTGTAATAAACAAGAGAAATGAGAACTGCTCATTTTATGGGTCTAATTTGACTTAGTTGGTATTAATGAAATTTGGAAAGTTGCTCATGACTTGAACATTAATGACTTAGTTATAGATCTTAAAACAGAAAAACACCAGGTCAATAAATGAAGAATGTGAGTGGTACTTCATAAAAATGAACTTACTTGTTTCTGGATCAGCAACAACTTGGAAATAAATGATAATTGAGTCCTTATAGGTTAATGTCCTAGTAAAGAAAATTCAGTATCTGTTGCTGACAACCAAACCAAACTAGTAAGCAAGATGGTTATCTCCTAAGCATACACCCACATGAAGCACGGAGAATTGTCAGCAGTGAAGCAGGATTGAAATTTCATAAGGTTTTCAAAGAAAATTTCTCATCTCAAAAACTACCAAATCCAATATCAGAAATCCTCTATTAGCCCTTGACTCAACAGGTGCAATGTACTGGTAGCATGATTAATATTTACTTTTATGTATTATTTTAGGCACTATATTAAACAAGCATTCCTTTCCCATCATGATTCAGTGTCTATAAATCCAAGAGAAAAATCTAAGTGATTTCATTGAGTTTAATTGTGTTTCATGTATTTCTTTCAATCTCTGGCTAATGTATTATTATTCAACATATATAGGTCACTCTAGTAGTTTGCTTTACTTACCGTACGGGTCCTTTATACCAAGGATCTTTGGGAGTCACTAATAGCTGTACAAGGGTCACTGATTACTGAATTCCTGGCTTTGTTTTCAGCATTGGGCTGACTAGTATGTTTGTATGATGCAAAAGTAAACCACACGATGCCTAATTCATACTTACAGCACTGCATGTTCCTATTATTTTGGGTAATAATATATCATTTACTTTATAAAGACTTTTCTCATTCTATTTTATCAGTGGTTCACAGACAAATTTAGAAATAAGTTGAACATCAGGACTTGTAATTTTTCTAAGCCTCTGCTTAGATTCTTTTCCCAGTCAATCTTAATTATAAATTGCATTCATCACACTGAAGACTGTTTATTTGCTTCTTCTATTTTTCTGTTTTGTCTATCTGTAATACCACAGTAGGAATGGCATGTACAATGGCAAGAAAATGACCTGTGTCAAATAAATCTGTGTTTGCGCACAGATAAAAAAAGCAAAACCAAAATATTTGCAATATAAATCAGATTTTTTCTTTCCATTGTTTAATTTTCCATTGTTCAATATGAATTCAAGATTCAAACTACTATCCACAGTACTTCTGCATCCACTCCTCCATCAAAAAATAATGTGATACTTAATACCTTTCCCTGCTGTTTCTTGTCCAAGATCTGAACGGAATTATTATTTCTCCTTAAGAAGAGAAATTGGCCTTTACTGTCTTCCTAAAACTTTAATTCAGCTTAGTCTGATTGATTTTTTTTTAAATGTAAATTTTTCTTTCTTCCTGTTGTACTTGTCATTAATACATATTTCTGTTGATGTAAAACAATAAAAAAGAAAGAAAACAGTACAAGTGTTAACAGAGAGAAATGCACTTAATATGAAGGAACAAAAAAAACAGTTTGTGAAAAGCAGAGGTGTACAGGTCTAATAAGAGGCCCTGTTTTAACCCTTTGCTCCTGGCACAGCACTGCAATGTCACCACAGAAAAATACCTTAAATATATTGATAACAAATATAAGTTTCAGTGGTCCTGGCAGGTATATGACTTTCAAGTTTTGTTCAACCAAGCCATCAGCTTAACTGACCAAGAGGAAACTGTAAATAGCATTTAAGTTCCCAGAGTGTAATTCAGATCTGGGGGAGAGATTCAGACAAGCAAGTCCTAATTCATCTGTGTCAACATGCAGTTAAGCTGTAGAATTCCTTATCACAGGTTGTTTCAGATGCTAAAATTATACATGATTTCAAAAGGCAGCTAGACAAATTAATGCCAGAAAAATCCATTGATAACTATTGTATGTAAGACAATTAGTGCAAAAAGTCAGAGACACAAGCAATTTAATGATGGATGAATGTTCCTGAGTAGCATCACTTACAGCCTTCCATAAGCATCCATTTTTGACTTTTTTGAGAATAGGACTCTGAGCTGAATGAACCTGTGATGTGACCCAGTCAGACCACTCTCATGTTCTTATGCAACAAAGTATGTGAGAGAGCACATGCATGTTACTTTTCAGATGGAAGGTCCCCAAAACAATAGTTTGCTGAAAATGTACCCATGGAGAGGAGAGGCAGCTCACTTGACATTATTAACTGACTATTTCCAGCTTAGCTCTGTTTGAGAACTATTGACAAAGCATTCTCAATTCTCTGTTTGAGAACACATAACTCTTCTGGATGGGTTTGAGTTTGCTACCTTTAAGTACCTGCCCTGAAGAAACTGGTTGATATCTACCTCTTGTACAGTGGCCTAATGATGAGAGTACATCCAGCAACTGTGACACCTGGATTTTGGTCAAGCGCCACAAGGTTGGATAACAGAGTTTCTACCCTCCTCAAAGAGCACACTACTTTAGAGTAGGAGGTGTTCATTGTGCAGGGTATTCAGAAGTATTTTTTTCCCTCTGAGTTGAAAACTGTGATCCCACAAACACAGGCTCAGGCAGGGGAGAGAGCCAGTAGAAGTTTCGCTCTCTTGCAAGGCAGCTAGAGCACCTAGGCAGAATGCAGGGGCTTGATTTGCCTCCAGCCCACTGAGGGCATGTGCTTCATTGACAGGCAGAAGAGTAAGAATAATAAGAAGTCTAGACAGCAAACTCTTGTATCTCTATGGCCTTGGGGATATATGGAGAGTCTTTTAATGTCTTCTGTATACTTCCCTATGTTTAACTCAGCAGTTTCCTACTTAGAGCATGTTTTGAAAGGCTTTTTCACATTACTGCTTCAGGGAAGTTAAGGATCATCTTTGTTTCCCCAAGGTTGATACCATTTAAGTGGAAGCAATGGAGGGAAGGGGAGAGAAGGAAGAGGGAGGACAGCTAATAATGACATAGCAATCTGCATTTCCCTGGGGAAGACAAATAAGAGTTAACCACAGCAAATGGAGGATTAAACTCTCAACAATGTTTGCTTAAACCTAGAGTAATTTCTAGCTACTACAACTTGATTTCCAAGAAAACAGTTTGTTGCCAAATTAGTAGTTTGTATCAAATGGCCCTAATGTGATTACAGTTAGTTATTTTAGGATATTCATGTTTGTAATAATTACTGAGCTTGCTTTTTATGGCTACTTTGAAATGTGAGTAATAACTTTTATGTTTTTTATTTCTTCTATGAACTATTTCAACCACAACTTTCACATGACTTTGTTTCACTTATTAACTATGGAGGTGCTAGGGCAAAATGCTACAAACCCAAACAGGTCTAAGCCTTCTCTTGCCCAAATTTCAAACAGCTAAAAGAGTCTTTCAAACAAAATGCCTGTCTCAGCATCATTCCTTTTCTGTTACCTTGCACTAAGAAGAGATTCAATATTGTTTCAAGTAGATGTTAGTTTACACTGTTTTGCTCCTCTCTTTAAATCTTGATATTCATATATATGTACAATCATTCACACATGTGTAGTTGAGGACAAATGCAGGCACATGGAATTTAGCCTATATAAATTGTACTTTTTTTTCATATACACCAGGGCGTATTTCTTTACCTACTCTTTTATTTTCTAGACCACTCATGCAACTGCATTTTCTATTTGTTTCTATTTATATATGTACATGTATGCAAGTATACAGATGAAAGGATAGTTGCCAACCTATCCTTTTGACTATTGTTATTGTTAACACCTATGCAGAGGAAGATAGAGATTAATGTCATGCTGTGATGTTGTTTCAAATTTATACCAGAATTAGTTGAACATGCCTGTGCTACTCACAAGTGGGTGATTGGTCATGGATGATGGGTTACAAGTGAAGAATATATATAATCCCAGACTAACTTCAATCCTATTTGAGGGAGAGTCAAGAGAGTTTTCAAACAATTGCAAGAGTAGTTTTGTATCCTTCCTATAAACAAGCCAGAAGTAATTTTCATGATTACTTGTGCACCTCAAGATTCAGATAACATCCTGGTTTCTCCTAATTGGCTTAAAATGGGTGGGACAAAAGTCCTGATGGGAGAGTTTTATCTAGTACAGAACTGAGGCCTGATGCAAAACTCATTCAAGTCAAGAAAGATCTTTGAAATAAACCCCAAATCAAAACATGCCTCTTGTGTAACTGTATGGAATCAGTGCTGCGAACAACAAATGAAAAGGAGTATTTTCCCACAAAATTATTTTACAGCTTTTACATGAGCTGTATTCATAATACATAATTCATAATAAATTCATAATTCATAATAAAAGCGCACCCTGCAATAAAGAACAGTCTTTGTGTCATAGATCTCTGCCGTTAGGTCACACCAACAATTAGATTTTTTCATTTATCTTTCTCATGTGGTTTCGGATGTTTTAATACAAACTTCATGCCTTTTTTAATGTGTTCAGGATAGTGTTTTGTGATGTCTATTCCATATACTAGCTGAATACATAGAGTAAGAAAAGCATGTAAATTACATTTTCATAGGTATAGCAACGATAAAGATGGAAGAGATCAATTAATCTTGCAAGCAGACTTTGGAGTCACAATGACAAACATGTTATCAACCTTCAAAAATCATCTTTTGCAATATAGACAAAAAAAGTAACCCATTACCAAATGCTTTTCTTTTTATGCAATATTCAATCATGTTGTAACTGTAGCAACAGCTATCCCGCCATTTGGCCTTTGTGGAGGAGTTAATAATACAGATACTCTTGTGAACAGCCAACCAGAAACAACAACGCTGTCATTTAAGGAAGTTTGGTGGAATAAATTTCTTGATATGTTTATGAATTTGGATACATGGCAATCAGGTCTTCAGATAGATAGCCTGCAATTCTCAGGAGGAGCATTGTAAACAGAGGTCAGAGTCCCTTACAACTAGCCCTTCCAGACATTGCAAAGCTATCTGGGAGGTAAAATAGAGTGAGTGTTCGTGGAGGTTATTTGTATTGAAAAACAGTGGATTTTTGTCATATTTTTAGCAGTATATTGAAGTTAATTTATGTTTTTAGTATAAATAATTTAGATTATCTCAAGAGTTAAGATTACATTTCAGGAATTTTCCTATTTTATGAAATGCTTCTCTTAACTGGAGGTCCGCGCCTGGACTATATTTAATATTTTATTTGGTTTAATTACATTAGAGCATACAGACTAGCCAAAACACAGCCTCACTTAACACCTGCAAAATAACTGAGCCAAATAATGAACCTGCAAACACTACTTGTTGGAGCTTCTCTTTCAAGTTTGATGAAGAAAAAAAAAGAAGCCAACCAAAAAAAGACATATTTGTGAACAGAGAAATTACAAGACAAATGGATTTTAATGAAGAAATTTCCTTGATGTGATGGATGGCTGGTCCTCATAGTGATTTGTAGGATGAAAAATATCTTCATGAGAAAGCATTTAAAGAGTGACAATATTTAGGATTGCCCCTGAGGTGTCGTAGCATTGATCTTTTCTGTCCTGTTTTCCATTTCTGGTCTTCTGTTCATCTGTGCTTCCTCAATATTTTCTTCAGTGAAACAGAAGTAACAAATGAGTTGAAAGTCATTCAGTGCAGATTTTTCTTCTGTAGGAGATGTAAGCAAAGTAAAGCCAAAAAAGTCTTTGTAAACAAGCTATGTACTTATAAATCATATTCATTTTGTTAATTGTAATGAGGTTTTTAATTGAAAATAATTTTGTCCTTGTTTTCTCTTTGTCCTCCAAAACAACCTTCTGAGAAGCCCTTTGCTCTACCATTTTTAGATATTTATTTTTTCACTTCTCACTTGCTTTTGACATAACTGCCCCTGCTACTTAATTTTTCATTTCATTTAATTAGTGTTGGTCCCTACCAAGTCCACATCTCTTTGAACTTGCCAGGATTTCATTAATTTAACCAATGCAAATTCAGCATTTTCAAATTCTTTTAAGGTATCACTTTTTTAGCTCTGTGGCACAATTAGGTGTCATACTGACACATAAGACTCTGGGCCCAGATCTGCAAACATACTAGGCTGATAGGTGACTACAAGCAATGTTTCCTTCGAGATTTATTTTGCCTTCATAAAACAGATTCTGTGGTAAGATTTGGAGTAGTTTAGGTAGGGAGATGGGATGGAGAAAAAGTTTGGTGACAGAAGGACATCTCATAATGCAGTGGCTGTCTCAGGATTAGCTTTACACATTGGTACTTCTAGTCAACATTTCAATCACACTGAATTATTTTCAAAAAATGTTCTGTACTTTGGAAGATAATTCTGACTGCAAGTGTAATATTAATTCTACTATATTTTTTGCATGCTTCCCTCATTCCTTTATGACAGCTTGGTTTTGTGTTTCCCAAACTTCTACAGATTCTTTCTAACTTATGTCTTTTAAACCTACATCCATACCTATATTTTTGGATTGAAAAGGATATAATTCATGGTAAATACAAGAAGTTGGAAGCAGCACAAAAATCTAGAAAATGGAATGGTATCTTCACCACCTTGTTGTTAATTCTGACCATATTTTGTTCATAAATCATTAGGGAACCTCACTTTTTACTTAATAATATTCTATAAAAAGTGCTACCAGTGAATTGCTTCAGTCCTTAGACTTTGGGTCTATAGGAGTAACAAATCACAAACTGTGAAAATGGACATTTTACCAACCAGTGAGAAAAACACAAAAGTAATTTTTTCCTGGATGTCATTGGGGGTAAATATTTACACACAAGCCTGCCTCTGGCCAGGCACAGGGAGTGGCAGAGCTTACAGAACCAGTTCAGATTTGTGGTGAAGAATATCTTCCCCCTCAAATCCTGCCAGGAGACATACGTGCAGATAATAGAAACAAGAAGGAGAACTCTAAGCAGATGTAAATGCAAAAAGGAAGCAAAGTGCATTTATGGGAATGGCCTTTGCCTCCAGCAGGTCTGGGACATGTGGTCTGGGTGGGACTTTTCAGAGTGTCTCACAGGGTAACTGAAACCTGGTAAAATCATTTCTGTAAGGAAGCTTGTCCTGCCCTGATTAGAAGTTACCTGTGAAACAGTCTCTGCAGTCTGAGACCCTACTATAGATTTCATTAGCCATATACAAGCTGACATGCGGATTTAGGAACCCTAAATGTTTGCGTAAATGTCTTTTAGCAACTAAATAATTGCCCCCTGAAGCACCCCAAAAGAAGCCAAAGGAAACAAAAATCACCATATACAAAAGATTAAAAGAAAATTCTAGTTTCTCAGCCAAGCCATTTTGCAGAGACTATGAGCCAAAAAAAATGTTAGGAAAATTTTCAAGAGCTGAAACCACTTCCTTGTTTGAGCCCTCATGTCTCCCAAACATCTTGTTGAATCTACCTCAAACTTTCCATTAAATTTCTGCTTTGCCAGAATAACACACTTAAGAAATTTCAAGCAGATTGGTTTGGTCTGGCAAATGACAAAGAGCTAAAAAATTATGACCTGAAGTGAAAACCTACTTCCAACTTAACTATGGAAATAATATAAAAGGAGAAATCTACCAAAGTGAACCAAGAGTATTGAGTTGTGTACACAATGCTTATTTCCGAACACGAGTATCTAGTGTCATTTAGCCTGCTGTCGAAGCATAAATCCAAAGCTTCACTTAGATCACTCCTCAACACTTTGTACTACCAGTTGAAAAAAACATGTCAGGAAAAAAATAGACCATCATTCAATTTCTTTAGTGCTGATGTGACAAGAAGCTGATGCCCCCCCCTGATTTGCATAAACCCATGGAAATCTGATTATTCTTAAAGGTTATTGATAGGTTTTATTCCTAAAATCAAGTAGCACCCTCTACTGGGCAGTTCAGATTGATTTGCTATCACTGAAAACAGAAAGACATCTTGCCTTAAGTAATTATGCCTGCAAAATGATCTGTACCAGAAAATCAGAGTGAGAGATCAGTGTAAAAATATTAGTGTGAATGTAAGAAAATAAAAATATAGAACACTGAGAAAAACTGTATACTGTATTGTGGGGTGCAACTCTATTAATTTCATTGGAGTTTGGCTATCCAACACCAAGACGGACTTGGCCACAGTTTTGTGGTTAGCTTCATATTTAGATTTCAACAGAAGCTGAAAGCTTGTTCCATTTATTGGCAAAGATATTTTCTCTCCAGAACGGTGAAAGCATACAGGTCTTTTAGAAATCTTTAGAGAACCAGCTCATGGTCCCTTCCAAGGTAATGCAAGAGGTGCATGTGTTGATTCTGCTGCACTACTGAAGTGCCGTGGTTTTGGAGGTTTGTTCAGGACACGTGCATACGTCAAGCCAGCATACTAGACAGATTGCCCTTCCTTTAACTCTGCTTCAGAGCCCTTAGTGGGTTCTCTCAAGGTTGAGAGAAATTTGGCTGTTGCTGTTTTAACCTCCATAAACGCCTGATGCCATTTACCCACAGAACCTGGCAAAAACTTCTGTCTGATCTCTCCCAGTTGTGTTTGCTCTCTCTTTCTGGCAAAAACTTCTGTCTGATCTCTCCCAGTTGCGCTTGCCCTCTCTCTCTGTCTCTCTCTCTTTCTCTTATTCTCACCTAGGAAGTTTCACCTAAGTGCCTGTTTTGTTCTTTGTATATCATCCCTTTTTCCATCCCTTCCCGGGAGTGCTGTGACACAACCAGCCAGAAGCACCACATAGGTGACAGTTTGTTAGAGGAGCAGCTGTTTGGAACGACCTGGTGATGTGGTACTTGGCTGAGAAGTTAATTTTCTGAGATCCAGCTTCAAATGGCACTGAAATCAGTGGGGGTCTTTCTGTCAGCCTCTGGCAACTTGGATCAGGCCCATGAGCACATCTGGATGTGGTTTGTTCAAGAGTGCCTGCACTATTTCACCTTTTCTCTGGTATCACTTTTTGCAGGACTGAGTCAGCCTCAGCCTTACATCTGATGCTCCACTGTTTCATGACTCTTTTCCAGTAATGAGATTAATATTTGACTTTCCCATCTGGGTAATTTATTTTTACTGTAGATTCAGATATTTTTTTCTCTGCTGTCAGCATATTAACCTGAAAGAATGTGCAATCACTTGTCTCAAATACATGAGTTGCTTTTGCTGATTTAGATGGCGGATTTTTGGGGGTTTTTTTGTGAAGTTTTTTAAAGTGGGAATCTACATTTTTGTCTGGGCTTAATATATTATCTCACAACATTGCCATTAAATCAGAACAAAGCATATCTGATAAAGAATTGTAGAAGAAAAAGCTAACTTAAAACATTTCTGTGAATCATAGCAGAAGTTAGTTTATATTTGGTAAAATCTGTTTCATTTCTTGCTTCTATTACATGGAAAACTATGCAATTATTTTAGAAAGTTCAATTTCAAAGTGCTCAGTAGGTTCTGTAAGAATATTTTATTCAATAGTGCACAGTTATAGATGATGGGAGGAGCAGAAATACAATGTATTTGCTCTTCATGGCTGGATATTCCTCAGATTTCAAAGCTGGAAACATTGAGTGGCTACTCAAATGTGTCATGGAAGAGATAATGCCCTCTCTGTTTGCCTTAAAAATGTGGCCCATGAGTAATGTCAAAACACTTTTATTTTACTGAAATATGACCCGATTCTGTAATTCTAGCTTTACTTAGGAAAGAATTGGTTTGTTGAAGAATTCACACAAGCCTATTTTCAGTGGTTACAGAAATGGGTGGGAACACAACTTAAAATAAGGTACAATTTCATCTTTATGTAGAAGATTTTAGCAACACCCACAGTAGAATGAAGTTATATTTTTGTATTTTAAATGCAACACTGACATGTTTTTCAAGGTTGGCATTACATATAATTTTGTATTATCCTTTGATGATACACACTGGTAAAGAATTTTCAAGAGTATATAGACTTGGCACACCAAGAAGAAAGATTTTGAATATGATTCTTTTGAGTTGGAAAAAATTCAAATCATGAGATTTTTTTTCTATATTTGCAGTTAGAAATTGGCAGGAACTCTTTACAAAACCATTGGATGGGACACTTAACATGCTCATACCTGTAAAAAAATCAAATGGTTCTTGTAATATTCTAGCCATCCACCCCAAATAGCCATGAAACCTAATTGTCTCCAACATTCCCATATAATTTTTTCTCCTGGACTTTTGAAAGCATTTTGACATGTACCATAAATTGCAAGTTATTTTATTTAAAGCTGTGCAGAGAAAGGACTTTTGTAGTTTGTATTATAATTTCCGTTTTATTGCTGGTAAACAAACCCAGCACTTTGGTACTATTAATGAAGGGAAATTCTGAAGAAAATACACTACCATTTTGAAACTTCCAATCCATCTTATTGTTTTGGAAATGTGACAATTTAAAACTTTAATATTTTTATACTGCAATAATATGTTTTAAAATTACACCATTACAAAATCAATATTAAAGAAATTTTTGAACAGGAAATTTGTATCTGACACTTTCCCTATCTTAATGAATATGATTTATATTTCTCAGTTATTTTACTGGATTTTCCTTTCAGGCAAAATTTCTGCTCTCCTTTGCATGATTTCTGGACACATTTTAAATGAGAGAAATATAAATAAATTTTGGAAAAGCAGATATGAACCTTACTGGACAAGACACTTCTATTTAATAGAATGATAAGAAAGTTATGGGAAGATCAGGAAACCTTGAGGACAGAACCTGAAGATAAAGGCCGAGAAATCTGGAAAGGGATGAATGCTTAAAATGTGTAAGTCCTGGGCATAAAAAGGAGATGGTGATACAACTAGTTGACTGGTGAGTGAATTGAAAAACAAGGCTATTAAAAAAAAACAAAACAACTGTTACAAATAGTCAAATTGTGTGAACTGGAGAGAGAAACAGAGAAACTAGAGTAAGAGAAAATGAAGAGGATGGGAGAGGGTACGGAGGGTAGACCAGAGCTGCAGTTGGTGACTATGCTCAGATAATATATAGCTCTGTAAATAATTTCCATATATTGTGATTTCTTTTATTTTTCACCCAATGTATACCAGAGTATCCTTCCTTTTTTGTTTCTCTTTCATGCAACAGTTTCTTTTCTGGTGTTTATTACCCTGCTTCCTTACTCTCCTTCTCTGACCAGAGTTCCTGACTTTTCCTATCTTATAAGCATGAAAGAGGTATGTTCGCATAAGTGTGGAGTCAGTTGCGTGAGCTGCCTCATCTGACACACATCCTATGAAGGACATGTATGTCCTTTTCATGGATCTGACAAGACATGCATGAGCACAGATCTCATTATAATTTGGTATGAAAAATGATCTCTTGTTTCAGCACCAAGCTTGTTCCCCGATTTTATCTTTTTCTTCCAAATATTAGATTATCTCAGAAGATGGTGCTTATGTTATGTGTATCACTTTTTCTTTTATAGGAGAAGAGATAGTTCAGGCTGGATGTGGGTGGAGAACTTTGCAGATACAGACTATTTCACTTTCATGTTCCTTAGGATATTCAGTGTCCCTTGGCACTTCCCTTAAGCACCCCTCACAACTTTCAACCCATCCATTCATAAACTTATTGCTTCAGAGACTAGGAGTCCAATGAGTGGAGATTTGGGAAGTCCATCCCTGAAAATGCAGTGGGAGGTGTCCAGTAAATAGTGAAAACAATGATGGGAGGAGGACTCTTCTTAGGGACTAATACCTACAGGGGGATAATCACAGGTTCCACATATCACTGAAGTCAACTGCAAAGGTCTCAGTGCTTTCAGTGAGGAACTGGATGGTGTCCTATGGGCAGGAATAGTTTGAGAATGCTTGGCACAACACAGACAAGTTGTCAAATGGTGTAGGTTAGCTCTTTGAATGGGCAGAGTTTTATAGGCTGCTTGAGTCAGCTGTTTTGGATAATTACTTTTAAAGAGAGTGGCAAGCACTGAGTCACATTTGTGCAGCTGAATTCGTTGCAGAACAAGTTGCTTTAGGCACCCTCTGTGCATTGTCAGCCTATTTTGCAACCTACTCAAAGAACAGATGGATTGGTGTTTGCCAGTTTGCAGTTAATGTGCTAAATACACTGAAGAGTTATAGCTTATTAGCAAGGAAATTAGATATCATAAAATACAACAGAAGAGCTGGTGTTCAGCAAGCCAGGAGCTCTAGCAGTGTAATACTAATATTACGTACAGTATCAAAGAACTCTTAATAAACATATAACAGCTGTTACTTTGGATAATGTATCAGCCAAGATTTTGAAATAAAATAATCCCTGATACTTTAAAAAAATATCTTAATTAAAATTGGTCAGGTATTTAAGAAAACATACATAAACTGCACTTGGTTGATATGGAAGAGGTAACCAAGTGGCACTCAATTCAATCAGATACAGGCTGCAGAAGCAAGACAGTGCTAACTTAACATTAAGCCTTCAAAATTCAGGACTAATTTTCACAAACTCCAACTTTCACCTGCAGAACATCCTCACAAGTTCCAGAACATGCCACTGCTTTCATGTTCCTGTATTCTTTACACATATAATTTTCAAATTATAAATCTCACTAATCCACAAATACTGTTTCAGACAAAGCAGATAGGTACAATAAGTGATGCAACAGTGACTGCTTACATACAAGGCAAAGGGATTTTTAACATGTCTACATGATTGGAAGTCCATTAGGAAACACAGTAAGCAGAATGAAAAAATGGCTTTAAACTGCAGAGCAAAATTTCAGAATGGGTAGGGTTAAAGCAGGGGGAACAGATGTTTGGAAAAGCCCTCTTGTCTCTGTGTTCCAGGAAGGAAATGCTTCTTTGGGAATCTTCCAGGTGTAAAGAAACACGGAAGAGAAGGCAGAAAGGCAGCCATTCAGCTGCTGAAGACAAAAATCCATGGCATCAGCTAAAAGTGTGGATTTTTCTGGAGAAGAGAGTCAAGTGTCCAGACAGAACACTCTTGCCTCTTTACTAGCACGTTTATGTCGATGCAGAGAAGGAGATGGTGTAACATGGCAGGCTCCAGACAGAAAAATCTTAGTGTAAATAGATGACTCAGCATATTTTGCAGATGTTAATTGTGTCAGGAGAGTACTTTTACTCCAGGTTGTAAGTACAGAGGATGGCCAGCAGAGCCTGTGTGAGACTGGAACACCCTGGTAGAGATATATTCCCCGTTGCTGCTTGGTAAATACGCACCTGGCTGTACTACCTTGATATCAAACGTCACTGTAGGAGTATAGCTGTAAACCTGCTAAGACCACTTTTTTTGAGGATACTAGTGGTGTAAAATTGGTGAAAGCCACATTTTTTTCTTTTTCTTCAGAACATACTTTCCTGTAACATAGTATCTCTTACCAGGCACTGAGTAAGCCTGTATTTTCATGAGTCCAGATAGAAATGTCCTAATTTTTCTGCATGGTTTACAGATTGGTTTTATGAAGTGCTGGTGTTATATGAGCACCCATCAGCAATTCAAAATATTTACAATTCAACAAGAGGTCTGCTTGATACACAGCTGTGGAAATATACTCGTGTGAATCCAGCTGCGAATGGGAATGGAGTTGCAGAATGCTGTAGTTCAGCACAGGTTAAAGGCACTGGTAAGCATGCAGTCTTCTGGGGTTGACGGAATAGGTAACTCAAGTATGTCTGCATATGATGCAATTAGTAGCTCTGCCTGCAATGTAGACATGCCTTTGTAGTGAGTGCTTCCTACTCTTAATGCTAAAAAGCCAAAGAGTGGCGTCTACAAGTCTGTCTGTGGGGAGGAGAGAGAGAGAGGGACTCATTAAGTGCTATTATCTGGTGAATAGACTTGGTCAGACAAAACAATAGGATAGCTGAAGCTTAGGGGAAAGCTCCTCTGTGACGCATTGGGGTCTACATCATTAGCATTTCTTCAGAGACAAAGCCGAAGAAAAAATTTCTGTTACAGCCCTTTGAAAGCAGAAAGGTCAAAGAGGTGAATGCAAGGACACACATGGAAATGGGAAAAATGCACATAAGGTAGGAAGGGGAAGTGTTGCTCTTCCAGCAGTGAAATGTTTTTATCGAATTATTTGTGACTGAAGAACCAGAGCAAGAATCAGGTATTTGGGCATCTATAATAAAGAAAGAAAAGAAGGAATGTGGAAGATGAAGGAACAACTCCAAGTGAAAAAAGAAAAACCTTAAAAATAGTATAAAAAGCATAAGAAACTCAAGAAAGGGAAATATGTGTAATTTCACTTGGCCCAATGTATTTCCCATGCTAACTAAAATAGAGGAATTCTCAGGATTTTCCTAAGTTTATATATCTTCATATATTGCAGGGACTTACAGAGTGAGTGTAAAATGTGGCATGACAAAAAGGCTGGTGCTGCGGAATGAGATGCAGTGGAAAGCAGGATGTGGGGACCTATGAATAGCGCTGGGCTGAGGTTAACCTCTGATTTAATTTGTAGGATGAGTAAGAGTGAGGGAAAACTGTGTGATAAGAAGCTCAAAGATAATGTTTGCTGCTTAGATCATGGGGTGCTGAAGATTATCACACTGATACTACTGGAGATCTTTGGGATACAAAATATGGTATTTGGTCAGAGTATAGTCATATGAGCTTAATGAGAGCACCATAACATTTGAATAATAGTACTATTAAAACCTACTCATAAATGGTATCCACAACAAATTTCAAAATAAGAAAACAGAATTACAAAGCACAGGAAACAGATACTTGTCTTACCTATTTACGAGCATTCAATCTGCATTTGTTGTTTTTGACACACTAACAATTTCTGATGAAGAAAATAGGAAAGAAGTGAAGGCATATTAAAAAGACAAAGTTCACTGACTGTATATTAGTCCATCACACTCAGGCTTTCCTCTTGTGCCTTTCATTTATATCACAACCTTCTCCCAGCTGAGAGACTGAGCCTATCTGGAGACAAAACTTTCACTGTTGTCATCCTCCGCCTCAGATCTGCCTCTCAAGGTATCTACCGACAAATACTGCTGAAGGACACTGCACCGGCAGAGGTGAAGATAAAGACTTTGTAATTAAAAAAAGAAAGCATGCTGGCTAGGCTAACAGTTGAGGGACATGGCTCTTAATTTGCAATGGGTCTGAGGGGAAAGGCCTCATTGTACTGCCGGCCACTGCTCCCTGCACAGCCTTTGAAGAAAAGGTCTGTGCCTTCAGTCAACTGAAGTGGACAGATGGACCCTATTCACTCCATTGCTAGTGAGGATGATGTGTGCAAAGCATTACAGCAGAGCAGGGTGGGTAGGCACATCTCAAGTACTTGGGCAGGTTATCAGCAAGACTGTAGCACCGTGATTCAACAGGTAGTTTCACCAGCCAGTTAAGTGAAAAAACTTTAGCTCTTCTACTTTGAGAACTGAGCAAGGCCTCCTAAAATAGCAATAGTTTCAGGCAGTTTGTACAAACATGCCATTTGTCAAAATCTTATTTGCTTCACAGAGATGATTGATGAGTGTGCTATTTCGTGCTAAATATGACAACTTTCTGGAACATTCCTTGTTGATGACCTTGAACTTTGCTCCTCGCAAGGCCAGCTGAGGCTGCAGAAGTGTAATGAACTTGTTCTTAGTGGTGACATTGACACTATTACTTCTGGATAAATCTCTGCTTCTAGATAAACACTTGTTTTTATAAAATGGGGGGAAAGGCCTTGAATGTGCTTAGAGCACTTCGGAGAATCAGTTGTCTGGAATCCAACTGTTATATCAGTTAATTATAACTTACATGCAGGAAATTTTTAGTTGTGTCTGAGCCAACTTGTTATACTCTTTGAAAGATAGGAAAAGTCACTTGAATACTTGTGGCTGCATCACAGATCCTTTATCAGTATCCTGAAATGGTCATACAAAGTTTGATAGAAACACTTTTCTCTGGCTGCTCTATCTTGACTGGAGACAGCTGATATCAGCAACATATGTAAACCCAAAGGACCTTCTGTTAGATATATTTGTGGGACTAAGGAAAGTGTTTTGGTGGAGAGAAGGAGAGAGAGATGAAAAAATATTTCTAACCCCTTTTTGGTACCTTTTTTTTTTTTCCCCACTCTAGAATGCTCTACAGCATGGCACATTGCGAGAACAAAGTAGAAGCAAAGCAACACCAGTTTCTGGTTATTCCCAGCAGAAGAATCAGGAGAAAGCTCATGAGGCAGAACAAAAGTACTTGTTCAATTCATATTGCTGACTCTGGTTCCTGCTTGTCTAAATTTTCAGCCTGAACAAAGTAATGTTCCAAACAGGGAACTAGACAGAAATGTGAAAGAAACAGGGCCATTCCAACAACAGACTGATTGGCCAGGTACCACCTGCCTGTTCTATGTCCCTCCAACATTATGTTACACCTGGACTATTAAAAAATGACCACACCAACAAGAGAGGTTTAACAGTGACTCCTTTGGCTGTGTTCCCACATTTCTTTATGGTCTCTCTGGATTGTACTTTTTCTTCCTAGAATGGAAATGATGGAATAGCAAATGCTGCAGTGATTTAGTTCACGTAGAGCCTGGACTTAATCCCATGCACCACAGCTAAAGGGAACAGAACCTTTCTGCCCATTGTTGGCCAACAGAAGTTGTTAGTGATTTGCTCAAAGTAAGCTTTGTGCTCTTATTTGGCTGTGTCTAGACAGCTGAATACTTTGCTGCTATCCAAGGAATGTGTAACTAATGTCAGTGATGTATTTACAGGAAAGCATTGGTTCTTGAGCATAGGCTTAACACAATCAGTGCAAAGTGTAGAAGCCAAGAGGCAGGGTATTCTTCCTTGAGAAGACTGTTTATTATGGAGCCTACTTAACTTCCTTCAGAGGAAAAAAAAGGAGGAAAATGTTATTTAAAATGTCATTAATTTAAAATACAGCTAATATTCAGTTGGAAAGACACAGGAGTGATTTATTTAAGGTGCATTTTAGACATATAAGCACATACAAAACTTGCAGGCTCCAAGAATCACAAGTAGAAGAAGCAGAGCTATCTCCTGTTCTCCACTTGCAAGTGGAACTGTCTTTGCATAAAGATTTATGAGCTGTCTTGAGAAACTGTATTAGTTAGCAGTTGACAGGTCTTTAGAATAAGCAAAACCGACAATCCAAGAGGTCAATATGAAAAAAAACAAACAAACAAAAAACCTACAAAAAAACCCAATGAAAGCAAACCAGCACTAACATATTTTGGGGAGAAGACTATCCAGGCAAAAGCTTAGTTGCTCTTAGTCCCAATGAAGTTATGCCTGCCTATAGAAATGATCCTTCACTTTGTGACACATCTTTGATGGCATCTGAGGGAGAAAAGTCAGCTGTTAGCATTGTAAAGTACAACCAAACCTATGAAAGACCAGGCAACTTTCTTACAAAGAATTGAACAGATAGAGTAATTTGTGCCAGCTAATGAACATTGCCCCTGTTTGTCAGTTATGAAAGCCAAAGGCCAGAAGACATAACTATGTTGCCCACAGACATGCAAGGAGGATTAAATATGGCAGTTCTTTTCTAGATGAAGTGTGGAGGCAACAGAGCAGAACGTGAGGTACTTGATGTCAGATACAATCCTAACATTGCAGTAGCTTTGTTTTTAACTCCCCAATGCGCTTGGCATATTGTCTCTCCTATATATCAAGTGCAGGAAGACAATATGAACAGTTTCTAACTCTACCTCATAAACTTCCCTGAACAGGCACTGGAGTTACAATAACATCTTTGTTGGCAAACATTTCCAGGCACTGTAAATCTGTCTGACTCTACAGGAAAGATGGCTGATGTGCAGATCTCTAAGTCACTGTTGTTAAAAAACAGAGCCCCTGTTCATCCATCTTGGGCTTTATTTTATAGCACATCACATAAATGAGAACTTAAAATAGTTCTTTAACCTTCCAAAGTGCACAGTCACTGGAAAGGATAACACAAGTTTAGGGAACCTGAATCAGCTGAGAGAAGAGCAACCAAAGGACACATCTGTGTTTGTCTTTTCCTATCCAGAGGCAGCCTCTGCAGTCCATACCTATGCCAGGGTGCTTTTACTCACTTAAGAAATTGAATCCCTTCACACAAACGTTCACCAGACCAAGTCATGGAGTTACAATCCTTATCATTTAGAACCAGGGAAGCAGTGAAGTGTTGTACAGGAATGTTCCCAAGGAATGTAATAACATCAGCTGGGATCATCAGGCTTCTTACCACATGAGGCTGTGGAGAGAAAAATAGCTATTCTTCCTGGCCCAATAAGCATGCAGGACACATTTATTCTTTGTTATCCATGCTGCAATATGCATTTATTAGTAATAGCACAAAGACTTTTTTCCTGGTGGTTTTGACAGTATCTTTGAGATGGGCTAGACTGAGAGAATTTTCATTTTTTGAAGAGGTTCAAGGTTTTGAAAGATTTTGTGAAATACAAACAAACATGGTTTGTTTTAACTAGTGACCTGGAAATGAGAAGACAAATATCAGAGAGTTCAGGCTATCAGCTGCTATAAAGTCTTTCAACTCCTCACTCTCCAGTACTATTCTGGACATTAAAAGCTTTCCAGGTGCGACATTCATGGGAAAAAAAAGTTTCACCTTCTTTTCTGCTTTACCCCAGCAGCTCCACTGCAGAGCCATATTTAGAAATGCTTGATCGTAAGGTGTTTGGATTTGGCAGGGAATGGCTATGATGCACTTTCCCCAGGGCCTGGGAAACAGAAGCAGGCTGCAAAGACAGCTTTCACAACTTACTTTGAAAGGCAGTGTGTAATTATAGGGGCTGGCAATGAAAGACAAAGCAGCCTCCAGGGATACCCCTTTCTCATTCTGCCACTTACAGGGATTCTTGCCTTTGCAGTCAAGTTCTGTCGTGCCACAAGTAAGAAGCTCAGTCAGCAATGAGTGAGACAGCTTGCATCACCTTTCTCCTTCAGCTAAACTATTAAAAGGAGGTAGGTTTAAGCTTTTTTTTTTTTTTTTTGCCTTTTTTTTTTTTTTTCTTTTCTTGACAGACCTGTGACTCATGAATGT
>JAWWMO010000121.1:63978205-64016586 GCA_035047845.1 Dendrocincla fuliginosa | reverse complement strand
GCTTTTTTTTTTTTTTTTTGCCTTTTTTTTTTTTTTTTTCTTTTCTTGACAGACCTGTGACTCATGAATGTCACAGAAATGAGAAACCAGTAAAGAACTATTTCTACACTTTAGTTTTGAGCTTCCCTTTTAGGAATCACATAAGGTAAACTGTTCACAGATTTTATTAATAGTGTTATTATAATTTATTTTTATTATTATTATTACTGCTACTACTACTATGACTCTCTATTTAGACACCTTACATTCATTCTAAGAAGAGGCTTAAGTATATAGCAGATCTGTGCGATGATGCCTGAAAGCTTTGTGCTTTTAGAAGCTCAGCGCTAGGGCCACCTGCAGAGCTTTCTGAGAAATGTACACTGCTTCCAAAGATTGTTTTCAAAACCAATATTGGCTTCCCACAGCCAGGGCCTGTTCTGCTGAATGCCAGAAACTCTTTGTACCATTCTCTTGTCTCCCTGTGTGCTGTGCAGTATTACTGCAGTAGTTCTGGTGGCACAGCAGGAAGGGAAGCACTATGGAGCTTTCACAAACTTCAATTTATATGTCAGCAGCACCCTCCTCCCTAAAGTGTGCATCAAACTCAGTGCCAAGGCTGTGGCTCAAACCCATATCTGCACCAAACTCCCAAAGAAACTAAAAAAAATATAATTAATTCATCCTCAGTTCTCTATGCCCTGTGCTAACTGTTTCAGAGACAGATATTATGTACTACATATTCTTTAAAACAATAAAAAACCCCAACATATCTGTGGGGTGGAAGGGACATGAGGAATGAAGAAAGAAATGGGACAGGAAATGGTAAAGCAGAGGAGAATGCACAGCAGTTTTAAAAGACTTTTTCATTTGATATTTTTTATTGCCATTTTCAAATGTAACCTAAACCAGTTCATCTGAAATGCATGTTGATAGGTAGCCACGAATTTTATATATGTTAGTAGTTCTGATCTCTGTAAAGGTCATTTCTATTGGTGGTACAATAGACACCACCAACAGGAAATACAGAGTGCTCTCAAATTTGCTCCTCCTGGTTCTTCTTTCTGGAGTACAGGATGCTGCAAAAGACCCTCCAGAATTTAACTGCTGCACATGCAGACAAATATAGCTGCATGGAAGTGGAATTTCTGTCACATTTACTCATTTCAGCACCTGTTTACTTTGCAAACTGGAACAAAAGGTCAAAGCACCTTGTAGAACAGAAATCAGAAAGCATTTTGATTCAGAAATACTAAGATAATTCAGTTTTCTGCTTTTAAATGGGAAGAATTTTTTTGATGCTCTGTTGATTAGTTGAATTCACCTAAGTCAAATTATTTTGTTTCAGTTTTCCAAAAACTTTTTCTTTTCTTTCCCCGAAAAATTAAAACATTTCCATGGTTATCCAGATATCTGGAAGCTTAATTTCCTCTTCTGAAAATAATTTCTGAGCAACTTTACAGCAAACTCATATCATAATATTGCATTCTGTCAAATTTTTCCTATGCTGTGCTGTACCATGTACATCCTTCCTGTGCCCGTGACAGATTCTTACTAATAGTTCTTTTTTTAGTTCCCCTGTCAATATTAGAAGATAATTATTGCTCTTACTAAATATGTTAGAATTCTGCACAGCACAAGGTCCTGCAGTCATGAACAGTCATGAACTGGGACAGGACTTTCCAAAGTCACTATTGTTTTCTATTGCAGAAAGAATGGGAGAAATGGAAGTTGCTCAGCAGGTTCTCCTGGTAAGCAAAGAGGAACAGAACTGCAATGCTCCAGGTTTTCCTGCAGCTAGTAGGGATAAAGGTACAGTTCAAATAATATCAAATCACATAATTTGTTTATAATTACCTAAATACTGATAAGAAGATTTTTTTTTTTTTTAATGTGAAAAACTAGACTCAGTGGCTAAAAATTGGAAAGACAAATCTGAATGTGGTTTAGTTTCTCAGGGTTTGTTCATTGACCACTGTATCGACTTCCTTTATGCCAGTGCCAAGTGAGTGAAGAAAAGCAGTTTTCTATAAAAGATTCCTGAGATCAGGCATAGATATTTTACATCACCTTTATCCTGAAACATTCCAAGAAATTCTTTAAATAATCTTGTGGTACTCTAGAAGCATTTTTGGAAACCCAGGCTTTACTTTTCAAGAACATAGTTCCAATCATAAAGATAAGCTGCACAATCTTGGGTTACTTATTATACTATAGGAGTATAGCTTCTGCTTAAGTGTCTTCCTCAGTCAGTATCACCAACAGAAGAGTATCTCTACAGTTTCAGAGAGGAGTTGGAGATGTGGCAGAGGGCTCACACCATGCACATGAGAAAATCCCTCTTTTTCCTTCACCTCTCTCCCCCAAATCCAGAGAGTGACTTGAATGAATAGTTCAATAGCCAACTATAATCCATATATTAATTATATGACAATCATTGCAAAAATTTAATAGCAGTTTCTAATTCTGCAAATATTCTAACATTTGTAGACAAAATGTGTCAAAGGGATGCAAAACAATGTTATGTCCTTCTAAGACACAAGTTTTCATACCTGCAGCTTGTCACATTTGCAAGGTATAAACTTGTATATTAGTCAACATGACCACGGTAAAATATTCCACTACTGTGATGTTGAAATAAATAGTTTAGCATAAAGCAAAGAGTCCTGTGGTTTGTCTTTTATAGGAGAGGTGTTTCTATACTAGCAGTGAAAAAAGACATATGTTCAAATAACCATTCAGAATCAAAGCTAGATGTTAAAAGGATAGAATTTTTCCTTCACTTTGGTTCTACACCTTATAAGTGACTCATGCAGTTTAAATGGTGGAATAAATGGCCTCCATCACCTTAGTGAGAGCTAATAATATACTAGTTTCATTGACTTGAATCTGGTGTACCTGAAATAATTGCAAATGTTTCTCTGGAATCAATTGCTTAATGTATAAAACAGGATAGCACTTTTTGCAATGTAAAATATTAGGAAAAAAAAAAGACATTTAGATGTATTTTTGCAAGCTCTAATTCTATATCAGTATTCAATATTTTTAGTACAAAAGCAGCAATTTTATTGGAAAGAATGGTAGAGTTATAAGAATAGCTACATGGTTAGCCTAGATGAAAATAGAACTGATATGGGTGGAGTATTAAAATAAGGGTAGGACAACTAGCAATGACATAAAATACCAGACATCTAAATTTAGAAGAGTTTGAATGCTCCAAACTTTATTTTCATTGGCTTTTATGTGGTGTTTCATAAAGTCATTTGGATGGAGCTGAGAGCCTATAGCAAGCACAGGCTTTGCACAGAGCTATTCTGGACTCCATCTTAATATTTTTTGCCCTAAAAGTTGTTAACAGAATAAGAATGAAGGTTCTTATAACTTACATTTCACTTAAGCATGGTTGTCACCACAGTCTAGACTGCAAAAGTGGCATGTGAGTTTACAAATAGCTATTTAATTCAAAAGGAAAATTCTCCTCATACAATTTTACCCTTTTCTGTTTTGTTAATTGAGCCTTTAATGACAACCTGATCTGTCCTGCAGAACTGTCTGATGAATATTTCTATTTCTACAGCTTAATCCTTAAAAGCTAACTGTGGAACGTTAGTGGTGGAATGTTATGGCACTTTGAACAAAGGAGGCAGAGTGCTCCTCTCCTCACTGCAGCATGCCCTGATTCCTAAAATATGTAAGAGGGACTTGTCTCTCAGAAGGAGTACAGTGAGGGCCAGTTAGTGTGGGAAGAATGGTTTAAGCTTTCTGCCCTGTCGTTCCTTGTCTGGGGTACCACCTTGCAAGCTGAGTCTGGCCTGATGATAGCCATGTGAAGGTTAGTCATCTGGTCTGAGCAAATCACCTAAGCTCCTTCTGGAGTGAAGGGAGGAAGATGAGCATGTCTGGAGGGCTCTTGATCCTTCCCTAAAACAAGTATTTGACTTACAAATCAGAAGGACTTCTTTCTTACTACAGTCCATGATGCAAGCCTCAAAGATTAGCTCAGACTAGAGACTTGTGTTTCAGATGGCTAGAGCTAGGTAAGAGGAATCTTACCCTCCATGAAAAATTGCCTTCTAAGTACAACAAAAGATTGTTTAGATTCACACCAGAAAAAAAACATATTAAAAACTGTCCTCGTGAACCTTCTGTTACTGTGCACCACGTAGAGCTCATAGCTGGGAAGTGTTTGCCCCTACTATTCTTTATGGAAAGTTTTTTGCTTCCCACCCCCAGCCCCTTCAACCACTTGAGGAAGTCTCTTTGCAAAGCTCTTTCAGGAAGAGATGGAAGACAAATACACAAATCTACCTGACAAGGAGTTTTAGAGAGAAGACTATTCAAGTTTAATTCTTGGGGTGGTGTTATGCATTGCTCTTGTAAAAATCTCAGTCCAGCTCTAGCTTTCTATACTAATGAAGAGTGACTCCTTTCTAAACAGTAGATATAGGTATGAATTACCTGACATAATCTGCATTCGCAGTGAGCAATTTGTTTTAAGATCCTAGAGACTGATAGGTGTTCACTAAAGAAAGAACTGGAGACTGGAGATGAATATCAGTCTACTGCAATGGAGATTTCTTGTTTAAAGAACATGAATAAAGTTACCTCTCAGTATTTTCATATTATGAAAGAGAACAGACCTATTTGCCTTAATGGTGGCAGCCCAAGTGATTGCTTCCTAAAGTGAAACTGGAAGGGAGAACTTCACTTTGGAAGGATCTTATGACAGACCTTTTCTGGGAAGAAGTTCAGAATTGTGCACTGAAAGATCTCAAGACAAGTAAATGGAATGTGGGGAAACAAAAAGGAAAAGAAGACATAAAAGAATTCAGGTGAACTGGGTATGTATACAAACAAAATACAAACCACTTTCAAGTTTTGTCTCTAATCTGAGTGCCTGAGTTGTTTTTGAAAAGAGATGGAATGGTATGCAAATAAAAAAAGTGTATTTGCACAATTGCCTGATTGCTATAAAAGATTCTAGAACTGATTCTTCTTTGTGTTGTGTAAATCTTTTTATTGACTTTATCATTCATTTTATAGAAGTAACACAAGTATTTGTCCAAATGATTCTAGTTTATATCTTCTTGAACACATGCATACATGCATAGCTATATCTTTGCTGATGCTGGTGGGTGGTCTGAGAATTTATGAAAAAAAGCTGATATTACCTATCTGGTCCACAGAGTGCTAACAATAAGAGAGATTTTTGGATTATGAAAGATTTACATTTTCCCTTGGTACCTGCACCTGCAATTTGAAGACTGATTTGTTTTGACCGTTTGACAAAGATAGCAGGGTGTGTGGTTTAAAGAGGCAGATAAAATCCTGGAGACTTAAAAGAAAACAGTTTTTTAAATTTCCTGATCACTGAATAAATGAACTTTCCTACTCAGAAGGGAATGATAACTTGGCAAGGAGTTAGAGATTAAGAACACTTCATTTTCTATTTTCTAATATTTTTAAAATGAAAGGGTTTTTTCTATTACAAAGCATGAGTCTCTGTGAAATTAAAGGCTTATAGTGGTTTATTTTTTTTTTTATTTTGTGAAATTAAAGGCTTATAATGGTTTAATTTTTTTTATTATTATTATTTTTGTACAAAATATGGAGCCAAGAAAGGGAATGTTTGTAGGTAACTCTATCCATGAAAATAATTTGCTCCCACACTTATGCTAGACAAAGTTGGGCAATAAGTCATAGCAAAGAGTTTATAATCAATAATTTCTAGTTTGTTCTTGTGGATTTAAATAAAACTACGATGTTTTTTTCAGTGTGTCATTTGCAGTCTTTATTGAGGAGATTGTATCAGTTGTGTGACCAGTTGATAGGTACATATTTCCAAATTCTTCAAACTAAGGATGGGAAATAGTAACAATTTTGCAAGTATTAAACGCGATCCCAGTTATGATGGAAGTTTTTGCTCCATGAAGGCAATTAAATAGAATGGGTTTAGTAGTTCTGTTGGTCCCAATAGCAGCTTGGGTGTTGTGTTTTTTTTTAATCCCCCTATATTAAATAAAATTTAACAATTAGTTTTGGTTACAGTTGTCTCCTTCCAGAGTGTACTTGCTGATTCCTCAGCTTCTTTTTTTTTTTTTTCCTCAACTGATCTGAAGAACTATGTCATTAGCAAAAACCTGGCTGGTTCTCTGTGCTTCACACTTTCCGTCTCTCTATGGCCCGTGGAGCCCCAGCAGTTCCTTCTTGCCCCTTTGCTGGGGTAAGATTATGTGCAGTTGTGTAGTGCATTGGAAGCTACATAATTCCCAATAAATATTCATATGCAGAAAAGTAGTGGTATCCATATTCTTAATTTCACTGCAATTAGGTTTTAAATTACTTTATCCATGACATTTTACAGATGTTTCAAAATAATAACACTTCAGATTTAAGTTTAGGTGGTTTTTTTGGTTTTGTTTTCTTTTTAAGCTAAAAGTGCTCTGAAACATTAAATATCCTTTCCTAAAATGTTTTGTTTTCATCACAAGGAAAATTGTATTTACATTGCCTTCTAGCTTGCAAAGAACAAAAGGCAAAATTTCTGGCATCAAGTCACTCAGTGAATAGATCACAGCAGTATTCTTCAGAGCACTATTGGCTGCACCAACCCATAGGGAAATTAAAGAATTCTTACTAATTCCTCCATACAACCCCTTGCTTTGTGGCCTTTGATCATCTCTGCCTGATTTCTGTGAGGTGGAAGTGTTTCTGGTATGCCTTTTGGGAACTGACTCACACAAAAAATAAGTAGGACCTTAGTGAGTCTGAGTAAAACCCTGACCCTGTTGCATCAGTGCCTAGAGCATGTTCCAGAAGCAAAGTGGAGAACACTGTAATGTTTGAAAGTATCTAGGCAAAACTGATAAAATATAATAATTTTGTCTGGATGTTCTCTAGTTTGCTTCTGTTTTCTTCTTGATCTCACTTTAAAGCTTATAACAGTCACTGAAAATATGAGGGCAGTGTCTCACCTGCCTGCACTGGACTATCTGCTTACAATAGAAGGATAAAGATGAAATGTTCAACTATCAGATAACATGCATAGAAGAAAGAACTGAGCTATTGGAGATATTATTACTTTGCAGCTATCAGACTTAATTTTCTGTATTACAACCCACTGCACTGTGAGTCAGAGCTCTATTCAGAAACTTTTCAATTTTTTTTTCTCCTGTCACTTCTGTTAGAATATTTTTTCTCAAATTCAGGGCAGTAAGACAATGATTGTTTCCCCCACCACCACTATGGTTACTGCATCAGTCCTACAGCTGTAGTGACAGGCAAGCTTTGTAAGCACAAAACTTCTGCACTAACACAAAATTATTTACACAATTTATTGCAAAATAGAAAACACAAAATTATGTCAAGGTTTGCCCTTTGCCCAACAAAGCTTGAAGTAAGTGGGCAAGCTAAGCAACCCAGTCAGTTTCAAAGCTGACAGTAGCTTTTCCAGGTTTTAGGATCCTACAGCTGATATTACGACAGAATACAAAGCAGAAGGCTTAGTATTGCTTTTCCCATTAATTTAATTGCAATTTTGTAGCTAAATACCCTGGGTAGCACTAAGTAGCTCTGCCTTCATTACCAAAAGTCATAGATGGAAATCATTGTCCCCTTGACTTCAGCAGAATGATATTTTCTTTTATATGAAATAAATGAAATGGGCACTAAACCCATAATAGTATGCAACTTCTTCAATTTGAAATACACTTTTATTCTCTTACAGGATGGCAAACCTATCTGTTTCTGAGTGCAGTATAATTTTCTTTTGGTGCAGTTATATTTAAAAAATCTTTGTTAAAAAAGAGACAATAACATACAGTAAAAATGAATAAAAAAAGCATTAGGCCTTTAAGAGGAGACATAAAAGCAATGCCTAGCTGTTTTTCTAAAGGTGATAGTTCTATTGAAAAGAAAAATACTGTATATTTTCAGCTGATGCAGCATTTTGAACAGGTAAACGTGCCTCCATGCTTTAGAATTTCAGTAATTTACAGCAGAGTACAATGGAACAGAATAAAGGGACAGAGAAATTACTGTCAAACTTCTGAAGTACTAAATAGTTGAGCCAGAAAGGATTATAATTTCAGGGAGAAGACAGTAGCAATTGCAGGCATGTTTAAAGATTTGCTAAAAATCAGCATAAGTAGCTAAAACATATTTTTATAATATTGAGTCTCTCAAGACATGTTGTCACATGCAGGATTCATTTATTTATATAATTTGGTTCTCAGAAAGTGTATATCAGAGTGGAAAATATAGTGTCAGAGATCTGTAATGAAAGTACTTCAAACTCTTAAGTGTTTGAAAGCTGTCTTCACAGGGAAAACTTTAATAATATAATTAAAAAAGCTTAAAGTCTTTGGCAAAAGGCTGTGAAGTCATCCGGGTATAATCAGCCGCATAAACTGCATGTGACAGTGTGATCTCGTGATCTGAACACTCAGCAAGAACTATTTCTACTTTTGAAAAAGCTCAGAGGAGTTGTAGTGTTCTTCCATTTTTCATTTTTAAAATGTAAGTTATTATATTTTGAAGGTGAGTGTGTGTGTCTGTGTGTGAGAAAGTGAGTGTGTGTGGAGCTAGGGGAGGAATATCACGTTGTCAAATACTACTGACTACTTATTCTGTGTTCTGTGCTGAGACAATACAAAATAGTCTTCCTTTACCTGATTAAATGGAAAAAGGGAAAAAACTAAAATAGAAAGAAAAAAATCATCAGAAGATTCTAAAAACCTAAGAATTTTGGTGCATGTTCACACCCACATAGGCATACAAAATATAAATTTATGTGTTCACACAAAAACATATATTTATTTCTTTATTTAAATAGGAACTGGATTCTCAGCTAAGTGAAACAGTGATAACAGAAAATGTGCACCACTGATTTTTTAGTAAGTTTTTGGGCATCATTTTCCCATTTTCCAAGCAACTCTCTTCCTCTTTATCAAGAAACAGGAAGAGAGTTGCTTCTTGCTCTTACCCATTTATACATCAGCCATTGAAATGTCAATAAATGCCTTTGGGAAGAAGGAGGACTTTGATCCATCTCCAGGATAGAGTAGTGAGTTTCTGTCTTCTCAAAATGTGGAAAGGACATGTTTTTCAGCACCACCTCAAAGAAATTCAACAGGGAAAGGTGTGACTGAGTAACTCTCTCAAACATTGCTCCTTCCTCACCAAATTCTGATCCATAACTCTCTGGTTCAATGTCAGTACAAATACGTTAATTTTGTTAATATTTTTTTTCTGTGGGAAAACTTAGAGAGTTTTCTGTCCTCTGTTTTTCTCCTCTTCATATTTTTTATTCTTTCTTTTGTTCTCTTTCTTTTAATTCTGTTTAGTAGATTGAAAGAAAAAAAAATGAAAAAACATAGGAAGGATACCAATGTATGATATCAAAGCAGCTGAATTACTACCAGGAGTAAGGGCGCTTTGATCATCCCTTCTCAGGAACTCAGAGTTCAAGATGGAGTGCCAAGCACAGCTGTTAGGTAGTGTTGTCCTTTGGGTTCACTCAGGCTGTGCAGTTTATTTGCTTTCCAGGAGGTCCAGTGCCTTGGACTTATTTTAACTTGGCAGACTGCGAATCAAGGTAGCCATCAGTCTTCCCTCATAATAAGTGATGTTTAAATAGTTCACTTGTACTTATAACCCAGACAGCTTTTAGTTATAGTCATTAGGCAACTTTGCCTCCAAACATCATAAAATACACAGAATGACTCCTCCAAAGAACAATATGTTTTAAAGTAAATGGTACATTAAACTGCAGTACTTGCAATCCCTGGAATTGGATTCCTGTTCGTTTGAACTGTGGACTTAAGCAATTTTAAGCTTGCTTTGGACTGAAGTACATGTCAGCAATATAATCGCATCAGTTATGCTTTTTTTCCAGGTTCTGAAGGTGCTTTCATGAGCCTACTTAATTAGTTACTGTACCCCTAGCATGGAGAGGATAATTGCTGTCATGAGTAATGCATTAAGTGGGATCTGGAAATATCCCAGAAAGCATCAGTATTTCTCAGATTTTCAATATTTGATGCTTCATGACTGTTGTGGGGTTTGTAAGGACTTGTAATTTCCTCTAGAAGTGTAAATAGGCAGAATATATCACAGCTACTCACAATAAACTAAAAGCCTGGGAGGCTCAGTGCCAGCTCCACAGAGATGTATCTTTGTTTTCCTCTCTCTTCCTTATAAAATTTTTTCAATTATCTTAATTTCTTTCTACTTTCACTGCCATGGGACACATTTTTATGCTGATGATGCACAAGCAGTTCTTTCTCATTTCACACATACACATGAAGTTTCAGTCTTTTCAGTTTTTCCTTTAATGAATGGTTGAATCAACATATGTTGGGGGTTGACAGACAGTAGTTCTTTCTGTTGTCACTTCTTGCCTTTTCCACAGAGACTGCTACTAAAGCCTGATGATGCTTTCTGTACAATATACTCAGATTACTTCAATTTCTCTGAGTCTCCATTCAATTCCAGATCTTGTACATCTCATTGAAGGCCTCTGTTGCAAGGACTTTTCTTCACCTTTAGATCATGTGAATCAGTTCAAATTAACATTGCTCAGAGCTAGTCACATCTACAGCAGATTGAACTCATCCACATGACAAGAGATTTGAAGTGTCCTCTGGAATTCATATGCAAATATATAACTAGAGTTCCCATGCACTACTTGTTACATGTCTTGAAATATATCATGGCTTATGGTGGCTTGAGTGGGCACTGGAAGGCACAGTGTCCATGGGAAGAGCAGTGAAAAATGAAACTGGAGAGAAGATAGAAAACTTGAATGAGGTATAATCCATAATTAAATAAACAACATCCTCTTGATAAACTACACCAGGATTTTGCTTTGAGAAGAACTAGTTTAAAAAAAATAAATATTCCATGGACAAACTAATATGCATGCAGTATGGATAATCAGAGTGAAACTGGTGGAAGCAACTAGGGAATTAAGTTATTTTCCTCTGCAGTCTCATGGACATTTAATTCTTTAAAACCATCCAAACCTGAATATAAAAAATAATAAAATGGTGTGTTTTCTTGCAGGCTACCATATAGGATCTTGATCCTTCTCTCAAGGAAATATTCCAGTAGGATTCCAAGAAAGTCTTGCCCACTTCTGTGATGCTTTTCTGCCTTCAGCCCTGACCTGCAACTACTGAGTGTCTACTTTATTCAGATGGAGAAACCCAGTCTGACATCACCTCCTCTTCTTAGAGCCATCACTGCACAGCTCACTCTTATCCCTGGAGTACCATCCATCCTCTGAATGGAAGGAAGTTTTGTTACATAAGAGTACTATTTGATCATACATCTAAAGATTTTTGTACGTAGTACATATGCAACAAGGGTGAATTTACATTAAAAGAGTGATCTTAGAGTGATTAACTTCTAACTTTCCAGGGCTTGGCTTTGTTTCAGTAAAATCAGTCAAATAAATAAATAAATAAAATCCATTAATTGACTAAGTTACCTCAGTGTCTGCAAAATCTTATAATCCTTTTTGGTTCTTTCCTTTCTTTGTTTTTTTCCCATATGCAAATACTGTTTACCACAGACCCCTGGCCTGAAAGACAATGAGTCCTCAAAGCACAGAAATGCTGGACACTGCAAGCTGATGTTGCAACAAGGGTGGAGTGTCGCATAGTTTGCACATTTAACAAAACTTAAATGTGCAGATGACTAATGTTAACAGATATTAAGACATATGAACAACCATCAAGGCAAATTCTTCTGATATTTGCTTGGGTTTGAATATATTCATGTGTGCTGGCATGTAATTTCCTACAAGAATGTAACAATACTTATTGTAGGTACCTACACACTTTGGAAAAACCTAGGTGATTATTTTTTCAGAATACTAAGGACATTTTTATTTTCAAAACATAATTTCTCTGAATTTACATAAACATAGGAATTGTGTCACATTTTGGTGTGTGCTATTTGGATACACCTAAAAAAAATCAATAGAACAAAAAACAGTGAAATAATTTATCTTTCCCAGGGCCAGATATTTTTTGTTATTACATGGGGAGAGCCTGAAACATCAATTGTGATGAAAGAACACATGCATTTAATGTACTGCCTTGCTCTTTGTATGTGCTGTGTAGTGACCTACTGCTTCATTCCTTCTTTTTGGCTCAATACAAAAGCTATTGAATTCAGTCAAAACCACCCACTGTCTTAAGTGGTGAGTAGATCAAAATGCCACCTGTTATAAATCTCTCTTCCACAGCAGAGCTTGCAGGTCTGTCTCAATAGTACTAAACTAGAATAAGAAAGGAAGAGGCATCTTAACCTTCAGATGGGGAGATCTTGGGTTCTCAACTCTCAGTGCAGATGTAACTTTTTTTGCAGCGTGTCCAGTATCCATACCATGGAGTTGTGGCCAGAGGGGCTGAGGTGAGGACATAGACAAGTAGCTGTGTCTGGACTTTAATTTGAAATGCAGACAAAATTGCTCATTTTGCTTTTGGGAAAAAAAATAATATAAAAAAATCACTGCTGGATGGGTTCACATTACCTTTACAGGGTTGAGTCATACAAGTTTGGAGTATTTTGTTGAAATCAGTGTAGCTTGATTTACCAGCTTCTCAGCTGTCCATCCCTGTAGTCACATCCTCCACTGGGGCTTAAATTATTAAAGAAACTCTGTCAGATTTCAAATATCTTTCTGTATTATAGATTTGATAACAAACCGGAGGAAAGCTTAGTAGGGCTTTCTCCTTAATGTTGTTAGATGAATATAACTCCACTAATTTTTATGAGATTTACATTCACAGATTCAAGGGAAAATGGCTGGAAAAACATCAAAACCTCAATGCAATCTTTTTACTTCTAGGATGGTTTATTCTCCAGAATTTCAATAGAGACTGAGAAAGTAACATTAAGTAGCTCTAAATTCTGAATTTAGTTATCTTATTTTTTCAGCATTTTCTGGTTACTCAGAAAGAACAGACAACTGGCAAGGTAAGTTTGAAAGTTTTGAAAGGTATATAATTCTTTGACCAAGGTTAAGTTTCTCTTCATGTTACTCTAATCAAGAAAAAACCAGATTCTCTGAGACTGGAGTCTCAGAGAATTACACTGTAATTCTCTGTAATCAGAGTATTACACTGGAGTGTAATACTGGAGTCTGGAGACCTGATGGATGGGTTGAGTCTTCATGGATGATTATAATTTGTAAGAGAAAACTCACAGCACAGATGACATAGATAAATTGTGTGCATTCATTCTATCTGGGCATTCTTACTCCTTTTTACTTCCATTCTCTGTTCTTAAACATGCTAAATCAAGATATATCTTTGTGATAGCTGTAGAGTGTTTCCCATTACAACAGGAACTACAATGAATTACAAAGGAAATTAATGAGGAAACTAGTTTGGATTAGTTTGTCACCTCTGCTAGGCTGTTGCAGAGCACCAGCCCAGTTGTAGCTTGCTTCTCTTGCAGCTGATACTGCTCCCACCTGATCAGTCTGGCTGATGTTTCCTTGCATGGCAGGAAAAGGTCAGGACAAGATTTTTGATTCATCTGCTTTCACACTGGGGGCATTTTTTGTCTCCCTAGTCACAGTCTGGTCTTCAGGCAGTCTGTGTGACAAATGTCCCACCAACACTCCTTCACCTTGGGGACTGCTGTAATGGAATTTTTATGAGCCATGTAGCACAGTCCTCAGCTAAAGTTGCCTTGGGTAGAGAAATAGAGAGAATGAATAAATTACTGATGTCCATTGACAAGTAGCAGGGACAATAGACTGTCAGTAGGATGTAACTTAGCCCAGTAAAACACAAGACTTATAAATACTTCATATATTTTAAGAGGAACTGAGCAGTGGCTAGAAATCACACACACAAAGTACCAATCCTGATCCTGCCCTGCCGAGTGAGTCTGCCATAAAGCAGTCTTAAATGAAGAGCAAAGATACTTAAAAAATGTGTTGATGACATTTATGTTTTAAGTGCAGGTCCCACTGTTATCTATGGAGAAGGGAATTTAAGAAAAAGAAATTAATCATTGTAGACTGTAACAGTGTTTTTACTGTCAAGAAAGCAGGAAAAGTTTCTGGAAATGAATTGCCACTATCTGTGTTGTGGTGGGGGAGAAAGGACTGCCCTACAAGAGACAAACAGTATTCCTAGAATCATAGAAATATTTACATTATAAAAGACCTCCAAGATCATTGAGTTCAACCATTAACTCAGCACAGTGCCCAGTCTACCACAGGTAAATTCATAAGAAACAGTGGAGTTACCTACATGGTAACTTAATCACTTAGTTCCCAAACATCACGAATGTTGTGTCTTGGGTGTCCAGAAATTTCAACAAAACATGGTGCTTAATAATGTAGAGTAGCATATAGGTGTGGTATATGTAGCAGACAGAAAGCTCGCAAATAGAATCTTAAACAGAACAATCTGCTTAGTAGAGAAACAGGAATTTTTAATCAGGATGCTGGCATTTATTTCCATACTATTTAAATAAAAGTGACACATAGACAAATGCCAAAGATGTGCAGACATGACCTTGGTCTGATAGCCATTCCCCAAAGATAGCAGCTCTTCCAGGGACAGCACTTAAATACTGTTGCAGAGCAAACCTGATTTCCTTTGATGACAAGGTAACCCACCTAGCTGATCAAGGGAAACCAGTTGACGTAATCTTTTTGGATTTCAGTAAAGCTTTAGATACTGGTTCTCACAGGATTGTTCTGGACAAACTGTTCAGCACACAGATGGATGAACATGTCATGTGATGGGTGAGCAACTGGCTCATGGATTGGCCGCAGAGGGTAATGGTCAAGAGGTTAGCATCGGACTGGTGACCTGTCACTAGTGGGGTTCAACAGGGTCTTAGACCTTAGACCTTAGCTCTTCAACACAGGGTCTTCGATGCAGGACTGGAAGGGATACTAAGCAAGTTTATGATGACACAAAACTGGGAGGAGCTGTTGACTACCTTGAAGGCAGGGAGGCCCTGCAGAGACACCTCAACAAATTAGAGGACTGAATAATCACCAACCATATGAAGTTCAACAAGAGAAAATGTCAGATTCTGCACCTGGGATGGGGCAATCCTGGATGTCCATACAGACTGGGGAATTAGATGCTGGAAAGCAGTGCCATGGAAAGGCACCTGGGGATTCTGGTCAATGGCAAGTTGAATATGAGTTAGCAGTGTCCTGGCAGACAGGAGGGCTGACCATGTCCTGGGGGGCATCAGGCAAAGCATCACCTGCTGGTCGAGGGAGGGGATTCTGCTCTGCTCTGCACTAAGGTGACCTCACCTGGAATATTGTGTGCAGTGTTGGGCACCACAATATAAGAAAGAAACTAAGCTATTAGAGAGCATCCAAAGGAGGGGAAAAAGATGGTGAAGGGCCTTGAGGGGAGCAGCTGAGGTCACTTGGTCTGTTCAGCCTGAAGGAGACCAAGGGGAGACCTCACTGCAGTGTACAGCTTCCTCATGAGGGTAAGAGGTGGGGCAGGCACTGATCTCTCCCATGTGGTCACCCGTGCCAAAACCTGGGGGAATGGCCTGAAGTTGTTTCAAGGGAGGTTTAGGTGGCATATTAGAGAAAGATTGTTCACCCAGAGTGTGACTGGGCACTGGAACAGGATCCCCAGGGAAGTGGTCACAGCACCAAGCCTGTTAGAGTTCAAGAAGTGTTTGGATGTCTCAGGTATGTGGTATGACTCTAGGGAGTGGTCTTGTGCAGGGCCAAAGGTTGTACCCAACGATTCTTGTGAGTCCATTCCAACTCAGCATACTCTGTGATTCTGTGAAAGTTAACACTGGGCACATGCCAGCTTCCTCATATGGAGCTTGAACTGTCAGCTGAAAGGGAAAAGGGTGGGTAGAGACATCTGTAACTTCATTTCTACATCCCTTTTTTAGTTTGTTAAAGGGGTTTCTTGAACATCATATTTGTTACTGAAAACTACATAAGTCATTCCATTTCAGGGATTTTTTTTTTCTACATAATGAACACAGTGAACAGCCTGTGATCTGTACTAATGGACTATTCCTGAAGTCTTTAGATAATTCAAATCCAAATAGTTTTATAGATGTTGCCAAATTTACCTCTTTAAATGTTTCTAACATCAGTGAAGGAGACAATTGGTACTGATGTGATTTAGGAAGACCAGCAGCTGTGGTGCAGTGTAGTCATACTAGAACATGAGTAAATACAGCTAAAGTTTGTTTAGAGCCCTAACCTCAGGCCAAGCTGCTAAAATTACCATGGTTCTTACAAACTTCTAGTTTGGAATTGCAAATATTCCCTTTTGTATTCACTGAAAAATAAAGTAGTGTCTGAAACCTGTAAATAATTGCTGTCCATGGCAATGGTTAAGGCTTTAAAGTGGCCTGAGGGTTCACAAGAGAGGATCACAGAAAAGGACAGAGCAGCAGTTAGAGCAGATAATCTCTTTTAGACTTCAGAGGACAGTACCTGAGATCTGGAGTGACAAACATAAAGCAATCTGCCCTAACTTAGAGCCTGATCTATGCCACTAAGAGTGAGGTAGTGGGTCTCTTCCAGGCTTTTGTTTCGGAGAGGTGACAAGCCAGTCTGCACCGCTTTACAGTCCTGCAGGTATCTATGCTATCCTTTATAAAGCCAAAACATGGTGAGACCTCTCTGACAGCTTGTGGCAATAAATTTCCCAGAATAAATAAAGTTTTGGATGAATGAAGAAGTATAGTAGTAAGCTTCAGAAAGGGAAAGCAATGTCACACTGGCTCACAAGGCACCCGTGCTACCACAGAGTAAAACTAGCACACGTTGAAATAGAAGGAAGGAAGAAAAAAAAGTGTGAAGGTTATTGAGGCTGATAAGTTTAGCTTGGCCTCATGTAATTTCCACTCAGGGTCAGACCCTTTTGTTGACTCAATGACAATCACACAATAGCTGTGGGATGAGGTTGGGCTGGACTTTTCCTGAATTACCTAGGGTACTCTGTCACAGAAAAATTCACAGGGAACTTGAGTCACCTTTGCTGTTACTGTGATCTAGCAACAAGACACCACCCAATTAAAGGAAATCACATAGTAGTCCCACAGAAATATATATATATGTATACCTCAGCCACATAGTTTGTCAAATACACTATAGTAAAGCAGAATACCTAGCTGATGTCTAAAATTCACTCCAAGCAAAAAGAAAGCTTCGCTGACAAAATCACTCTGTCAAACTGAACCCTGCCTTGCCAGTGGTAATATCAAAGAACCAGCATCAACCAAGCAAAGAGACATTAAATCTACTCCTTGATAGTAGCTTGATGGCTCTGGATGTCACATATCTGGATTTCCATAAAGACTTTGATATGATCCCCCACAATATTATTTTCTAAATTGGAGAGATATAGATTTGCTGAATGGACTGTTTGGTGCATGAGGAATTGTTTGGACAATGTCATTCAGAGTGTAGTGGTAAATGATTCAGTGTCCTGATGTGCATTGGTGACAAGTGGTGTCCCTCAGGGGTCCACATTGGCATAAGTACTATTCAATATCAATGACATAGAGGAAAGGATTGAGTGAACGCTCAGCAAGTTTTCAAATGATGCCAAGCTGAGTGGTGCATTAGACATGCCTAAGGAACGGGATGCTGTCCAGAGGAACTTGAACAAGTTTGACCAGTGGGCCCATGGAAACATCATGAGGATCAACAAGGCCAAGTGCAAGGTTCTGCACCTGGATCAGAGCAATGCCTTGTATCAATACAAATTGGGAGATGAAGGGATTGAGAGAAAATCTGCCCAGAAGGACTGGGTATTACTGATGGATGAGAAGCTGGTCATGAGGCAGCAATGCACTCTTGCAGCCCAGAAGGCCAGTCTTATCCTGGGCTGCATCAAAAGGAGTGGGACCAAAAAGGCAGAGAGAGGTGATTCTCCCTCTCTAGTCCTCTCTGGTGACACCCCATCCGGAGTAATCAGTCTGACTCAGGTCTTCAGCACAGGAAAGACATACAAATTTTGGAGAGAGTCCAGAGGAGGATGATCATCTGGAGCAGCTTTGCTATGAGGAGAGGCTGAAAGAATTGGCGTTGTTCAGCCTGGAAAAGAGAAGACTGGGGTAAACTTACTATAACATTTTGGTACTTAAAAGGAAGTTATAAGAAAGTTGGGGAAAAACTTTGTAGCAGGATCTGTTGTGGAAGCATGAGGGGTAATGGGTTTAAACTAAAAGATGGTATATTTAGACTACATATAAGCAAGTTTTTTACAATAGGAGTAGTAAAGTAGAACAGATTCCCCAGAGTCACTATCCCTGGAAACATTGAAGGTTAGGTTGGATGGGGCTCTGAGCAACCTGGTCTAGTGGAAAATGTTCCTGCCTATGGCAGGGAGGTTAAAGGCTCCTTCCAACCCCAGATATTCTAATTCTATGATAGTATGCCAGCACTCCAGACATCAGCTAAATAAGGTTTTACAGAACAAAGTTTCTATTTCTACAAAGGTACATGCACACACAAAGTCAAGAAGGATGCATTAAAATTCTGAGTTGTGTGCCAGGATGCTGCATTGTTCCTTTGGATTTCTTTTTGTTTGACATTTTATGTGTGTGTAAACAATCTTTCAGTGAGGACAGTGTATTAGTGTATTCCAGATGGATGGGGAAAAAATTAAGAAGTGTGTAGAGTTAATGGGTTTTGGCAACAGCTGATTACTTTTCCCAAAGCCCTATTTCACACGAGTTCTGTGTTCATTGCCTATTTTTGAGAGCACATGTAAGCAGGAAGGTCTGTTTACTATTTGATTTCATTATTGATTTTACTGGAGGAATAAGAAAAGTAGGTTTTCCCCTAACTTGCAGTTTCTCTTTTTTTTTTTTTTTTTTTTTACATCAATTTAAACCATAAATTGAAGAATTTGCTTCCAACTGTGGATTTTGGGTTAATTCAGTCTGTTTTTCAAGCATTTAACCATTTATATATATATATGAAAATATTTTTTTCTTCAGTTGGGATAGTCTTTGAGGCTTATAGCAACTTTTTTTGGTGTTAGATTCTACCCTCTATTGAATCATTTCTTATGTTGGAAAGAATTTCTAAAGTATACATTTTACTTAGTGGCGTGCAATTATAGTCCTTAGTTTAAACTAGTCTTTTTCTTTTAATAATGTGTTGGGCATGGTTGCGGCTGCTGCTGTTTTGACTGCAAAACCAACGGAAAGGTTGTGAGGGATCTATATTCCCAAATATGTTTTGAAAGGTTTAATTAGAGGTAACCTTTAAACAGGAGCAATATGTATTGCAAAGTTCATGCAATCTTAATACTGCATAGCAAATCTAGATTTGCACACTGAGGCAAAATCCTTACCTTTGTTTATAAGATCTGTGGCATGGACAATGCGACATTCTTTCATGGGCAGGACCAGGGATAGGATGAGAGCAGTTCCCTAACCATCCCCATGAGCGAAGTGCTGCAGGAAGTGGCACAGCTCACTTCTCATGGCACCAGATTCTTTCTTACTAAAAGTGGGTGCAAGATTGAGGTTAGGTTTGGGTTCCACAGTCTGAAGGTAACTTCTTAAAAGAAAGAGCATGTTTAGCTTTAATGATTTTTTTTTTTTTCCCATGACCCAAAGTATGTCTGAGTAGGCAGCCCTCAGCAAAAAAAAGTATCAGTGAACTCAATTTATTTTTTACCACTAGGGAGGATTTTACTCTTTATGTTCCAATTTATCATTCCTCGTCATTCTCCCTTGAATGCTGTTAAGTAACCACCAAGGACAACAGGAGTACATTGAAGGGCAGAGGAAGAAATAAGAGGAATGAAGTCTTAATCTGAGCTCCTCTTTGGAGGGAGCTGGAGACGGGACTTTTTTTTCTCCTTGAGGAGATTACATTGCTGGCAGGACCCAGACAATATACATACCTTGGCCATAGCCACAAGAAGACAAATGGAGAAGATAAGCTGTTCAGCTCCCAGGACCATTCAGTGCTGAGCTACATTTCTATCCCAGTTCAGTCTGTGCACTTTAAGTGATATAACATCCAGCTTCAAATGAAAGATGCAGTGGGTTTTCTCCCTGTAGGAAGTATGTTATCCGCTATGATACACAGTGAACTCAATATACAGAGGGAACAAAGGGCAAATGTTTTGTTCATATTGTTTCCTTGTCCGTGAAGCCCAGTGGTTTAGAGTACTCAACAGTCTGACACATTCAGAAGGTGATGACCAATTGTTAACAATCCTGTGAGCAACTTCTCACGACAGTTCTCAGAAAAAGCAATGCTGTGATGACGGAAAGGCACAGGATGTTATGGGATCCGTCTATGGCTTCTGGGATGTGGGAAGCAGAGAGTACTCTGTTTTTGGAGGATGCATGGCTGTAAACAGGAAGCTTTGCAGGTCACAGCTGAGTCCTTGGGCTCTGTGCAGGACAGGAGGAGAAATCTGCTGAAACAGGTAGTTGCAGTGAGCATGGGATTGTTGAGACACAGAGAGCATATTTGGATTTCCTAAAAATACATCATTGTGTTCATTGATAGTCTGTTAAGCTATCTTACACGCTGTTGTCTTTCCAAGCCAGGAAAAAAAAAAAAAAAAGGCAAGTTCTGAAATCAAGGGCAATTTGAAACCACTCTAAAAGTAAACCCAGGCTTCCTTAAAACTTTCTGCTGAAGAAAGCACCTAGGTTAACAGCGAGCTGTTAAACCAGTATTATGAAGAACTACTGATAGTATTTAACTGAATTAATTTACTACTTGTTCAGTTAATTGGAGACTAAATAATTTCAGCCAATCCCCAACACAAAAATTTTGACCAGCTGCAGGAAAACTGCACAGGGAGCGGGAGGGAACAGGGTCCCTAGAGTGCTTTAGCAAACCTTCTCTGAAATTGCCAGCAATCAAAAAAAAAGCTACCACAACAAAAATCACATGTCAGAAGAACCATATATTTTGGCTGTGCGGGGAAGAATGGCCAGGACACTCACACAAGGCAGATTCAACCTTTTGAGCCCTGCCCCTCCCTCCTCCTCAGAAATCATGTTGCAAAATCTGTTCCTCAAATTATTCCGGTTCTGCTGGCATTAAGATGTATGAGTTTAATAGCTTGACAAAGGATCATGGGAACAGATAAGTACGCGAGCACGTCCACTATTGTGTTTTGTGTTTTTGGCAGTCACTGTTGCCAAATGACCACTGAAGAAAGCGGCGCCTCTGACAACAATGTTTCTGCCACAGCCTTAATGAGTAGAGAAAAACACATCAGTTTCGGAGTCTGCATTTTGATCATCTTTACCACAAAGACAATCCTCTAAGAGTTAGATAGCAGAAGCCAGAGAGGAACTGCAAGGTTAGTTCTTATAATTTAAATGGAATGCATGCGCACAGTCCCATGCATTTTAATCCTCTAAGACAAGCACGTAAAAGTCAGGAAGTTGAAAGGACCTTCATACTCAGCTGGCCACAGATCTTTAGTAACAAAGGCTGACTCAGTGAAGATGATCCCACAAGTTAGTGCAAAATACATAGAAATGCTCTGTCCTTACACCTACAGCTCAGGCACTACTACTGCTGTGGAGACTCCAGAGGAAACTCAGCAGAAGCTTGCACCCAGAGCCGTTCCTGCTACTCAGACCTCATATACTTGCTGTCCTCCAGTAAGACCTTTTAAAAATAACTTATCAGTCTTTTTTCACCCCTGTGTTATAAATAACAAGAATACATTATTTGGGAGGGGAAACAAGAATCAAAATATAAAGTAATTTTTTTGTAAAATAGTTAGTTATCCACTGTCATTTATGTATTTCTCACAATAGATTTTAAATTGGGAAATAGTAAGGTAGAAAGGGGAGTGGTAGACAACTTAGGAATGAGAATAAAGATTAATAATACCCAGCTTGCTCTAATAGAAGCTAAGAAACATATCATCTCTTTCAGACAAGATGTATTTTGCAAAGATAAAAGCTTTTCTTCATGAGCAATTCTTTTGGCCAGCTCCGTCTCCGAAAATTGCCATGCCTCCTGGAACACAGTGGTATTCTTTAATTTTTTTAAAAAGTAAAACCCTCAAAAAGTAAAGAACAAACAGGGACAGAGGCATTTGACAAGCCCTGGAAAGCCGTAATTCCATAAATTGAATATTAACCCATGATCCTTGCTTCAGTCTTAAGCAAATATCAAGGCTTCTACATTCTATTTTGGTATCTTCTGTACAACAGCTTTGAGTTGGCTTAGGCCCTACCAGTATCTCATTGCTTACAGATGGAAGAAGAAAGCAGGTTTTTGTCTGCTGAAGGAGCCTATAAATCTCCTCTCTCTCCATGGCTGCAAACACCTGGCTCTGCTTACTACCCCTACAACTAGCCCAATGCTGTCTCTTGCTCATTCTCTCCTACACTATAAAACTTTCCTACTTTATCTCTCACCTGTCTCTCATAACTACTCCTTAATAGGTACCAGGTGGCTCCACTGACAGTGGAGGCTGACTCTTCCTATCACAGATATTAACTCTTTCCTTACTTCACTTGACATTAACAGTCTATGGATTTGGCCATGTCATCTTGTGATGAGACCTAATATAAGGTTGAGGAGCTGAGAAGAGTCTTATGACCCTGCAAACAAGACATTACCATCCTTTTCTTTCCAATTCCAGAGCAGTGAACAGAGAAGTGGAATCAAAAGCATGAGACCCACACTCTGTTCTGCCACTGAACGGCATGCGACACTGTCATTAAGCAAGAACAAAATAGATAATCAAATATTTCCTGCTGGCCAAGGGTTTCATGGGAAAAGCAGAGCAATAAAGGCAGAAGAGCCTTTTGCTACTGTACTTTTTTTTAACTGCATTAGCAGTCCAGGAACTCATCACCTTACCTAGCAGTAAGATCTGTCCTAGGTAAGTTGCTCCTACTTCAAGTCACTTGTAATGCAAAAGAGAGAACAAAATCCCTGAGGGGGATCAGAAATATGACAGTGCTGGGACTAGCTGATTCTTTATACCATTCAGTTAAAGGGAGCCAGGCCTTCAACTTAGAAGCCTTGCACCCTGTCCACAGCCGGTGCAACTATTAAAAGGCAATATCAAATATCCAAAGGATTGCTAATCTTTGAAAGTAGAAAGATCACAAAGACAAAAGAGCTGGAGAAGTAGAGAATTTAGAAAAACTTATTCTTTTAGAGTTAGTCTAACTGTATGGCAGCAAAAAATAGCTTGGGAAAAAATAGACTCTTCTAGTAGAATGATTCTCATATAAATGTCCAGTTTAATAAATTCTTAAGTAATAAACTCTTAAGGGACTTGCATTTTGTCACTGAGATTCTAACTGTAGATATCAGTGGTAGAATTATACTGAGCAAACACAAATGTCTGCGACCTGACCTAATCATCTAGGTTCCCTTTCTTTAAGGAGCTATTGTCCAGCACAATTCAGCTCATTTGCAGCTGATGTCTAAAACTGGTGAGATGAATCTTCTGTAGTCAGGTGAACGGAATCCCATCTCATCTGCCGGGTGGCACTCATCTTCAGTACTTTCTTTTTCATATTTGAATCAAATAAATTGTGAATTTTGGTTGTGATTTCTGTAGATCACTCATCATGAAGTACCTTGAAGGTGTAGAACAGGGCTTTAAAGAATTAGCTTGTGACTCTCAGAAATCTACCTATTCTGTTATTGTTGACACCAGAGTGGACATGAAGGATGCCAGAAGGGATATATAGTATACTGTTTTCTATTCTTCTTGCCTCTACTTAGCTGCTTCTACTGTGGGGAAAAAAAAAAAAAAAAAAAAGGAAAGGTTTGATCAACTAAAACACTTATAAATTAAATAATATTTTCACATAAATGAAATATATTTCAATAAAACTGTGGTATGGGAACCATAAAATATTATGAATAAAAATATTTTCATAATCCACAACAAAAAATACCCTGAAATAAGATAAAAAAGTACTATTTGGATTATAAAACCACAAAGGATTTATTTTGCATTATTAATGAGATCTAAATGAAATAGAGATGTAATTTCTCTAGAAAAACAAAATCAGTATTTTTCTCAACTTCTGACCATACTTAAATCTATTCATAGGTGCCAACACCTTTTAGCAAAATTTTTTGGGCTCCAGACTTGCAGGTAACTGTATACATTCACATGCTGCATTCCTCACTCTCAGCTTCCCTTTCCTTGTAAATTGAGTGTCAAATTAATTTTTGATTGTGATTGGCAGTTGACACATCCAGGACACAATTGTATGGCCTTTATCAGATTCAATTGAATCACAAATCCATGGCATCTTTTTCCTGCTGTGTTTCATATCTTAATTTTTATTTTTAGTTAATTTTTATCCTCTAAAATCATAATGCTTCTCTCACTGTGCTATTTTTAATTATGTTTAATGAGGATGAACTCTTGGACACAAGACAGAAGAGATCTAGAAGACAAATATTCTTATACAATATTTAAATTAATGTATACTTAAAAATTTCCAAAATAAATTACAAGAAAGAACACTCCCTAAGACTAAAGTAATTGAACACTAAGTTGGCTTCAAAACTTGGCAAATCACAAATGAGCTACAGTGAACATTTAGTCAGCATGGGTGAAGTACAAAATGCAGGCACTTGCTGAGGGTGAATCCTTCTGCGAACATGCAGGAGGAGATGCAGTGACATTGTCACTGTCCCCAGCTGCTGCCAGCCCATCAGATGAGCAGACTGTGAGCTCAGTGTGGTGCTTTTCTCTCCATACCAGACTCTCATTTCCTCCAGATGTGAACAGGCCTGTAGAGTTATAGTGTCCTTGAACCCTGAGATTAAAAGTCACTGATCTGATGGTTTGTGGATGAGTTTTTTTGTCTTTGGTTTAGTGGCATGAACCATCTGCTTCAATGACCACGTTTCTTTTCCAGTGTGAATCTGTCATCATGGCAACTAGATGAGTCTCACAAGCTGGAACCTGCTTAGCAGAGAAAGTATCAGAGTGCTGGCAAGCCACCAGCTAGGATGGACACTCGTCTGGAATGTATTTCATCGTTGTTCTGGAGGCAACCACATCTATTATGCCTCTCAAGAAAATTGCAAAACTCTAATGTTTCCCACTGGGTTTAGGGGGAACAGGGTGGGAGATCTGTGGTAAGACAAGGGTGATTTTTAGCCTTTTTTTGTTATTGTTATTTGTTTGATTGTGTTTTGCAACAACTTGTGAAAATTCAGTGGCTGGAATTTTTTTAAGGAACATTTTCAAATAGTTGGGTAGGTCTCCTGGAACACTGTTATTTTGTATAAAATCAAATAAAGACAGAAATAATACACAGGTTCCTCTTTCATGCTGTTTGCAATGATTAGAAAAATACCCATGTTAAAAAGAAAAAAAAAAAAAAAAGGAGAGTTTTAAGAGAGGAGAAAAGAAAACTCTAAAACCAGAAACAGTTTAGTTAAAACATATAACCTGATACTGGTGTATGGGTGTGTACATTCAGGTATGAGTTTGTAATTTTTGGCAATATTATTGTTTTATATGTGTATCTCTTTATGTATATTTAGCCAACGCCCTTAGATAGAATTCCATTTGGTGTCCTTGATGGAGAATATTTGTGTGACTGAGTCTTTTAAGCTACAATTTTTTTGCTTTGTGCTGGAGATTTTCACTGTTTCACCTCAGCGTAGCACCTTGCATATGCTCTTGTTTTCTGTCTGATAGTGTTAAGAGACATAAAGTTAAGGTTCCCCTAGCTGTCTGCCATACCATGTCCTACATCTATTATTTACTGTTATGTGCTGTGCTCCAGGTATCCTGGTATTTCATGTAGCAATGAAGATACAGAGATGGAGGAACTCATACTGTCCTTGTCAACTGGCTCACAAAGTTGCTTGTTTCAAGTCACACAGTACTTTGGAGCTGACTAAAGAAGAAGTTTAGTGGTTTCCATCAAAGCACAAGGTTAGAACTATGACTGGTCTTTAGGATTAATTGATTCCATGGAAAGCACGGAGCCACCTCACTGATCAGAGACCAAATGGCACAACATGAAAAAAAATTACATAATGCATCTTGAATCATAATTCATTCTGAAAGGACAATTGCTATTTAACAAAAGCATTTGCCGCTATGTGTGGTTAAAGAAAGCTGGATTTATGGGTTCCTGTACAATGTTTATTAATGAATCCCAGATATTTCTACCAAAAAAAAAAAAAAGTCCAGTGTTCTAAAAAGAGGTAAAATATAAAGAGAATTTGGTTCAACTGTGGCAGCAGCTACCCACCTAGACTGCAATGTAAGTCATACCTAGTATTTATACTTGCAAATAACGTGAAGTTTGTAGAAAAGTTTTTCTACAATTGCATGCAGTGCAACTATGTTGGACTCAATGATCCTTATGAGTCCCTTACAACTTGTTTTTTTTTTTATATTTTGCATTCAGTTCCAAAGCTGTTCAGTGTCATATATGTTTATCATGTCATTAACAAAGGAGACACTCATATTTAGAGGAGTGGGGAAGAAAAAAGTTAACTTTTCCTTTTGTATGTTGAAATGTTTTGTATTTTCACTAAAAAGCAAATCCTCAAAATGGAATTGTATGGTTCATAATTTACTGTGTATTTAAAAGTGAACTACAGCATAGTTCGAAGCCACTCATTTTTCAATTCATAGTTAAAAAGTCAGGTGTTGGACTTCTGGTAGATTACTGTCACAGAAGTTGGGGAAAACCGTCACACTTACAGCAGCAAGCAATGTGTGAAGAAGGCATCACTCTGCAGATGCTTTTGTAGTAACCCATGCTCTTCTGTGCTGTTTACACTTAAAGGATCTGTGTAGTTGTGAAGTACCTGCTCCACTGTGTCCTAAAATGTAACCAGCTGTAGGGCTGTGTTGTTTTACAGACATAAAATTTTGGCTGTTTTGAGGTCTCTTCATATATTTGCACAAAAGAGAAATTTATCCTTAAAAAGCATACCGTTTAGAAGATACATTTGTTTTTCATAAATATAGAAAAAGTACATAAATAGCTTTACTATTTAGAATAATAGATATTATGTGAAGTATTAAACAGCGTACAGCATCTTAAGTAATAGTCCATTTTCTTTGTAAAATAAAGGAATTTGGACTTTCAGCCAGTTTCAAGAGCATAAATAACGTTAATGATCTGTTAGGGTAATTCATCACCATACACTTAGCCGACCAAGTATGATGACAAACGATGAAAACCAAGTATTTTTAAAAACTGACATAAGATACGTTATAAGATACAGTTTAAAAAAGGAATCACCTGGTTTACCCACTAAAATCAAAATCAATATTTTATAAAATCTGAATCTTACCTACTCTATGTTACCACTGAGAATTAAGGGAACAGGAAAAACGATTGTCCAAAGTAAGGGAGCCAGACAAGCAAACATGGAAGGAAGGTACATGCTTCTGACCTATAATTAATAACACATAATATGTATGGTCTTATGATATGCTGAACACCATTCAAACCCAATAAACCCCTGCCTCTTATTTTCTGTGTGTGACTGTCTCCTATCAACAAAAGGCAAGCTACATTAACCACTCACTCTATTTACCTATTAGGGAAGCACACAGGTCTCCAGACTGCAGTGCATTTCCTATCTGTTTAGTTGAGCAGCTGCTTCTTTCCTTGATTCCTTGCCACAAGAGTGGGACAAAGTGAAAGACCTTGCTGCCTTTTGCCCTGGTGCAGTTATTTCTATGCATTTGTGCCTTTTGAGGAGTGAGCTCCATGGCCACAGGCTGTCCTTCTGGAAGCTTTGTTTCCTGCACTTGCAATATTTACTTGAAGATGACAACTCCATCCTTCCAATAGGATGTAAGTGATGTGGGAGTCACACAGTATGAAATGCATTTGGTAATTGAAGCCAGTCCTGCTCAGGGCTTTTGAAAGGAAGCGTGAAGCCTTGCATTAGACCGAGTTGTCAATGGGACACCAGTGAAGAGAAAGAAGACAGACTTTTGTGCTCTCTGTGGTCTGTGTCACTGGGTAGATGGGCTGCTGTGATTTGAAACAGCTGTGAATGTGATTTGAATACTGTAGAAGTCTGATTGTAGTTTCAGTCTCTGGCTGGCTTCTTTGTGCAGTCTTACATCAAGGCAAGATGGTGTGAAGCAAGAAAGGCATCCACAGAAAAAAATAAATGGAGGAAGAAGGCTTCAAATCTCAGCTGACAACTCTAACATATATCATGTGATATTTTGTCACCTCTTTTCTAGGCAGGCAATCTATAAAATTTATTCTTGTAGGGAAGACTCTTTTTTGAAAAAAGCATGGTGTTACTTTTAGTGCCATACGTACGTATTGTGTGTATCACCTACATGATGTTTATTGTTCCAGTTTTTACCTTGCTGAAAATATTAACTACTCAGACTAAATCAGCATTAAAGTAAAACTTTAATTGCAACCTTATGCTTCTGAGAAGGCACTAAATAGATAGAGGAGAGGTTATAGTTTTTCTTCACTTTGACTTGTCTTCATTCATTCATTGAAATGAGTAGCCCAATAGACTTACTGTCAGGGCTTGACCTGCGAATTCGCTGAAGTTGCTCAATAACCAGAACACAGAAACTTTCAGAAAAGCACACTGGTGTAAACCTGTGTCCAGTGGAACCGTCTCTCACAGAGGGATTTTGACAGTCTTGAAGTACTTGCTGAATTGGAAGTAGTCCCATAAACCATTTAGCTGTTAAAGATGAGCCTGAAAAGAAGAGCTTTCCTCCATCAGGTGCTGCCTGTGCTAAAGACAAGAAGTCAACTAAACTAATGCTGGCTCTGTGGAATCTCTGCTTAAAGTGCAGCATAGTGCTGATTAGTGGTTTTGTCATCTGAGGCAGGACTGGGAAGCATCAGGCAGTTGTCCATCCACTCCTTGGTTTACTCTACCCTTTGTAGCATGTGTGCAACCTTCCACATCTACACTGCAGATCCAGGAGGCCCCAGGACAGTCATCAAACTTGAGAGATCCGTATTTCCTGATCCTTGGTAGTGACGTGGTCTAGGTCTTAATGCTTATAACAAAGGGATTCAGACAAAAGATCTGAAGTGCTAATAAAAATGAAAGCTACATCTGCAGAGCAAATGTATGCTTTTCAGAAAGGGTGTTTCTTTATATGATGAATAAAGTCTCATAGAAACTTGCAGAAAAGCAACAAAACCCCAAAACATCTTCCTTTTCCTACAACATTTGTTGTAATAACTAATCTCAATCAAACGTGCATCTGTCATTTTTCTGTGTTTTCTCTCTATCTTTCATAGGGAGGAGATCAGCTGTGACTTAGGTACATCTGCAGTTATTTCTTTTCTCTCAGATTGTATTTGTTTTAGTTAAATGGAAACCCATGCTCTGTCTGGCTTGCTGAGGCAGCTGCTCCCTTGTGATTGATAGCACTTGGCTTTCATGTTTGCATACCTGTGGCTGGTATCTCCCATCTTGCATGACTTCAAAGGGAGGTAGCCTTGACTGGCATCTTAATTCAAGGCTCATGTTGTGTGTGCTTGGCTGGGCCAGGAGCACGGCATTTGCTGAGTTTTCTTCCTGTTGCCATGTGTGTCCTGAGTGACCCTGACCACTCGCATCCTCCCACACAGAGAAGGTTGTCCAATGTTGGGTGCATTCTTCTGCTTTTGTCTGTTGATATCCACGAGATAAGGCCTGGAGCATGACAGTTTGTTGTTTCTGCTAAGCCTTTAATGATGTGTAACACGTTTCCTGGAGGTGTGCTAATGTGGGGGTGAAGACCTGAGGTCTGTTCAAAGATTCCGGTCACATCACAATAACTGAGCTTGTCAAGACATGTATGAATCAGGTTGTGCTGTGATATAAAGTGAACTGAGCATTACTTGTGCTCTCAGATGCTGAGAAGAGGTTTTCAGGAAATGTGAGGATTATTTTTTTATTTACATTATGATAATGACTCAGGCATCAGCTATGACTGAAGCTTCATGCCAGAGATGATGCACACATGCAAAGACTGTGCATCATGAAAAACCCTAAAAATTAAGTAAACACCACAAAGAAGGTATGAAAGAAAGGAAAACTTGCTCATATTCTCACATGCTCTTTTATCAACTTAGGATTGGAAGGGACCAACTCAGTGTACCACAGCCATTGGCAAACAGATGTCTGGGTGTTTACAGACAACATCTACCTCAGAGCAGAGTTCAGCACATGATGTGTGTACCTAAATGTTTGTAGTGCAAGACCCAAAATCCAGCAAAGAGATTTAGGATAAACTTGTCTAACATTTCAGGGGATTTCTCCAGGGAAGAAAAAAATCTCTAATGCCGCATCTACTGAATGCAAGGTCCTGCACCTTGGTCAGGGCAAAGCCCAATATTATCTCAGGCTGGGTAGAGAATGGGTTGAGAGTAGCCCTGGGGGGAAGGAATTGGGAGTGTTCGTGGATGGGAAGCTCAGCATGACCTGTCAATGTGCACTAACAGCTGAGAAAGCCAACAACATCTTGAGATACACCAAAAAAACTGTGGCCAAATGATCAAGGGAGATGATTCTCCCCCTCTACTCTGCTCTTGTCAAACTCCACTTCAAGTACTGCATCCAGCTCTGGGGCTTCTAGAATAAAAGGGATGTGGACCTGGAATGTGTCCAGAGAAGGGCCACAAAGATGATCAGGGGGTTGGAGCACCTCTCCTATGGAGACAGGGCGAGAGAGTTGGGGTTGTTTGGCCTGGAGATGTTTCCAGGGAGACCTTACAGAAGCTTACCAGTACCTAAAGGGGGCTTACAAGGGATCTGGAGAAGGACATTTTATTAGGACATGCAGTGATGTACAAGGACAAGGGGCAACGCATTTAAACTGAAAGAAGGTAGAGTTAGATTATATACTGGGAAGACATTCTTTACTGTAAAGTCTAGTGAGGCACTGGAACAGGTTGCCCAGAGAAGCTGTGAATGCCCCACCCCTGGAAATGTTTAAGGCCAGTTTAGATGGGGCCCTGAGCAACCCAGTCTACTGGAAAGGTGGGAAATAGATGATTTTTAAGGTCCTTTCCAACTCAAACCATATTGTGATTCTATGTTGATGAATGAATAAGTAACATCTTCCTCTTTTCTAGGCTGACTACCTGTATGGCTATCTCCACTCAAAAAGATAACAGGGGTCAGGATGGTAAGTGGTGAGTGGAAAGCACCTCCAGCACCTTGCATTGCTGGTCTCTTCCTGCTACTTAACTTTAGAAGTTTTGAGTCCCCACTACGACATACCAAGGGAGTGCAGACACTAAAAGTCTATGAGATTTTTCTGTGTGCAAACACTGTTTATATCTCCAAGTCAAGTCAGAACAAATTGAAATTAGAAAAGCAGTATTTCTGGTTGCTGTACATGCAGATAGGAAAGGGAGTTGCTGCACTGTATAATAGATTAGATTTTTCTAGCAGTGATCTGATGCAGAATGCACAAACAGTTCTGATAGAAAACTGTAGCTGAGACAGATAAACTGAAGGCATTTCAGACTGTGAAGGGCAAATCCTTATAAATCCTGCTTAACTATGGCATAGAAGCATGTACTCAACTCAGTCTGGAGAGAAAATTTCAAATCTTGGCACTTCCTACTGACTCTCTGAAGCATCTCAATTCACTGCCATTATTGCTGAGTATTCCAGTGCAGAAGCCTAACTCCTTCCAGTAAGAGATACAACCTTCCAGTGTCATATAACTGCCTGTAAAAGTAAAGTAGCTTAGCATAATTAGTTCTACTTCTGGAGCTGGGAGACTGACTGCCTTATAGGTTTTGCTACAGTGCTACAGTGTCCTAAGTCCCTTTATTAAATATTTGCTTCTGATGTTAAATGACTAAAAAATTTCTACCAGGAGAAACTTGAATTTTTCTGAGAGAATACCAGCTTATTGCTTTAATCACAGTATCAGTTTTCCTTGAAAAAAATCCCAAACTCTTGATCAAATTCAGACTCAATTCATTATTACATTTGCAAAAGCTATTTCAGTGAACCATTTAAAAAGACAGTTTAAAAAATTGTCCTTCTCTGCAAAAGATGCCAAATATATGTGGGATATTCAGTTGATAGTACATTCAAAACCAAAGAGACTTGGACAGCATTTTTAATGTCTCATAATCTTGGAGTATAAAATTAGGAAATCAGTGGTCTGTGGATAAATGTATGATCTTCCTGTTTTCTCTGCTGCAAGAATCTCAGGGTTTGGGTCTCACATCAGGTTTTGGCTAGGAAATCAATGAGGTTTGCCTAGTTGTAAGTGGAAATATTTTGGCCTAAATTTTATGTTTTGTGTAATCTGACTTTTTTGGTGGAACCCTTCAGGACGCATAAGCTATGTGGGAAAGGAAGCCTCTCTACTGTTAATTATATCTTCACATCTGGCCCAGACCATTATTGATTAAAAATCTTTTCTGTTCTCTGATAGTTGATGCAATTCATGAGAGAAGATGAAGTCAGCTGAATTGCAGGTGAAGAAAGCTCTCAGCGATGCACCTTGCTGGCAAGCCACCTCAAGGCTGACTGCCGCAAAAACCAGAATTGTTCACTCTGCCAGGAGTGTGGGATCCTTCAGGGTTACTCTCAGAAAAATGTTCACTTGCCCTCTTCGTGCCCTTACTGGACTTCATCTGAGATAAATATTTCTGGTTTCCAAGATTCTGTTCATAAACATAAACTTCACTTTACATTTTGTAAAAATACAGAAAAAAAAAATACCATATTCAGAGAAACCACAAAGAGAAACCAAGAGAGCATGATACCAGAAGAAAAAATATAACATCTCAACATGAATATTAGTCTTGGCAGTGCATAGCAGTGTTTCTGATCTTGTTAAAGTATCTAAAATTACTGCTCCATCAGTATTATTACCTGCAGGGAAGGAAAGGGACAGAAGAAGTTCCTGGCATAGTTCAGAAAGACAAACTGTCAGAAAAATTGTAATGGGCAAGAGTAGAATTTTTAAAATTGAGATAATCTGATTCTTTTTATCTCTTTTATGTTAGAAGTAAAGTCCAAGCAAATCATGTCATGTGCCTTCACATACAATGAAGGAAAACCAGGCATTTACATACTGTGATTTATTCCATTGGTCCTAAACATGATTTACAGTTAGGAAGAGCTTATTTCTCTTTCTTGAGACAAGGTGGCTAATGCAGCCTGGATGGCCAGTTTTTAATTATGTTAAGTATGACAGGATGATTTTGGAGAGTTCACATTTCTTCTTTACAGTGGCATTTAGCAATCAAACTAGCTTGATGAAGTAGGTTGAGTTGTACAATAAGCAGTTTAATACAGTGAAATGCACAGTCATTTATCTAGGTGTATAATCTTATTTAAAAGAAGAGGGATTATGTCTTGTAAAGCAGCAATGCTGGTATGGATTTCTTGTTCCTGGTAGGTAACACATTAAACATGAGTTCCTACAGGGAGAAAAACACTTAGAAAGTAAACATCAGTTTTAAATGTATATAAAATTAATTCCTTTAAAAAGTAACAGATAATATTATCTCTTTACAGACTATTACTGAGACCATTACTGCTATCTGTTCCATCTCTGTTACCCTTCCTACAGAAAGAATAAACAAAACCAAGAAAAGAAGCTAGCAGTGCTTACTTTACTGAGTAACAAATAGCATGCTGTAAGACTCAGGGGGTTTAATTTGAGTTGATCCAGAATATTATTAAAAGATTACTTCCTCACCTTCACTAAGAAGCAAGGAGGAAGATTAAACAGTGGAAGAAGGGCAAAGTGAAACTCTTGAACAGCACAACATTTTTGTCAATTAACTACTACTACTTCTGAGCTAGTTTCTTTGAGATGTGGCAGAGTCCCAGGGGCTGGTTTTCCTTAAGAGAGGGCTGATAGTGTGACAGAGATATTATGAAAGACACAAATCAGATCACTTTACAAAAGTGTGATGATTGTTTTCCAATCTAGAATTGGTATTCCTTAATGTCTCCAGGAAAATAACACTAATATCAGGCTGGTTATAAACTTCTAAAATGCTTTGATAATTAAAGGCTTACTTCAGTCCTGAACTGTCTAAAGTTTTCTCACTTATCTGTGTTGAGCTCTCAAATCCCAGTGGAAGCATTCTCATTGAAGATTTTTACTATTTCTGAAATGTACTACGGGACCACGGCATATACAAGTCCTGTTGTTCAGTTGTGCAGAAAGCAGATGCCAAATAGCATTCTTCCCATCCCCACTCTGCACCATCGTCTAGATTTCTGTCTTGAAAAATGTGCACATCTGGAGGAAGTCTCCTTTCCTGGGGAATTAAAACATCTTGTTTTAACATCAAAGAACAAATAATTGCATGCCTGTATGTGTATATATAGATGCACACTTACATACACTTATATGTGTGTATGTCCGTACATGTATCAGCAGCTCCTTGCAGCAAACACGAAACAATAAGCATGTTCCTTGCATGTTCCTCAATTAACTAAAGTAATGACACTGTGAGGCATATATATTTTCATCATTGTAATCTACCCATGATGACTTGGAGTAAATATTTAAAAGCAGAGAAAGGGTCAGGGATTACTTCCATTCTTATGGCCCTTTCTCAGCCAACTTTTCAGAGATCCTTTTCAAAAAGATACATCTATATAAAACTAAGCCAACATTGGCCATCTTAACTCATTTATCTAGCATACAATCATATTTTGCACAGTGTTTCTTAATAAAGAAACTATTATATAAATATTGCTAAGTAAAACACAAATCTGCACAAACCCTTGAACTAAGTGAAGGGAGAGTAAGGAGAAGACATTTAGAGAATCCAAATTCACTAGCAGAAGAGGAAAAAGAGAGAAGGGCAAAAGAAAAAGAGATTATTTGCTCTAAATTTAAGTTATTGTTTTTAAGGGACTGATTCAAATCTCATGGGTATCAGATTCATTTGTTCGACTTTGAGATATGGACCACAGATAAAGTTTCCACAAACATTATACTATGTTTTTCCTCCCTCACGGTAACAAGTTTCTTTCTGGTTTCTATCCTAAATTAACCTCACCAACAAAAATAGCCCAGGGTGATATCTGTGAAGGTCAGCAACAGAAATCCCCTCTGTAGGGAAAGCTTGAGAAGTCACCTGCATGTGGTGGACATCCTGAGCAGGCACAAGGGCAATGAACATGTAGCTCAGCTTTCCACGCGCTTCATCAACTATTGTTATAAACAAAATTAGCTGACAAAATTATTTCCCTAGTAAAACAAGTAGAACGCACTGAGTGATTAGAGAGATATGAAAGGTGAAAGAAAAAGTATCTTTTCCTACTTTCTCTCCTGTTAACAGCTATTTCAAATGCAAGATGCTTTTAAAATTTTTTCTTTTATCTGAAAAAAGGAAAGTGACAGCTTTTTTATTTTATTTTTTTTCCCCCTCTCCATAACAACTTTTATGCTTGCTAGATGTCTGTTCCTTTATTATCTGCCAAGGACAGATAAACATGTAACACTCACAGTGATACTGGTATTCGCCTGGACTGTTTATTTGAAGAAAAATGCACAGTTCCTCCTATTTGTCTGAGCATCCATGCCGTCCTGAACTAAAATCCTGAGTACTTACAAAGGAGGAGAGCAATTTGCTGTACAATTATTTACTGCTTCAGAACAATAGCAAACATCATGACTCATGTAGTTTTATATTAGACAAGGACCTCAGCCAAATTCTCCAACTGTGAAGAACTAATAGAAATTCTTTGCTGGTAAAGGATTGACAAGAACAAAAATGTAGTCTTTGACTTCTTAAAAGCACTTCTGCTGAAAATATTTTTTAGTGTACAGGCATTCTTGGTCAGGAGAGCACAAGATGAGCATGGTACAATTTATCTGAAATTAATAACAATCTACCAGCAGCTACTCTGCCAGAAACTTCAGCTTGCTTGCAAGGTTTCAGAAAGCTTAAGAAGTTAAACATACTCACTCACTGTTGCACTTTTTACTGCTTCCTGTTTAAGGGCAAGACAAGAAGTGGAAATTGCTCAAAAATAGCTTCTTGGAAGTTGCTTCCATAACAGACTGAGTGTGTTTTTATAATATTTCCAGCCCCCTTTTCCGTATCAACAAGTTCTCATATCAACAAGTACTTGAACAGTATGTTGCTGATTAGAACCACACCAGACTTGTAAACCTTGGATCCACTCACAAATGTGATTTTAGTGTTGGAACTTCAAAATATAAGGACATGTTAAAAGCAATGGATGAGTACAAGTCCTTGGAGGTATCAGGGTGGAAGATAAAGTTTCTTCAGCACAAAGAATGTTGCTCACTTAGCTCTAGCCCTAAACCTACATGTTGGTTAGTATTTTCTGAGTGCTCAGCTGGTTGCTACAGAATGTTTATTCCTGAAAAAATAGTATTTTATTTCCAGATAATTATGCTTTAAAATACTTTCTTCTCAATTACAAACCTTTGTAATATGGTCCTGATTAATAGGTGTATAAAAGTGAGTGTTGAGATTTATATAAATCACCAGTAATCTCTGGCAAGACAATCTAGGGGGGAGTTATATACAGTAAGGTAGGAAATCAATTGTCCGTTCTTGTCTTTTTATATGTTCTTATGTTCACAATCATCAAAGAGACAATATGGCTTATGCAGTCCATCCAAATCTCATTGCACCTCTGGGGATCTAACAGGACTGACCTATCTATCCCACAGTATTATTTTCGTCTTAGGGACAAAATTCCCATTTGTTTATTTTTAAAGCATTTTCCTTTATGTATCTCTTCAGGACACTGAGACTAACTCAATTCAAAGTGAATGGTAAAACAAAGAGAAGTAGAAGAAACACAACACCAACATGGATTTGGTGACTACTGTATATATACAATGGCAATTAACATTACCCATGCACCACCCTTGTGCTAGAGCTTGCTGCCTCCAAAATACTTTAATGAACCTGACCAAGATCATTGTTATCATGCTCTTCTCTGTCCTCAAACACTCTTCTTTCTTTCTCTTTGTTCTTACTCATTTTCCTTCCTCCTTCACCACAGCAAGATATTTGGGGATTGAGTTCCATGGCTGCTGTTTCATGATATTTGTGGTAAAAACCAGCTCTTAATATTCAGCTTGTTTTATTTTCTACAGAGAGCCTGAGGTGAGGAGGATGGGAGCCCCAACAAAACCCAAATATCTGAAATGAAATCTTTTGGCAGGCTGACTTTATTCAGCATTTGTTTGTTCAGTTCTGATGCTCAACCAGGCATAATAATCACTAGGGTGTCTTTGGAGGATTAAAGTCTTAAGGCCCAGTGGATTAGTATGTTCAAACCTACATCTTTCAGCTGTCAGATAGAAGAAGGGTTGCTTCAGGAGCTGAAATTTTTTGTAAGTGCTTGCATGCAGAGAGCCCAATTTGTCAAAGTATTGAGCAGCTCCCAAGAATTAACGAATTTATCTTCCAAGCTGCTTGGAGAAGTGGAGAAGGATTATCTCCAGTTTATAGTTGTGGAAGCAAAGCACAGACGGATTAAATTGCTTGTTTCAGGTCACATACAGGGCACTCCAGGCTGCAGGGCCACTTGCTGATTTGGAGCAGAAACAAAAGAAAGCAGTGCTGTGAGCTTCTTCATTATGAAAATGGTCTTATGAGATTCTTCACTACTTTTTGCAATGTGGAGAAAATGCTTTCTTTGTGCCTTTGTCTACTGAAAGTTTTAGAAAGGTTTTGGTGAACTCCAGAGCTGCTGATCTCTCTGTCAAGGTCTTTCAGTAACGGTGTTGATATTAGCCATTAAAAACAGCAGAGAAAAACCTTGGCTTGGTGCCTTGGATGTAAAGGAGTACATCTTGGCTGAAAGAGGTGAACTGGGCAATTCACCAAAAAGTTTTGATTGCTACCTTGGCCCACAAGCTTTCTTCAGCTAGACCTGTTAAGGGATGGAATGTTATGCAATTGGTATAGACCAAAACCTCTGGGAAGATTAAGTTGGAGGAGTCAAACTCAGGTATTTTTTGTGTCATTCATGCATCACAGCAATTGTTTTTAGTGCTGGGAGTAAGGGAGCTATGCTGATGTTCTGATTTAAAGTATTTTTTATTCTTCTAACTGTTTTTATTATCAGTGACAGTCAAAACTATATCCTTCTGACTTTTGATATAGTAGACAGGACTGGTGATCACTCTGAAACTGCCTTTGGAGTTCAGGAATCTGTTTTCCATGCTGTCATTGTCTTGTTGTTGTTGGAGGCGGTTGAGATTATTTCAAAATATTTGGAAGAATATATAGAGAAGAAGTATGGGAGGAAATGTGGTAACAAATATACCTGCTGCAGATAGCTACAAATACATTCTTTCAAATCTACATCCTTCAAAAAAATGTATTCAAATGGAGATGAGGTAATACATAGAATGGGAAAGAGAAAGAAAGAAGAGAGGAGAGGAGAGGAGAGGAGAGGAGAGGAGAGGAGAGGAGAGGAGAGG
>JAWWMO010000121.1:63964275-63977284 GCA_035047845.1 Dendrocincla fuliginosa | reverse complement strand
AGGGAAGGGAAGGGAAGGGAAGGGAAGGGAAGGGAAGGGAAGGGAAGGGAAGGGAAGGGAAGGGAATCCTCAGTTTGCATATTTATGGCTTTTGTCACCAGAATCTCCTGTGCAGAACGACCCATACAATCCCATTGACACTGTAGGACTTCCTCTCTCATCTTTCTGTGCGACTGCCAAAAAAACCCCAAAATAATCTGGATTACCTGGAAGCCAAGGGCCTCAAAATTTTTCTATATATTATTCGGTTAAAGCTTGCAAACACATTGATAACACTTCACTAATCCTGTTCTTTTCCAAGGATGTCCTTTGTAACATCAGTAAAAGTCACAAATATTTCATTTCAGTTTCTACAAAAAATGCAAACAAATAAGAACACTTGTCCTCATTTGAATCTGAGAAATTAGTTCTAAATCTGTTTTCCCCACTCCTTCGTTTCCTTTCTTTTCGTCTAACTTCACCTAGCCTCAGAAGCATGAAGTATATGGATGTGTAGTAGTCTTCCTAGAACAAACTTGTGCCTGTTTTTTCCTGATTATTGCAGTAGAAGAGTAAAGCAAAGAGCCATGATCATTTTCTCTAGCATGATGATTGTCTAATCTCCTTTACAAATATCATTAGTCTGTATAAGAGGTGTGTAAAGCAATCTGTCTCACATCAGGTGAGATACATCCAGAAAAAAGTATAATCTTAGGAAGATCATATGTTGGCCTTGTCTTCTGGTATGCTAATCACATGGAAAGCAAAAAACACATCTTCTGACCCATCCACACTTGTCTGGGTCAGAAAACTCGTGGTTGCTGAGATTGCCTTTGAGGCTCTTTTTAAGAAGTCAGAGCTTTGCTGAATGTATTGCAATGTAGCAGTGCTGCACCACTTTTCTTTCACATTGTGCAGGCAAGAGGTACTTCTTAAAAATATTGAAGAAGGTGAACAATGGAAAATTTTTTTCTAAAATTTGTCCTGCATGGGATAAAAAGATTCTCAGAAATACAGCAGCAGATCTCTTTAAAAGAGTTCCCTTTGCTTTGGGTAAATTACCTCTCTGCCTTTTACATGAAGCTGCCCTTGAAAACTGTTTGTAAAGATTTTTACAGGAGCTGCAGAGACAATGGAGCTGTGTAGCACTTCTCTTACCCAGGCTCCCTTCTTTTGGCCTCACAGCTGCCCTCAAAGCTAAATTTCCCTGCATGCATGCAGACAGCTATCCTACATGGGCAATCTAGATCCTACCCCTTGGAGCACGTGGCACTTTTTGTGTTTAAGCACACCATACTGCACTGACAGCCTTTAGTCTCTCTGCAAAGAAGTTGTGCAGTAGGAATGGAGGCAGATGACAGAGCCCCTCTCTTCACTCTCCTGTCTTGCTGCCCAGATTTAGCTGCAATTTTATACCAGAAATTGTCAATGTCTTTGATCAGTTCTAGTGAATGGGGCGTATCTCTCAAATACAGCTTAACAGCAAATGCATCAGTCACACTTTTCATCTCAATATAAATGTACAAGCACTGAGGAAAAATGGGAAGAAAGCAAGTTTCCTACTCCCTCATGCTATTCATTCATAACAAAGCTGACTCCAGGAGGGTATTCTGGTAATACTATATATTATTTTGTGGTGCACAAATCACTTTTCAAATAGAAAAGTAGTCCACATAGCCATCTATTCACATATGGATATAACTTTTTGGTCTGACTAAAAAACACCTAAGCTGCTTTATGCACTTAGGAATTATTCCAATGCATATGTAAAGGGATGCTGCTTCAGTTTATTGGGTTTTTTTGTTTGGTTGAGTTTTTTTGGTTTTTTTTTTTTTTTTTTTTAAGAGACTCTGGAATATCATACATTTTTTCCATCAGAAGAGTGAAATCAATTTATCTCCAAATGTGCCCCCTTGGTAATACTGTAGTTTTGCCAATATTAAGAATATGTGAACATGTCTAGGGCTTACTCGTGTGCTTCCCAGACAAAGAGAAATATGTTTTTAAGAAAAATAAGTGGTTGGAAACAGTAGATGCCTCTTTGTTCTTTTGAAACAGCCCGTTGCTCCAAATGATGATATGTACATAGCAGGTATAAACAAGTGTCATCTCTCTCTCCAGATTATAAGGATCTCATTTTTCATTGGAAATTTCATATGGGATGATGTGGCCGCAGCATGCTACAACGGTATGGTAGGATCTACGAGTAAATGCATCAGTCAAATGAATCACAAAGTGCCAAATTTTAAATTAAATACTTTTCCAGGGTGATTCCATATTGAGTTGCACCATATATCACTTAGGTATAAATTTTAATTCTTGAGATTTTATCAGGCTGTTGTTCTGAGGCAGTGCTATACTCACAAATCTTTCTGTAAATCCACTGAAATTATATCAGTATACATACATCAGAAATTTTTTACTTATACTAGGAAGCAAATATATATTGTTACTCACTGAAGGACTGTTTGGAAATGTACATTTATATTACTTTATTTTGGATTATATCTTACTGTATCCTTCAAAGAATCTCCAGAAAGGTTAAAATTAATGTCTAGAGATGGGAAAAAATAAACAGGTAAATCTTTGTGCAGGGACTTTCTGAACTGTAGAAGCAGAGGGCGGAAGGGCAGGGTATATATGCTTTGTTTTCTTTCCTCTTTGTTTTTTCTGCTGATCTTATGTGTCCCACTACTGTAATTCTTTTTTCAGCAAAAGAGAACAGTGTGCGGCAATGTAACTGTCTGGCCACTAAGAACGACAAGAACAATTCCTTTCTCAAAGCTCCTGAAAGGAAATATAAACATAAACTCGAAAGAGCTCAGACCCTCTGGAGACCTTTTCAGTAGTTTAACAGCCTCCCTGAGAGAGAGGTTTCAGACTTCATCTCAAATCCAAGCTTTTCAGGTTGGGGAGGAGTCTGCAAATGAAGTTTCAGTCTGGGCATGCTTCTAGGATGATGAATTATTGAATTAATTTCATAACTTCTGCCTCTCCTCATTTTTCACCAACTGCATCATGAGGAATCCCAGTTGGGGGCTAACAGAATTAGCATGATTTGTTGTGCTATGTAATTAAACAAACAAACAGTGTAATTGTCTGGAATTAGTGAAGGTGAGAGGAAATGGAGCCTAGCAATTAGGGTCAGAGGCTCACACTGCTGCCGGTTTAAAGTGTTAAAGAGTGATAAATAGCAACAAAAGACTGCAGGGAAAATGTTGAAAATGGGTTCTGTTTCTGTCAATTTATCTGAAATTTCCTATCTTGTGTAGAGGTGGAGGAAAGGAAACTCGGTAGGGTGACATTCAGCTGACTACTACAGTGGAATACATTAGCATATCACCATATATATATGCACTCTACAACATTTCATTCCTGTTTATGTTGGATCTAACTGTGACCAAATTGTTACTAGGAACCAAAATATGCAGCAAACCACAAATCAGCAAATTAGCAGACACTAATCTCTACACCAAGGGGTTTACAATATAGCAAGAAAATATTATTCTCCTCATTTTTATAGTCTGGTACTTGATGTTAGAGTTGGACACAGTATGAAGAAAGAAGAGGAGGAGAGAGGGAAAGGGGGAAGGGGATGGACAGAGAAGTAGAGCATCTCTGTGCCATGTGACCTGAAGTGCTTTCTGCATCAGGTGATGTCAACAGGGGCACATAGTCTCTGCAGGACACATTTGTGCGGTTAATAAAGATTTAAACAAATAACCTCCTCATATTTGCATAGATTTTGAATGAAGTGGTAATTTTATTCTGAAAATTTGAACACCCACCAGGCAATTGAATAGCAAAAGCAGTATTCCTCATCAATTTAGTTGTTTCCTCACTTGTCTTGTGCTTTTCTCCATTTCCCCCTTAATCTTTGTCTCTCTGACTGGACTTGCTTGTACAGCCTTTCAGTGCCTACACTTGTAACACTGAAGTTATAGAGCTATCATTCTGTGCTATTAAACACCTAGGCTGCTTCCCGATTAAGGTTTCTAGGAAAAAGTTGTGTTTGTTATATAGATCTGGGTTTCATGAAGGCAGTTGTTCTTTTAACTGAATAACATTAAAACAGAATTTGCATTAGAAACTACACAAGATGAGAGCTAAGAAAAAAAAAAAGCACAAAAAAACCCCAAACAAACAAAAACAAAAAACAAACAAAACCACAAACAAAAAAAAAACCCCACAAACGAAGAATGGGAACAAACATTTTACACTTTCTCTGTGGGTAGAACTATGCATGATCAGCCAGGCACACAAATAAAACAAAAAGTGGGAAATACAGAGATGCAAAACCTCAACATAAGAAAGATTACAGAATATATAAGGAAAACAGGAATAACAAATTGAAATCCTTGAGAAGGAGAGTTAGTATTTTAAAGGGAGAGCCAGCATTGAGGCAAGACTGGGAATCAAAAAAAAAAGGGGAATTTTATGAATGAGAGGTGGATGATAGAAAAGACAGGCAGGAAAAAAACAACTGGGAAGATTTTATCTGTTTGTGACAAAGGAGAAAAGGAAGACAGACTTGTTCAAATATCTGACAAAATGGTTTGGAACACAGAAAAAATTGTAAGCATGAATTGAAGATTAATTAAAAAAGTTGAAGAGGAAAAAAAAGAAGACTTTTTTTTTTCTTACACATGGTTTACTAATTCAAGACAGAACCAGAAGTGAAAGCTTGAAAATACAGTGAAAAGGAGTCTTCTCACAACATTTTCAAGGCAGCTACCAGGAAGGAATGGAAGGTCTCTGGGAAAGCTTGTACTTACAGGACTTCCAACGAAAGAGATGAAGATACATAGAAAGCAGCTTTGAACTTCCACTTTCAGAGCCCAGATTGTCAGCTTTTGGGGCCAAGTACCATATTTGAGAATAAGAATACAGAAGAGGAAAGAGAATTCACAGAGATAAAAGTGCACAGGTGCTGAATAGAGAATACTGGAAGATGGAAAACAAGAGTGATAGAGTACAATTGCTCCACTTCAGTTTGGTTCTTTTATGCAGGTTTCAACACTGTGTGTACATATTCTAACCCCTGCATTATGGGTCTTTGCTTTCACTCACTGTTGATTTTCTGAAACAGGTACAAACAAAGCAATAACTACATTCAACCATATAAAAGCAGCCTCAAGAGCAGAGTTATAAGTCTGAAATCAGACTGTTTGATCACCAAACAATCTAAAGCAACAGAAGACATAATCTGAATGTTGAACTTAACTTCTGTTGGAGGATCACAAATGGAAAAGGAAGGATTTGGGAGACTAAAGCTGGATGACCTGAGTAATTGGGGGGGAAATGTAGGAAAAATATATGATGTGTGTTTGAGAATATCCAGAATATTCTCTGTTAAACTTCTGTCAAATTTTAAAATTAGAAAGAAAAGGAATTGAGTGGAATGAATACTTAAAAATAGAGCTACATATTACAGACTTAGTATCTGGCAGGCTGCTGATTAACAGCTATGACACTGCCTTACTTCCAAAGATAACCTGAGCCAAAGAAATGTAACTTTTTCTTTAAAAGCCAAGGAGAAAGTTAATGAGTCTGCCATAGCCTTGAAAACATAAATCTTAAGATACCAGGACCAAATGATATGACTCCTAATTGAGCAAATCTCCCATGCATATGCATTGTGATCAATCATGAACCCAACACATGAGGAATCACCACTTAATGATGCGAAATCTGTTTCTGGACAACTTTGAACTCTGTAGGGGAATGTCACGGATACTTCAGCATTCCTCCCAAGAAGATGTTTTGGACAAGCTCCAGCTTGACAGGTTTTACACAACTCTTGCTATCTGATAAATGCAATAAACATAAAACGGCTACTCTTTACATAAGAACAGTAATGGTCAATGTGCAAGAATAGCCTTGATGAATAAGAAAAAGTTTATTCATACAAATAATGTTAGTTATAAAAACACAAAAAACAGTGCAGCATTCTCCCTGCAAGGCCTAGCAAAAATAATTAAATCCAGTTAACTCATACTACTTATTAATATTGCTATTCTGCATTTAGCACAATCTTATGCTTTATTCAGATATAAAACTTTGCAGAGTCATCTTATTGCTCTATGATTTGCAGTAAACTATTCCATAATAAGATAGGTTTAAACATACAAATGTACAGGTAGAAATTGCAGAATTAAATCCTAAAAATAAGGATGCCTTTTCATACTTAAATTCTTTTTTTTTTATCTTCATGAGTGACTATACAGCTACAGGATGACTCATAGTGTTCCTGATACTCAGCTCTAAGAGGTTCTGGAACCTGTTAATCATCTGCATGATGCATTTCCTACAAAGATGAAGAAGTCCTCTGGCAAGGAATGAACATTGACATAAGCAGGTGAAACACTGAAGAGAAAAGCAGTATGCTGTTTCCAATAACACACGATTAGAGTGCTTGATAAAAGTGTATGCGTATAATGATCTATCCATCCCAACCCCATATCCATTCATGATTAAACTTATTGTGAGAAGTTATACCTCTGACCAACATCCTGTACTCTCAGTAGTGAGTAGTTTCCTTTTGGCGTTTTACCAAAAATAATAACCAATCTACAAACTGAAGGAAAACTATTCTAAGTCAATTGCCCCAAAATGAAACTGGTTATGAATCCCATTTCTCACACAGATTTCAGGAACTTCGCATCCCCTCTTTGAACTCTCAGAAAAGCAGAAGTATTTTCCAGTAAATATTTTCCTATAATTGTTCAGAAAAGAGTACGTTGAGATTCCAGGCACCTTTTTTGCTGAAGTCAAAAATGTTTCATTTGTCTTGCAAGTCTTACTGGAAATCAAAAAGAAAGATCCTGGTTGCTGTGCTCAGAGGTTAGCACACTGTGTGAGATGTTATATGAGAAAAACAACTTCCTTCTCCAGACAGTGACACATGTCTGATTTATAGAGGGTGAGATGTGGCTTCATTTTAGAAGTGGCACCAATTTTAAAGATACAAGAGCAGAGAACCACTCTATCCTCTATGAGAGCCTTTTTCCTTTTGTCAAATAAACTCATTGAGTTCTGCAAATTCTGATGAACTGAGGTTTCTTTTGACATTTAGAATCAGTGAGTAAGAAAATTCACTGGTGCTGTATATACTGAGAACACTTTAACTTTGGATGAGTCTAAACTTTTACTCAAGACAAAGACCAAAAGCATTCAAGTTGATATTATATAAGAAAGCCTTTGATCACTTCTGAAAGTGTTTTCAAAAGGGTGAGCATAAGAGCTACAGCAAGTACAGAGTCTTCAATAGATGGCAGGACTTAAATACACATGAAGAAACACACTTCTGCTATAATTTAGAGCATATCTTTGCTGACTAGTAATTAAAAACTTTATCCTACATATTAGTCTGCAACTTGGACTAGTCTGAAAGCCCAGTTTCCACTTATGAGGAATAATCTAGACAACCTCTATCAATGGAGAAACACAAACTCAACTGGAGTGACTCCTTGTCCTCTTTTTCCACACTCCTTCAGTTACCAAGAAGCATGCTATCAGTCTCTGGACTGTTCAGGATATTTACACAGGGAAATAATGCCTCCTGGTTTACCCCAGTACTACCTTATATTTGGTTGATCAGGCACAGCACAGTAATGTCCATGCACGTCTATTTCCATTCTGTAGCTATTTGTGTTCTGCAAATAAATTGCCCTATCTATAATTGTTCTGGCTTAAGCCAATAGAAAATTGTGATAGCTTCTTGAAGCTGAAGATCTGAGCTACTGTGTAAGAAGACTTCAGAGTCTTCTAAGTTAATAACTCTACCCCCAGAGCCTTTATTTCTTACCTGCAACTGGCACAATTTGTGACTCTAATAAAGGCTATGCCAAATCAGTCCAGCATCTATCATTAAAATATCTGTGTTCATCATGATAGTCTTACCTCCAGAGATTTCTGAATTTACTGAAACATAAATCTTTGAAAACAATGTTAAAAAAACGTACTTGGAGGTTTTGATGTTCTCCCTTAAACCAGCTTCCTCTCACTATTTACCATATCTCATGCTATTCTCCAGCATAGCTTTTCTCTCATGTGAAACAGCAAAAAAATACATTTCTAGTTGATAACAGATTGCTATCTCTGGGGATTATGTTGTCAGAAAACTACAGACAAACCATCCCATTTTCTTATTGTTCATGGCCACAGTACAACACATATCTGAAGGGACCTTTACTTTGAGATCATTAAATTAATCTTAGTCATTTATAGACTGAACCTGACTTATGAGAATCTATGAGGAGTCTGAGCTAGCGTTTTGGAGAGGACATGGAAATGGCTTAAATAAATTTTTAAAAATAGGAAAATTCCCGTAAATAAATAGCATTACTCTAATTTCTGTATGTTTCATTGTAAGTGAAATAATAGAAAATATTATTCCAATAAGTCCTACAGAAGGTTTTGTACCTTATAAAAACTTGTTTTCAGTTTTTCTTATGAAAAAGGTTTTTGAAGACAGCATTGCTTCCCAGAATGAATGGATTTTGACAAACAGACATTTTTGGTAGAAAAATCTTCTCAAAACCATCTAAACAATTCTACATGTAATCTTGTAAAATACTTCCTAAGCCTCAGTCCTCTCCCATATCAGTCAGTAATGTTTTATCATCATGGCAGAACTGGTAGAGTTGCACTTTGTGCACAAAGTAAAAAGCCGTTCGAAAACTGCCTAAAGTGCATGAACCTTACTTTTCTGATCTTGAGATGAAAGGCAGCCCCTCATTTCATAGGTAGTGTTATTTCTATTGCTGGCATTCCGTCAACCACAGGAATGTGTGGCACACAAAGCAAATAAGTTACAAGCATATCTAAACACCACCTTCTGCCTCCCCTCATTGTTATGAGAATGGATTGTATTATACTCTGCTGCCCTTTGATGAAACAGATTTTGCTCTTCATGCCAAAAAGCTTGTTTTGAACAGAAAAATAGAAATAAAAGCACTTTTTTTAATAAAAGCAAGATTCTGCATGTTGATGTTGGAAGTTACAGTAAAACAAAAAGCTCTCGTATAACGGGTTAGCACTCGATCTGTAGAGGTGGGGGAGAGGAGTTGAAGTGCAGGGGACTGGGGCTAGACCCATCCTGTGAAGCCATACTGAGAGCACCAGGATGAACCTCTGCTGGGATAACCCAGGCCTGATACTTCATCTTTTGCAGAACTCTCAGCCACTCCTAACAAAACTGTTATTTTGGAGCACTCTGCCTTGAAAGATAACTTGTATTCTGGCTTCCCTTAGAACAAGCGTACAAGGGAGACGATTGAGGCAAGCACGTCTGTGTGAAGCTGAGTCTGTATCCAACCAGATGATATGTTTAACTTGCAGCATCTCTCTGGCATGTGTTACTCAATCTCTACTTGAGTCAACTTGAACACTTGGCCTAAGACAAGCACCCCACATAGAAATACTGCTTTCTTACACTCCTACTGGGCAGAAAGAGAAATGGAAACATGACCAGAACCTTTTGAATATTTACTTTTGAAGGGAGGAATGAAAAACCTCCATCATCCAAGAACTGTGTGCATTTCAGGCAATAACATCCTCTTTCCAGGAAAAGTTGGTACATTATCAAGAATTTTCCTTCAAATCTCATTGACAGATACTTTATTAAGCAGATGTTATCTGGTGCTTAAGAAGGTCATCAAAAGAGCAGGTGTGAAGATGAAAAAAGTTTGCAACACTTGAGTTCATGAGCAAAGGTGTGTCAGCTACTGTAACTGTTGTTTCATAAGCTGTGCAATGTTAGAAGGTGTAATGATATAAAGAAGAAAATAAAAACCTGTCTCTAGATATTTATAGGACCTTATTCCTATATCAAGGGATACAAATCAGGAATATATTCTGGTATATTCCGAACAATACTTCAGCTAAAATAATGTTGACTAATTCTGTCCACATTTTCCCCCACTGAGACCCTGGCCCACTGGGACCTCAGAGACCTACCTGAAATGCAAATCAACCCGACAGTAGCACTCTGTATAGGAACATCTTGTAACATATCAGTGACATCTGTCAAGCTTTCCTTAGCAGTCAGCTACGTAATGCAGAGAAAGTTGAGATCTGCAGTAACAACAAAACAGAATACTCCCACTGAAAAAATATCATCTTTTCTTGTATTCAATAAACCCAGAAACAAGGAAGGTGAATCTGTGTGTCAGCAGCTGAAGCTTATAATAGTAAGTTATTGGAGGAGAGGTTCTACCCCAATGCACTTCTAGAGGACCAAAGATATTTGGAAATGTCTAGCAATAATCCTTCTCAAATAAATAATTTTTCTACTCTGATTCATACCACCCATTAGATGATGCTTTCACTTAAGTCTGTGCCATTAATTTTGTTGCCTCTTGCCAGGAAGGTTAAAAAAACTGGGAGAGGTAAAAACGTAAGGAAGGAGAGTGTATCCCTTTCATTCAATCAGAAATGGAGAATTACTTTGTGAGTTGTGTTTTCATACAAGCCCACCCTCCCCCATGCATGCTACTAATGATAACAGAAGAGTTCCCTGTCAGCTCTTAAACTTGGTTTCAATGATGTCCCTATCACGGCCCTCATCCTTGATCCTTTCCTACTGAAAAAAATGAAGGAAAATTATCTTTTTGGCATAGATTATCTTCAGGCTGGAAGAAAGGCTTGGATAAAGGATAAGTCAGTAAAATATCTTGTCCAGACAATTAGGTTTGTCTTCAAGGTCGAAAAGTCCGATGGTATCAGGTTATGCAAGTTACTATTGTTAAATGACTTAATGGTTTGCCTTTCACTGCTTGTCTAAGCTGACAAAGGAAGTGATTTCATACAGAAAAGTCCAAACTCATGAGACTGCCAGCCTCATTTCACAGACTTGGTTATTTCAAGTGAATTTTAAGAAATCCTTGAGGAGATTTTTTTCAACCTTCTGATATGTTTCTTAAAAGCAGGTTTAAGAATAGATTTTCACTGTAAAGCACACTGGAATTTTGAGCGTACATGCTAGTTATTATGTACATGGATGCCTGATTTGCTTAAGAAACCAACAAATGCCAAAGTGTTTTTTACAGAGCATTTTTTTGCATCTTGCTTTTTAATTGACTCATCTGCTCATGCAGTTCAGTTATTTGAATGCACAGATAAAACCATGTAGTTGAATGGACTTGAGCAAAGAAGTGATTTACCTGTTCTATGAAAATTCTCAAGAATTAGAAAAATTTTCATATTTTACATAAGGACAATTCCAAGATTTAATGTGTTTCTTATTTCTCCCAATTACTCAATATTGGAGAGAATGAAGTCACAGAGTTGCTTGGACAGTCTCTCACTCATCCAGTAGATATTTATTTAATCAAGGTGCAAAAGCCCCAGGAACAGATGCTACTCCTCATTAGGGTGTGAAAAACCAAAGCTCAAAACCCTGTTCCAGTCTGAAAAGCAGAACAGTTGCAGCAGGGGATTAACGAGAGAGCCCACTCATCACAGCCACCCAGGAACATTCAGTATGTGTGTGACTGAGAGTCAGATCCCTGCACCGAATCTGTCGCAACAAAAACTTCGACTGCTGTTTGGTATATCTTAGTGAACACCTTGATGTTTTTCTATTAGATCTTTGATGTTTTACATTCAACAGAAAATTATATAGATATTGACAAGATATTTTGTAAAAAAATTTCTTTCTACCTTCAGCTCAATTGACAAAAGTCCAGCTATTTATCATGTGTTCTTTCCAGTTTCACCTTCCTGGCCTTTACGATTCCTCTCTGACTCCAAGGTCTTCCATTTCATTGTCTTTCTACTGATACCTAATTCTTCAGGCTTCATTCTTCATCCACTCTTTTACTCCGTAAGCAGCAGAGGACAATAGTTTCTCTATTATTAAATGATTCTTTTTTTTTTTTTTTTTTACCACAGGATATTTCTAATGTTGCTTTTTCTAAAGCAAAGAAACTAAATAAAAAAATGAAAAAAATCAATGTCCATTCTTTTATTCACGGGTCTTGAATGTTTAATCATTTGCAGATTCCAACTGTGACAGAAGTCTCTTGTACCTAAACTTTCTTAAAAGTTCAAGCCCTCCTAATGATACTGACTTGTTTCTAGGAACTTATTCAAGGATTTTTAATAGATTTGAGATTTTCTCCCTGCTAAATCCTATCATGTGGTCCTGAGATTGTTTTCACTACTGGATTATAACATGAGAGGAATCATATGACTTAGGGCCCATGTTCTCAACACTGTCCTAATTCTTCAAAGAAGACCTCCAAGCAAATCTTCTCTCTCATCTCCTTGACTGCAGATTTTTCTTTGTAGTGTATTATACTTTCTGTGGGATATTTCTGGAAACTGTTGATTTTAGTTTAGTCCAATGCTGTATTTGTTTAAGGTTCAGTTCTTCATATTATATACATACTTTTAATGAAAATATAATTCAAGACTCTAATAATGTGAGAACAAGAAATAAAAGAGAACAGAGTTCACATCACTGTCTCTGTCCACATTAAGTAGATGTTCCAGTCCTCTCATTCTTCAGGAAGCCTTATATAAATCTTCCAGTCCTTTAGACTTTATTCCCTTAGACAATTGCCCAAACTCAGCAGTACAAAGAATTGGTTGGGGAAAAATCACACTGTGTTCTGCCCACTTCACTTTATCTCCAGTGTGTTCTTAGGCTCCTCCTGCAAATGTCCAAGTGCACAACCAGCAAAAGTAATTTTTCTGCCCTCTGCAAATCAAACACTGCTCTCCTGAGCAGCAGAGTTTACATTTTTCTCACACTCACTTAGCAAAAAGATTTTTCAGTGAAACAATATTCTCTTTAACTGCCCCAAAAATAAACTGTGATCACAATCCAACCTCTGCAGATAAGATTTTTTGTCTTAAAGTACACTTTTCTCAAATCCCCCAGGCACCTTATAGTGAGAAACCATTTATAAAGCAACACCTCTGAGAAGTTCAAAATATAATTCTCTGCTAATACAGTAGGATAAATTCTAGGGGGGGGGGGGGGGGGGGGGGGGGGGGGGGGGGGGGGGGGGGGGGGGGGGGG
>JAWWMO010000121.1:63948788-63964175 GCA_035047845.1 Dendrocincla fuliginosa | reverse complement strand
GGAGAAGTTCTAAGCCCCCTCCTTCCCCCCCCCCCCTACAAAGTTACATGATGCATGCAGATAACATAAACCTAGGAGATATTGGAAGATTTAGCAGGCTCCAGAAGTCCACCTGGCCTGCCACTTGAAAACTGAGTCTCTAAACATAATTAGTGCATCGGTTGTGGATCAAAAAATATTTATTATGTCTATCTTAAGACCAGTTTATGTTGTTCCTTAGCATCTTTTCCTGTTTTCTGTGTTAAAACAACAATACAGCTTCTGCCCTTGCAGATATACACACAGTTTTATGACAAGCCAATACAATTGTGGGGTTTGTATTTCAGAACAGGTTCTGAGCTTTAAATTGGACTTCAGGTTTTGGATGGGGAGATGTTTTTATATTGATAGAGTTCTTTGTTATTTTGTTTGTGTGCTCCTACTGTGAAAATTTCATAGGTGTCTAATTTTAGACTCCTGAAAACAGTCATTTAAAAAAGATTGTAAAGTACCATCTTCCTTTAAGTGTAAAGCAAATATGAAGCACCAGACACATACACAATAATTCTAATTACTGTTAGGCTTTTGCAAATGTAAGGCTGGAAAAATCCATTCCAGATATCTGATAGCTTGTAATAATTATTTGGACACATAGTTCAGAACTGGTGCCTGAAAAATTATATAAGGTCTATAGAGTTTGGATTTAGGCATGTGATTTACCCAGCATTGCTGTCAAGAAAAAATCCTACAGAGTTTAACAGCACTTGGGTCATGTCCCTGCTCACTCTAAGCGAGCATGGAAGTTTTAATTAGTCTTATGTTGGATTCTGTTTTCTCAGATTCATGACTTTGATCTCATTACTTTTGAGCTCCCCAGTGGGAAAATCTTAGCCAACATTTCTTAAACAGAATGGAGGTAAAGTTTTTGCCAGTTAAAAATGCCATATTGTGTGTAGTTTTTCTTTTGCTTTGGTTAAGGAGTTGTACTGGTGTAATCTGATTTCAATAAAAATTCCTTTAAGAGGCAGACATATTTCACAGTGCCAGTTAGTTGGGGTTAAACAAGGTAGCAGGGGAAGCATTTGCCAGCAGTGTTTAAGGTAAACAGAATGCCTCAATTTATTTTTTCAAAAATAAAAATGTACTTCTAAGTTTAAATAGAATAATTTAACTGGCAAGTGGTATGAGTGTTTAAAAATTCCTTAAAGGCCTGGGATTTTGGGAGTGTTTTTTTTTGCCAAGAACATAACAAGGACAAATGGGGAGGAGAGACCTCTAACCGTTTAAAGATAAGAATAAACAATAATATTTTTATATGTAACATAATAATTACCAGCTTGCCATTGGCAATGTTAACTTTTCAGAGACAGAAATAATATTCAAAATTTCATCAGATTGTAAATAAAATCCTTAAGAGTTTCCTTTAAGTTTTGCAGAACCAATGAAGAATCATTAGAGAAAAAACTACTAATAGAAAACACAAACTGTGCTAATAACTCTGCACACGTCTCAAAATCATTGTGAAATCTTATAGTCAAGGACTAAGAATGCAGGCTTTCATCCAAAAATTCTGTGTTCATGAACAAGTCTTTATCATCATGCAAAAATCCTTGATGAATTCAAATTGTAATCCTTTGCAGAGCTGAACACAAGATTTTTCCTCCAGAAAAAACACATTTCCAGCTATCTACTGTATTCAGGATCCTACCAGGATATCAGGGTCACAGATACATGAAAAACTATTTAAAAGGATGAGACTTAGGACCTAAAATGAAATTTTAGAAGTGTATCATCAATTTGTTAAAGGAATCTAATATATGGGAAAAAATTTCTTCTTCAAAGTTTCTGGAATAATTAATAAATGTAAATCTATTGTACTTCATACTACACCTGTGTTCCTCAAACTTATTCAACTGTGTATTTTGTCTGCTTGTTTTAGTATAAAGTTGAGACTGTGGCTGAGATCCTCATTCTTTTTGCACTTCAGCTATTTCTGCCCCCAAAAGTTATGCCTGAGATTGATATTTGACATAATTCTGCATATGTAAAGAGATATGTTCCAATGGCATAAATTTTGTAAATACCAATTTCACTGCTTTTAGTTATTCCAGAGTGCCAATGGAACTCTGGAATAATTCCAATGGTGCCAATATATGTTTTAAATGTTTTGTGAGGTACTCAAATTACTTAGCAATTGCTTGATTTCTGAAATTGTAGGGACTTTGCTCTCTGTAAGAATGAATGCCATTCCAGTCACTGCAGATGCTTAGATAATTAAGAGTTTGGATATACTATGACATGCAGAATGATTATTGATATATGTGGTCAAACACCATAGTTTCCTTTGTTCTGTATTTTGGACATTGGCAGATGGAAAAATTACATGCAACACTGTGACCGCATATTTAAACACATAAAAATGAAATCATGGGTCATGTGTCTACATGTGTTATAGATTGTTCCTCCTTTGTATAGATATGGATACAATTAAGTAATATAAGTCTCTACATATGTAAGTTGGCTTTAAAATTAACATTTTGCCTTTACATTTTCAGTCACATTAGTAGTGTTATAGGAAGACTCTTAATGTAGCTTTTCTTTAACAGTCAAACATTCATAGATGGGTTATTTGATATCAATCTTTTCCTGGCAAGGTTATTTAAATAAAGATGGAAAAAAGAACCTTACTTTGTTTTATTATACACCTGATGAAAGTGACTTCGTTCTTGAGACAGTAAGGTTGGAACAGATTAATTTCCATGAATTCAGATGTACACAGCCATTATTCTGAAATATAAATATGATGGAGTAACATGAACTTAGTTGCAAAAACACTTCCTGGGGCATCTGTTTAATCCACAGCCAAATGATAAACAGCCCTCTCAGGAAGACCTGTCCCTTTGCCCAGTGGAGTCTATTAGCCACTCATTTTTCACACCATCCAAACTCCTCCTTGTTTATTCTTTAGCGGCGACTCAAGCATATGTTCATTTGATTATAGGAATGCTATATTTACAATGAGAAAGCTGTCAGATGCTCAGTTCAAGGAGTATTCTCACAGTTTAATTAAATTAGAACAAACAAAGAGTTTGCTTGTGTTCAAAATTATTAATTTAGCCTGCTTTCAAACAAAATAGTCTGAACTTTTAAAAGCATGCAAATCTACAACTCTATAAAATATGTACAAGAAAATCAGGGCTTTAGTATTATTAAGAGCCATTTATTTTTCTGATAACTTGCTGTGATGATAGCAGGACACGCAGAACTGTTCCCAGTGCTGGGCAGCTTCACTCCTGCAAAGGTTATTGCAAACATTTTCCTTGGTTTGAATCTTTGTGGATTTACACCCTTCCCTCTAAAATTTTTGTTTTGGTGATGTTCAATTGGACAGGAATGTTACGCTGACCTTGATTTGATCTAAGGACCACTAAAAGATTATTTGTGACCAGGGTTGACCTCAAAACTGAAGATCAAGGCATAACTGCTGAGTCTCACTGTTTTTGTATTGAAAACACAAATGTTTAATGCTCTCAACATTAAAATTTCCATTGACTATAATCTTCTCTTGGAATGTTTTCTCATAACTAAGCTATAATTTCTGAAGACTTGTAGAAAATTGAAATGTAGGAAGGATATGTCTTTTATCATTCTAAAAATATTGATTTTTGCAGATACAGAGTGGACTTGAACATGGGAAATAAAGGATATTGACAATAATTCAGCACTGCATTTAAGCACATGCTTAAAGTGAGGCTTAATTATGAGGCTGTAAGCCTGAGACTTACAGATTTGTGACTTTCTACATTTATGACTAAACAAGTAGTTAGGTGCTCTGCCAGAGAGGGTACTAAAGTCCTTGCAGTTCCAAACTTACAGTCAGTTTATAGCAAGAGACTTACACCGAAATAAAGTGTGGTGTTATTGCTGCCTGCCCCACATGACATTTAGTGTAAGAACAGGGGTACTAATTCATCTAACCCAAGAATGTGCCTCTGACAGAAATAGAGATATACAGCTACCTACAAGTAGGTGACAAATGACCTTTCATTACCTGAAGATGTCCTGCTTAATCTCCAAAAGATGTTCCAAAAAGATACATGTCTCCCGTAAAATCATATGTCACGCTTGTATTAAATAACAGAAAAAAATGTCACTAGATGCATGTGTTCAAGGACCTGAATTTCTCCATTGGCTAGAGTGCTGTGAACTGCTAACAAGTATTTTGTTATATGTTCTTTGGGCATAAGTGTCTAATCAGTCTCATTCAGGAGAGCAGCATGGAGATTGCTGAGGTTTTTTGGTTGGAAATTATTATTCTAAATCGTTCCTGAAAGTGGTAGGTCAGTTGGTAATCCTGCCAGATTGACTGACTGGGTAAGCAAGATTTCTACTTGTAGTCCTTTGCCATACACATATATATCGACCTTTACTACATGCTAGGTTTCTAAAGCAGATGTTCTCAGCAGAACAGTGAGATGAAAGGATCACTGAGGTATCTGCTTTGTTAGTTTCTGTGTTTTTATGTCCCCTTGATGAAGAGATGTAGGCTTAAATTGCAATTATAAGATTACCTATAAATAACAAACTTATCCTCTATTAATTCTTCATTAAACCCACTTTTTATGCAAAAAGTGAATGAAATTTGTATTGCCCAAAGTAGTGTAAAACTCATCTATCCTGTACTATATCAATTCCTGCTCAGGTTGAATGGTCTGCTTTGTGCATTTTATGACCTTCCTTCTTCCAACTAGTTGATCCCAGTTATGGGAATGGAACTGAACAAAGTAATTATGAAAGCTCCAAAAAGGGGTCAGGAGAAATCCAAGAGGCTATCAAGTCCAATTCTGGAATCAGCTTGAGGGACAGTAAACAAAGGGTATAATTATTGTTATTAACTGGCAAAAGCTACTATTAGGTAAACAAAGTATGCCATTTTTTTGCTCAGAAAACAAAAATTCAGTGAAGCCTTTTTAATTTTTCCTGTCTGTATCATCTTTAGAAACTGTCATCTCGAACCATGATCTGTGTGTCAAATGACAGTACTGGTGAAGAAAAACAGGCTCAGTCCCCAAGCAAACATTCACAAGACCCAGAGGCCCATGGCACCAATCTCATATGTGGACGTGAAAAAAGCTGTGGTAATCCAGAGAAGAATGTAGGGCAATGTCCACTGCCTCCAAACTCACAGTCTACATGAAGCTGCAAAGAAATGAATTTGTTTGTTTTTCATAACTCATGCTTTCTTTGGCCTTTTCTCTCTGTTATAGCTAAAGGCTTAATTCATCAAGAATGTGCTGATAGGCCAGACCAAGTAATAAAACATACAAGCATGCAGATTCTTCCCACCCAATGATCAAGAGGAAATGTAACTAACAAATGCATTAGAGAAGCCAGAGTTGCTGTCATGAGGATGGTTCTTGCTCCCACTGTGAACAAGGCAAATCCCACAGACAGTATGATCTCAGGTCTGTGGCTTCACAAAGCCTCATGGAGGGTGCTAGATGGAGTGTTAAATAACAAACTTGTCCACAAGGACCTGGTAATGAACTTACCCCGCAGGAAATTAAAAGTGCTGAATTAAGGCATGATCCACTTGCTCACAGCCTTAACCCACAATTTGCAAGCTCATCTTTTAGAAATTATAAAATAATTTCATCATGCTGGGTAGAACTATTTTCTGTGTAACTCCTTGCAGTTATGAAATGCAAAAATAAGCAGACCTTATTTTGTAATCCTGCCTTTAAGATGCCTTTTACTTCCAGAGAAGTCTTGCCTTAAAAATTATATCTGGAATTACCTGATACGTGCACAGCCCTAGATGAATGACAGTATTTCACAGTTGAAATTTGAGGAAATCCTGATGCATGTTCTTACAATTCCCCTGAGTATCTGTATTTCACAAAAGTATTTTTCACGCTTGAAGTCTTCTCAGACTTTCTCAACAGACTTTCTTGACATTTTATTTTACAGTCATACTGATAGTATGAGAATAGTCTTGGTAACTTAAGTACTTGGGGAAATTTCAGATTAGAGAACTGCTGTGCTGGACCATTTCTGGCTGCACCATTTTAGATCACAGACAATTTTTTTTTTTTTTTTTTACTGTAGTATTTTAGGATTAGAGGGTACAAAGATCACTTAGTGCTGTTCTTATAGACCTTTCTAACAGGCTTTGCCTCTTGATATCACATCACAAAAGCTCAGACTACGGAATGGCAGCTGCGATTTTCACCGAGCTGTCACTATTTCCCTATGCTCAACAACAGCAGGATGAGGTCAGGACCAGAGTTCTCAACTCTATTTGTTTTTACTTTACTTACCTCCAAAAGTGAAAAGCCATAGTCATAAAGTATGATATTCTCTGAGATTCTTTCATTAAGACCACTTCATTATTTGCTAGCTCATTTAATTTATACCTACTCACATCTTAGATTCCTCCAGTCAATTCTGTGACTTTTATACAGTTTTGATTGCTGTTGTAGAAATGTCAAAAAAGCCTTTCCTAACCATGTTAGCTGATAAAATGGTTATCTTAGAGAATTTTTAACTTGCTTTTATTTGATGAAGCTGTGAGGAAAGTATAGAGAAATGAAAAGAAATATTTTAGCATGATCTACAGTACAAAACCTAGAAAAAAAACCAAAGAGGAGTTTCTATTTTTCAAATGAATGTTTCTGAAATTGGAAACCAGCCTTTTTCTTAATCTTTCTGCCATTTTCCTGGTGGGGAAATTACAATCCATGTAAATGAACTATCAGCCAACCAAGAGGAGGATGCTGTCTCACCAGGGTGCATAAGACCATATTTCATTTGGGACTTGGGTGCAAGGAGCCCACTACTGTGTGTCTGACAAAGATCAGTGCTAAATCCTGGCAGGAACTGTACATGAGGCAGAAGAAATGTTGAGTGGTACTTCTCCCACTGTGTTTTCCCAGCTTCAGGAAATCTGTGGTGCTGGGACTACCTAAGTTCATGACAACCTATTTTGTTTTGTTTTGTTTTGTTTTGTTTTTTAACTAAACCTTGATGGTCTATCATTTTAGTCATTTTTGAACTTGCTTATGCATTCTGACATTTTCAGCCACCTGTGATTATGGACTGTGTAAAAACCTACTTATTTCCCTTTTCATTCCTCTTAGTTCTTTCACTGTAAGAAGCAATGAATAATTATTACCTCCTCAACTTCTCTAAGCAACTCCTAATTCAAAGAGTGTTCTCAAATCCTTCCCCTTACATTGTTTACATTTATTGAACTTTATCTGCCTTTTTAGCTGCCAGTTTTAACTGAGGAAATTCTGTCTGCTTGTTCCCTGTTCTTTGCTTTTCACCTTTTAAATAGCATTTCGTGTCTGCTTGTCTTTTAAATTCATACATTAGCCTGTGATAGCTTAACTTGTCTAATGGTGAGCAATCATCTGAGAACCTTCCGGAAATCTAAGTCCACTGTACTAACTTGATCTCATGTATATGCCTCCTTGCTTCCTCAAAGACCACGAGCAGCTTTGGAAGCTTTGGAAGCAACAAATTGCAAGTAGCATGTTGACTCGTTCCTGGTGAGTTAATTTAGCTACATGCCTACTATGTCTAGCTTTACGACAGATTTTTCCTGTTTTACAAGTATGGAAATAGGGGTTACTGGGTTATAATCTATATGAGTCCCTGTTAAAGATGAAACTATTTTCTATTTTATATAGGTGGTGATTGAATTGATAGACTGTATACAACATTTAATAGCTCGGCAATGTAATATTTCAGTCCTTGTGAAGATCTTGGATAGCTGTCATCTTGGCCTTGTGACTCATCATGCTTCATTTAATGAACATTTTTCTAAGCTTCTGCTGCTGCTGCTGATGCTGATGCTGCTGATCAAAATGACTCCTCTGACAACTCCCAGAAATAACAGTTCCAGGATAGAAGCTTCCTCATGTTCTTCATAATTAGCAGGAATGTGAGGAATTAATCTAGCAGTTGTCTTTCAGTCTTTTCTGAGTAGATTTTTCACGTCTTGACCATCTATGAATTCCAAAGACTATGTCAGGCTTCTAGGTTCTGTTATATTTGCTTTCTTATTTGATTGATTCTAAAAATCTGATTTAGTCTGTATTATAATTGTTTTGCATTTAATTTATGAGAGTTTATGTTCTCTATTTTCTTTTTAGTTTTAATAAATTGGCTTTTTGAAGAATAATTTTTTCATTGTCACTCTTTCTTTGTTGTTTGCCAATTTGTTTTCTTTTTTGTTATTCCTTTGAAATTCCTTTTTGATATGCAACATGTATTCAGTTTAGGCACCTCACAGAATGCTTCAAAAGATTTCTCCTTTAAAACCTTTAAAACCTTTGGCTGACTTTCCTGTTTGTTTACATTTAAAAAAAATAAATCTGTGGCTATTCATTCTTATGTTGTTTTAATTTTTATTTTTTTTATTAAAAACTACCAGATTTCTGTAGGTAATTAAGTTGAAGAAAATTTGTTTTCATGGAGAAGCTACTGTCAAGATGGCTCATTTCAATGTATTCATGTATCATTATTAATTACCATCACAAAAGTTACTTAGAAGAGGGATATCTGTCAAAAGTGTCTCTCAGGAAAACATAATCTGGCTGAAAAATCTGTCTAGGTGTCATTTGCAAAATACCTGCTACCAAGACAATATTCCTGTGAGCCAGTTATTACTTTCCGTGCAAATACCTGCCCCAAAGAGTTTCACAGGGTAGCCTCATAACAAATATACTGCAATAACTTAATCTTGAGGTGACAAGGTTTTAAAGACCAGGGACAATCTCCATACCTAAGAAGAAAATTCAGCTTACCCGTCAACAGCATTGATAAAATCTGGCTGAGCTGCAAGTACGAATTGTCATCAGGCAGCACCTGGGTACTACTCCAAGTTGTGAACAATCTTAGCTATGAAAGGTGTTGTTCTATCACTAGACAGGCTGAGGCTACTTCTGTCATCTCTGTCATCAATTTCTCCCAACTTGTCTTCCTACTCTCATCATATCTGATTTGAATTGCATTCAGGTTCTTAGGTACCATGTGTCCCTAAGTCAGATACTTGTATAGTGAAATTTTGAATGCCCTATTAACATACCACTGTAGAAAACTTTTGAGTACACATGTTGTACATTGGGTGAGAAATTCAATAAAAGGAGAAACTAGTCAGGTTCATTGCCCATAAGTTTTTGCACCTGTTGCTTTTGCCTACTGCCTACAGAGACCAGTTCAGTGAGAACTTCTGGTCTAGAAACTGTGCCAAAGACAACAGATCAAATTTTAAAAAATAGGAAAACTGTTTAAGGAGTAGAATGGATTAGTTCACTCTGGCAACTTCTGTTTTGGAATTAGGGGGTAAGGATCTTTCTTGGAGTAGAAATTTTAAATTGTAATAAGAAACACAATCATAGAACAGGATGGAAATAGGATAGTGCAAATTTTGCACATATGAATTCCTACATTTTTTCTTTTGAAATATTTGTATCACTTTTTTGTCAGCATATACAACTCAATTCAACCTTTTCACCTTCTTTTACTGTATCATCAAATACTCGCTTTCTATCCTGGATATAAGCATACTTCCCTTGGACTTCACCGATCTGTTTCTCATTCAGAACTGTCTCCCAACACACTTCTTGAAGAGTCCTTCTAGTGGCCCCTATCCAAGGCAGTTTTCGGCACCAGTACCTATTCACAGTCTCATTGATCTTCCTTCTTTTCTGTCCTGCCATCCATTTTCCCCTGGTTTTCCCTCTAACCTTTTGATGATCTGTCTGTGTGGCATTCAGAGACATCCTGCTGAGAATGGTCCTAAATTTGTAGTCCTTGGTCCACCTTCTGTACATTTTCACTAAATTAGTATCCAGTGAGATAGCTCTGAATTGTGAAGGATCATTGTAGAAGTTTACAGACTCATAGCAAATGAGAAAATCTATGAATATGAAATGTCAGGAATCCCTTTCAAATTTAATCCTGCCTGTCCAACCCAGCACAGCAATATAAATCTACAGCAAGTTTTTGAGTTTCTTCACTGTTGTTGGATAAATACTGAAAATATAGCTCTTCACGTTTTTTCCTCTTGCCTACAGGTTTTGTCCTCTTCTTTATATGTAAACTACACTGGCTAACAAAATACATTTCTGGTTCACTTTGTCCACTGAGGACCCCCTTCATGTGTTTTGAATTACACCGCTCCCAAAAAGGATAAAAGGTTTTATAAGGTATAAGATATTTATATTTATAGAAAGAACTAAAATCATAATAACAATATACTTTCTTTTTTGACCTAAAATGTGGTAAAATATTGTGGAAAAAGAAATATTTGTTCCTCTGAATCCTTCATAACCCCTGTGGGACACTTGGAAATTTATTTGCAAATAGAAAACACATGCATTGTCAAGCAGTGCCAGATAAGTTTGCTTACAAAGACTTAAGAGCATTTCAAATGTTCATGGTTATAGCAAACATAATGCTCTTCCAATAGGAAATCTATCCAGGCATGCAACTGTCGTTTACTTTTAAAGCCCACAGGATCTGAAATATGACAGCTCTAAAATGTCAGGTTTTTTTAAAAGCAGACTGGATAAAAGAAGCCATCTTTGGCTCTGTTGATGCTGGGACAGCTGCAAGACCATGGCTAACCCTACCAGAGGAGGCCTGGAAGGCAGAGAGGGCCAGGGATCATTCTCCAAGGGGTGTTTTGTATGTGCCTCTCCTACTTCAGAGATCTGATGGATTTTAACAGTATGGATGTAGCCAGACTGCTCAGTGGCCTCCCAGTCGCTCTGTTTACTGACACAGACGTCGTCATTTCTCCTGCATGGATAGTCAGGGTGCTTCCTGCACCAGTGTCTCCCTCAGGCCATGAGGAGGGATCAGCGGATGACAGGGTTGGAAGGCGAGAGCCTGGAAACCAGTGTCTGTTTCCACCCACTCAGCCAGGAAAAGAGCAGGTAGGGGGGAACTAGGGTGTGCCAGGATGGGACATGGGCCAGAGTCCATGGCTGGGCAAGGCAGGGCTATGGGGAGCTGGAGACTGGCCCTGATGCAGCATCACTGATGGCTCAGGGGACTAAAATGGGGTCCTGGGAAATGGATAGAGTGGTGGGAGCCCTGCAGGACTGAGATGGGGTCCTGAGCTGTGGGTAGGTGGGGGGAGACTCCAAAGGGATGGGCAGGGACCATCAGGGTTGTGAGTGCCCTTATGAACACAATACTGAAGTTTTGCTCCTCTTTTAATTCTTTTGTATGCTTCATTGTAAAATAGTGAGATTTTTACATATAGAGCAGTGGTTGCATAAAAGAAAAAGAAAAATCAGAAAAAAATCATTGCATGCCATTAAATACCAAAAATATAGCTGGCACAAACACCTTCTACAGCAGCCACCTCCTTCCCTGCTCAAGCCCTCCAGCAAGTGTCTGTCATCCTGCCCATCGCACCTCCTCCTATGAACAACATGAGGATTCGGGGACAATCGAGTTCCGAACAGCTACTGAACAGAGGGTGAATATAATCAAAGCGTACTGTACAGACACTAGTAAAATCCAGAAAACTGCTTCTGCTTATAGGAAGATATTGTGTTAGATAAGTGATCTATTTTTTCCCTCACTACCTAGAATATCTAAAATTTGAACCTGAAGACAGTCTGTACCTGTTTTCATGGCCCTGAGTGCCTCACAGGGAAGCATTCCACAAGCAAGCACTCTACTATTTTGAGCTTCAAACATCTGCCTTAAGCATCTGCTTTTAATCAAAGTGAAACCAATGCCCTCCCTCAGTGGACAATGTGATGCAGATAAAAAGGGTTGATGGTGTATTGACTGCAAAGCCCTCAGTTCTCTTATTCCCCACTTCAGATCCTTTGCCAAAGAACCTTGGTGTCATTTCAGCAACAACCTGAATCTAATGGTCAAAATTTCAAGGAAATGCCATGTATAAATACATTCTCTGAGATTAATTTTCATCTTACTCTTTTTCTACAAGCAGTGTTCATGTGCTTCTTTGAAAGAAAAAACCTAAATTTTGTCCATTCAAGATTAAAATAAAGTTTATCATCTCTGAAGGAGTTGTAGATGATTATTTATTGTGGTATGTACTGGCGGGAGTTAACCACATAATTTCTGTTAACGATGAAAAATGAGTAAGCAGTTCAAAGTATACCAATTTAAAAACACTCTGAACATCACAAATACACGTGTACATGGTGCTTCCAAAGTCCACATTACATGGGGAAAAATAAATCATTTTGCATACACGTAACAGCTTTTAAAATGCTCATTTCTGCTTCAAGAAACACTTTTTGCACTAAAACTAGATTTCTTCCAACTCTATTTAGCACAAATTGCATATGCTGTTTGCATCAGAGAATAAGCTATTTTAAAACATCAGATTTAAGTCAATGAAAATAAGACCATGGCCAGAATAATTAATTCTTTTAAAATTAGATGCTAACTGAAGCTGGGTGAAATCAGTGGGAAAACCTCCAAATAATATTAGTAAACTCTAGTCCATCAGGTCAAACCCTGGCCCTCACTGTGCCTTTTTATCATGATTGCCAGCTGAATCAAGAACTCACGCCCAAGCACTTCTTGCCACCAGGGAGTTACTGATGTCCTGCTAGAATCTGCTGGAACTGGCTCTCTCAGGGAACTTGGTTCAAACATGGTTATGCCGAGACATACTGCTAATGTATCCACAGCACAGCTGGTAACTGCAGCCACCAGGGATGTGGTAGAAAACGTTCTAGATCAACCAGCAACGCAGTATTGGTGGTTTTATGGAAGCTTTGTGTTTCTCTCACTACTCTCCAGCACTGCTTTTAGATACTTGCCTTTCTGTTTTTAACATTATTCCTTAGTCTGATTAATTGACTGTTACCTTGTTTTGACTGCTGTGTCCTTTCCACTGCTGAGTTGTGGAGGCCAGCTGGAGAGGTAGTGCTGGTCTAACTGCAGCTCAGGATGTGATCAGCTATTTCTCTCAAATGAGTCAGCAATGTTGGCTACGGTGTGCTGGGCAAAAACACATTTTCCCTTTTCCCTTTCTCTTGTTGATACACACAGAAAGAAAAAGGAGCGCTAATTCAGTTGCTCTGGTTTGAAAATCTGACGACAAGAGAAAATGCAGATTACTTTTGTGTTGTACTCTCTCCTAGAGCATGATTGCCATTACGAAAAAGTCAATAAAGTCTTTAAAACACACATTAACTATAAATCATTACTTTATACTCTGTTTTCAGAGCGGCTTCTGCAGAAATCTATTTCAGTTCTGTAGACGCTTATTACTTTATCCTTTTAAAATTCTGTCCCTATCGCATTTCTGCAACAAGGTTCTCATATTTTGAATATTGATTGACATTTTCTTCAGATTTTTTAAAATCTTTTGAACACAGTTCAGTATAAAGAAAACAGTCCAGAATATGAAGAACCTGCCATTTCAGGTGACAGTGGAAGCGGATAAGTGAAGTATATTTTCCAGCTGACTTTGTAAGTATCCACTCTGAATTCATTCAGTATTTTTATTGTCTCTATTACTGCAACAACTTGATGCTTGACCATATATATTTGAAGCTCTGCTAGTAAGAAAGGGATCCATAGGAAAAAGGAGATTTAATGAGAGTGTTCTGGGGGCTGTTCAACACTTGTTTGGGCTTCTAGAGTTCTTTTGTCATTTCTTCAGCTCCCAGAAAAAAATGCAAGTTGCACAAAGATGTGAAATACCACTTACCCTCCTCATCCCCTACTCCTGCGTTCTTGTCCTGAGTACAAGTTTTGGGCAAGGGGAAGTCTCACACTGAGATTATTATTTTGTCTTAGGTCAATTCCCAAGGGGCATATTATTTTGAAACAATAGCTCAATGGATAATTAGTGGCCCTAACTCTGATCTCACTTATTTACGTGTACGCCCAGAACAATTCCCTAAAAGTCAATGGTATTTCAGGGATGAAAATTTGGTTTATACTGAAGGAAGATTTCTAAAAACTCAAGGCAATCTATTTTTAAACAAGGCAGAAAGATATAATTTCTACTGAATTTATACTATTTAAATGAGATTTTCTCATTCTCTCCCTACTGCACAATATCGAAACTTAGTGCTACAAATACACTAACTTTGTAATCTAGAGACAATATGTGATATTAGAATTTTATGCAGAAGGCAGGCCAGATACGATTTCCCATTAGAGGATTGCACATGAAGACAGATGGATCCTTCCTTTCCAGTTACAATTTTTACTAGGCTTTGAAGAAAATTCAAGTACAAATGTGTTAAACAACAGCATGAATAGCATAGCAGGGTAAATGCTTTCTTGGCAACAATCTCTCAATTACATGCTTGTTGTTCATATCTTCAGCATCTTGTGCTGCATCACACTGACATCCTATCACAACCAGCCAATTTGCAACAGGCTTCACTGCCTGAGCACATGTTCAATAGCAACAAAATAAATTGTGCAACAGAACCATTGCCATGCATTGATCTCCTTTCACTGTCTAATCTACATTTCTAATACCACTTCAAAAGGCATAAAATGATCCCAAAGAGGCACACACTGTCTCATCATCTATCAAACAACTCTACAGTTTGAAACAATCAGGTAGCCTGTTTGGGGGTTAACAGACTATTTTTTGGGGACGGGAAACACTTTCCACTTATATAGATATGATATTGGCTTTTGATATCCTTTGTGCTTCTGATTTTCATTATTGTTTTTGCTGAACCTAAATGATTTTCTTTCTATCCTTTTAAAATTAGGAGTGGATAAAAATAGCAGGAAAAGTTGTAAGGAACAAGGTCATGAAAGCTCTATGTATTTAGATGAAAGATTTCTCTTCATTTGGATAAAGTCAGTGCAGCAGGCTTTTTTTAATGAGCTGTAAGTGATCAGGCAAAACAGATGTATTCATGCTATTTGTATATTTGAAAGAAAGAAAGAAAGCAGAGCCATTTAATTGTATTCGTTTAGAGAAGTTAAATTTTGACAGAAGAATTTCAAGTGATGTCTTTACACTGAAGATTCTTGTCACAGGCAAGCACTTTTCCTATTCTCTCCTCACACCAGGAAAAAACCCACACTTTTTGCGTCATTACTATTGCAATAGAATCTACCTGAAAAATTGGGAGAGTTTTTTCAGAAAATTGGTTACTTTTGTTGAAATAGTTTTCAGTAAGAATGACAGCTAAGAATAGGCTTGATCTAAACGTTTTGAATTTGGAAATTCAAAGCTCTTAATTTATAGGGCCTTGCTTCACATGTTATTTTCATACTTTGTATCCCAAGGTGGTGGAGGGGGAACAGAATAAATAAAATCATTGAATAAAACAGCTTTGTTTACACAGTTAACACTTTGCTTCATTTAACCCAAGCAGGTGCAAGATACATGAGGGACAAGGCAGTTAATGGATAGGTTAC
>JAWWMO010000121.1:63883820-63948688 GCA_035047845.1 Dendrocincla fuliginosa | reverse complement strand
ACAGTTAACACTTTGCTTCATTTAACCCAAGCAGGTGCAAGATACATGAGGGACAAGGCAGTTAATGGATAGGTTACAGATGCTACTTTTGGCCTTAAATAATACTTTACACAGCCTTGGAGAAGTAGGTCAATTAACTGGAATTACTCTTCACATTCGATTAGTATGGATGTGTTCCTCTGAGTGGAATTTATCTATGCTAGAGCCCAGCAAAATTTTGTTACATCACTCGGCTCTTACTGTAATGCATTATCATGCAAGCACTATCAATTTTGAATAGCATGAACTGGGTTTGATACACAGCAGGATACACAGTGAAGTTGCATGGCTGCCTTCCTGATGTGGGATCAGGAATGAGGCATGATATAAGAGCAGTTACAGCACTATTGTTCTCTGTGTAAACCCATTTTAGTCAGTCATTCAGTCCTAGGAACTATATGAAGCTTCAAATTTACTTTTTCAGTCACTTCACATTGAGAGTTAATGTGAAAGATGTATTCACCCAAACTACAAAATATTCTTGCTGGTGTCTCACTAAATAAGTGGGGATAATTTATTTTATTTTCTACTGGAGAAAGAACTTACAGAAATTTCAATATAACTATGTAGAAACATCTTTGTTAAAACGTGTATAAACATGTTTCATACATTCACACCATGACCATCTCTACTACTGCTTGCAGAAAACAAAAACTGTCCCGTTACAAATAAAGAGTAATCATCAAGTAATCTCATCAAGTAATAAAATGCTTTTTTCCAGAATCCATTCCTGTTCCAATAATATGGTTTATCTTTAGCTCATGTTGAAAAATTGCTTCTTATAGAGCTGTTAAAACCATAAAGTTCTCATCTGCATTGTTTTTAAAATCATAAAACACTCCTCTTTTCTAAACCATGTGCCCCATGGATCTTTGGGGGGAGAAGTCCACATCTTTTAAGCTGCCATGATTCAGAATTATGGCAACTGCAGTTTTCCTTCAGAAGTACTGGTTTCTGCATCAATGCTTGTGGGAATATATTGTTTCAAAGTAGTTCATGGAGTATAATTTTCAAAGGGATGTATGAAAACCATACACTTCCGATTAACGTTAATGGGAGCTTGTGTGGCTAAACATAGCTTTGAACATCCTGGTTAGAAGTTTATATCTTAGTGAGCTGCACATGGTTCCCCCACTCTAACCAGATGGCCTTTTTATAGATTGCAGAAGAGCCCTGCTGTGGATCAGCAGACACCATATTGAATGCTTTTCTCTACTATATATTTCAGAGGAGAGAGAGACCTTTTCTCTATTAACTATCATATTTCACAGGCTTAGTTTATTAATTATACATTATTAATATCTATTCTAATACAAGAAACTTCCTCATGCAAAATCAAAATAGTTCCTTTCTCACAGTAACTCCATCATGCACTGCCAAGTAGCCTAAATTGCTGTTGTATGGAACTATTATCAAACCTGCAACCCACTGTGGAAAGTGCTCATATAGATTTACTCACTAATTGCATACTCAGTGTAAGATTTTACGGTTAGTCTGTGCCCCAGGTGATAAATGATGATACATCATGACATAATTACAGCACACATCACTTGAAACCGGGCATGGAATAATAGGAGGCAAAGCAATGCTTAGTGGAAAAAGGCTAATGGCAATGTGATAAGATAGTATGAAAAATTATTGCTTGAGTAAGTGTATGCATTGAATTGGCATTCACATTTGCTAGCCTTGAGCTGGAAACTGTTATGATTAGGTCCTAAACTGCCTCAACTATATCACATTCGACGGTATATAAGAATCATTAATTATCTATGTTTGCCTGCTAGGTATCTAAGCAAATGGTCTTTTTGAAATATGAATTGATCAATCTTTCTTTTTCTCATTAAGGATCACTAAAATGCAACATCTGCACTACAGAAAGGCAAGTAATCTCCTGGTTAGACAACTAACCATGCATGATTAGGATAACAATCAGCACTAAAGGGATTCCATAAGGCTTTTTAAAAAAATAAAAATCTCTGTTCTCATATCTCTGCAGGTGTTCAAGGAATCCAACTCATTTTATTCCAAATATTAGTGTTGCCAACTAATTGTTTTTATAACAATAGCTTATGCAGAGCGTGGGAAACCAGGCTTTTATGTTTTCACTGCCTGTGTTCTGATTCAGGACTCAGCACAGAGATCCAAGATGTATAATAAACCTCTGATATCATTACAACCAAACTTCAAGCCTGTAATACATCATAATACATAATATAGAGCTGAATTTAATGCCTCATGTTTTCACTGATGCTATGCAAGGGGACAATAGAGATACATGTTTACAACACTTATACTTGTTTAAAGAATAGAGTTTTCTGCTCTGATCATATATTGCTTACTGGTCCAAATGGATGAAGTCGATTGTCATTTTAAAGTACTTATAAACTCTCCAAAAGTAATAGAGGTGAGTGCAATTTACCTTCAACTCCAGAACCAGGACAGTTTTTCTAATTTTATGGAATAACAGAAAAGATGGACAGAATAGCTTCACCAGTTTTGTGCTTCTCTCTGTTGGAAATCAGTGAGAGTCTTGCATTATAATCAGTGACCTTCGAAGCAGTCTCCAAAGATGGCATTCTTACATATCATCCTAAGTGAACTAAATCATGATTCTGGACCAGAATATTACTGAGATCAGGAGTATTTAAAATTTGGTTTTGTAGGGGAATCTTATCTTGCATCTCCTGATATATCTCACCATTAATATATTAGTTACTACTGGAAAAAAATAAAAAACACCACAAAAATTTCACTCAGTAGTATTCGTGTCATGATTTTATACATTATATCAGATTTAGGAAGTGTCATTGCTTTAAGAACCTCCTATTCTCCTAAACTTGCAAACTGTCATTTTAAGCATCAATGAAAAGTATGACAGCTGAAATATTGTTTACAAAATGTTCTCATTTTTATAGGTCAGAAAATGTTATTGGAGAGTTTTGCCAAAATGTAAATTCTATCGTATATTTTACTCATAAATATTGCTGAGAATTATCTTGAGAAGATAAGTGATATGAGTGCCTTTTTTTGTTAGTTGACATTTTTTATTACACACCTTCTCTAGAAATCAGATCACTTGAAAAACAACTGTGAATTGGAACCCTCAGGTTTTAAAAAGCAGAAAGAATATCACACTGTAAAAATATGATATTTCATTTGAGAGGCAAAATTTTCATTTGCATTTTTAGTTCTAGTTCTTGCATAATCTACAAAAACCCAATAATAAAGATCAAGTTTGCCATTTTAAGTATTTACAAACTGGACAGTGTAAAACATCATATTAGCTTAAATTCATATGTCTACTCATAGTCCAAAGAATAGACTATAATATGGAAAGGAAAAAAATAATCAGAAAGTGTTCAGCTCTTTTCCATATTTGTTCAATCACAGTTTATTATAGGCAAAGAAGTGAGCTGGGACAAAAATTTTCCAAGCCATTAATAAGTTATATATGTTCATAACTTCCTTTAAAAATAATACTAAATTAATATATATTTATTAAGCTATTTAATAGTACAGATCAACATTTTTTTTTTCTGAAGGCCACAAACGCCTCAGAAATCAGGCAATATGATCCTAATGTAACAAAGTAATCACTTACAGTCTTATGTAGCCATTTGTTCTGTTCAGTTCAGTTCATATGAATGAATCTCATAAGACAACGGAGTTTCGATTTTTGTAAAACTCATTCCTAATAAAATGGAATGAGTTTACACCTTGCACCTCTTTCGAGTCATTGATATAAACTAGCTTTCCAAATTAATTTTTATTTTTGGCACCTAGGAATGAAAAGATTGCTTTGTGGCAGAGAGTATTTCTGATAAACAAAGGAAAAAAATGGACCAGAAGATTCTAATATAAAATTCAGAATATGAAATAGCAGCTAGAGGTCTCAAGAGGTTTAGCCAATCATGTTGATTAAAACACCTCTAACAAAACCACTGTCAGTGATGTACACATGTCTTTGCTCCTTTGGGAGCATTTGACTTTCAGAAGAAAAGCATAGCAATTTAAAACTACCAATTAATTCTTTTCCTTCTATTCACATTATAAGCTCTGCTACAACTTCGATAGAACTTTCCTAATTATTTCCCACAGCTATCCTATTGTTCCTTATTCAGCCAAACATCTTTCTTTTATTGTTTGCTAACAGGGCATTTCCTGCAAGCACATTATAAAAAATCAGACAAAACTATGTATCCTGCACAGAGTACTCATCTGATTTGTTAGACTGAGCATGAATAAAGTTCAGTACAAACAAAGATTTGAAAATTGAAATAGCTAAGATGCCATTGGGAACTCTTGGCCATCAGTGGAAGAATTTTAAATGCCAAAAGTGTATCTATTCATCTTTCAATGAACAAACATGCAGTTGGAGCAGTATGGAATATTTTCATTCTAATCTTTACAATCAAATCAGACAGTTCAATTGCTGAGTGGTTTGTTCTCTGACTGGAAAAGAGAAACTTAGATTATTCACTGTGGGACTTTTTTCCTCATTTCACCCTGACAAGTCAGTGATCCAAAAACATATTTCTTATGTGGGACCAAACAATTCACAGGTAAATTATGCAGAACAGATGAAGCATACTCTACTCTCAGTCCTTTACTTTGTATTTATTATCTATGTGAATGAAAGATGGAAAGAAACAATTGTTTGGAAATATGGTACATCTTCTTCTTAGTATGACAATATGCAATACATGTTTTTATAATTTCCATATGCTTTGGAGGTGACAATGAACTTTGGTTATTATATTCACAGATTAAAGTACAAGAAATAGTAACTTCTAACAGTGGAAGAATTGGACTGAATAACTTAAGGCCCTAATTTCATCTGATCATTATCCTGGACAGTACACTTTGTAGTCATACCCAAAAAGCAAATTATAGAGAGTATCTACAAATATGACATCTATAAAAATCATTTCAACAATTGATGCCATCTTAGGGTTTTACCTGGAAATGTTGTAGCATGATGGTTTAAAAAAACGCTTATGGCAGAAGATATTTCATTAGTGGTTTTATAAAAAGTTTCAATAAAAATATTGTGGCTTTCTGTTTAAACATCTCATGCAGAGCAGTGAAACCAAAGATAACAATGCTGAGTTCCCAGTGAGAGGCAGGAAGATAAAAATCAACATTAAATAGAATTGGGAGAAAAGTAGTTTTATTGTCCAGACAGACACAAAATGTAAACAAGGAGTTTAAATAGTGAAGGGCATATTGGATCATAAAACATGCGTTTTTATTGACACCTTTCTGTACTGATTAACACAATGATCTTTTATCATACTTTTTATAGTGTTTTCTTCTACAACTATTAATGTCTTGGGGTTAAGAAATCTCTTTATCAAATGTCAGTTTTGTGTAGTGGCAGGTGATGGAGCTGATGTAGTCCCATAAAGATTTTACCTCCTGACCTTTAGAACAGTGATTTTATTGTCTAGGCAAACTTTAAAGTTAAGCCTTGGGATTAGAGAGCAATACAGATTCTATCCCGTCCTAGAAAGCTGGTGCCTGGAGGTACACATTCCTTGCTAGCTAGTAGAAAATCTTTGCCTATAATATTCACAAAACAAAGCATCACATTTTTTCAAATGTCCACACCATAGTGTTTAGAAGATGACAAGATTTCAGAGATTCTTTGGGTCTCGGCAGTGAGAAGACAAACTGTCACAGAAATCTTGGTTTGCTTCCTAACAAATGCTTTACTTACTGTTTCTGTTGGACACAGTTTTAGTGGACTTCAGTGGAAGTTCAATCAGTGAGTATGGCAGCTCCAATAGGACACCTTGACTGGAAGTGCCAGTTTCCGGGGACTGAAGTTTGTTAGTATTACGGACACTCATCACTTGATTTAGAAATGTGATCTAATCTAATCTATTTGTTCTTAGATCTTTCTACCTTGTGATCAGGTGAATTTGGAGCCTGTCCCCTTCTCATGCAGGTGATTTTTATACAGTGAAACAGCTTCATCAGAAGGGAGTGAAAAAGTTATGCTGTGGTACAACCAAGTGCTTGTCATCTTGCCACCGCTGTCAGGGAGGCAGATAATGGCTCAACCTCTTTTTGAAACAGGTGAAGTAGAAGATATGCCTTTCACTTTTGAGGTGAGGGCTTTCAAGTAGCTTGAAACCTCTCATTAGAGTCTATGGCTCTAATGAAAGACTCTAGCATGCTCAAGGTTCTTTTCCATGCAGAAATTGCACCTTCTCCTTTCCTCAACAGAATCTGATACCCCTTTACTTCCCATACTTCTTTCTCTACTTACTGCTTTGCCACCACAATAAAAAGCAAGCAAAGTCTTACTATACTATATCTTCCCCTTCCTACCTGCTCCCAAAAAACTTCTATAAACACACTTATGAAATATCAACTTTGTTGGTTTTATTTCATTCTAAAGCTATGCAGGATCACTCCAGAACAATAAACTCTCCTGGAACTAAGAGTACTGGGAACTGTTCTGCATTGTCTTCTCACCTAACAGTTGTGTCTACAGAAGAGCTGTGCTATGAAAGCAGTACCTTGTTCAGGCACTAAAATAGCAAGTTCCTGTTGGCCCCACAGGGCTCCTCTGCACCCACCATGATATCTGAATTTATTTTAACCCAGAAAATCCTGATTCAATCTCAACACTCGACAACGCTCAAACTTCTGACATTTTCTTCAGTAGTTGCTCTGGATGTGACTAGATTTTGATTCTAAAAGTGAAGATAATAAGTAATCCTTTATATATCCAAGCTTTTTGAGGGGCAGACACTGAGCTCAACCAGAGTCTTTATTTGGTTTTCTTTATTTGGAAAATGGCTGGAAAGCAGGTTGTTTCTGGTGCTAGTGAACTCAAGACATGAACAATCTCCACTAATAAGCTTTCATGTGCCTAGAAATGCTTCCCATCATTAAAAAGATATCACTCGTGCATGAAATGCTAAATTATTCTGTGATACAAATGGCTTATTTGTGAATTTTGGTACCACATTTACATTCTGAGTAAATACGGTAGGAGTAAAATCTGTGGTGTTTCAGTAATGTTTTGGATCACAAAAATTGCATATTCTGATTATCGAAACAACACAGTGTTGGATATATTTGAAATCATGGATATTTCTTTCCTTGACTGAAGATAGAACAAATAAACTCTTGCACACAAATCTAGAGTTTTTTTCATGTTTAAACTAGATGACTTGAATTCTTTTAGTATACAACACTGACATTTTCAAGTCAAGAAAACAGGCAGAGAATAAATCTGCTGGAACTGCCATCTTACAAGGTAAAAATCCCAAATTTTGGAGGGACAATTAATTCTAATGTGAAGCTTCCTTCGCCTACATCACTATGAACTGGAAAAGAAGAAAAATATGCTATGCAAAGTCAAACACAAAACTATACTCTCTGTCTTGTCTTGTGTGTTGACTGAGATATGGGAAGAGACACTAGAAAGGACTAAGTCCAAGAATTAAGATCTCCCTGTAAATCTCGCTTTCCATCTACAGTAAGTTCTGAGCAAAGAGCAATGCATATTGCTTCATCTCGTGTCATAAAACCAGAGAACCATAAAATATCTGTGACTGGAAGAAACCTATGAAGTCACTGGACTGAATTCCCTAATGAAAGCAGGGCCAATCTTGTCCTGGGGGGCATCAGGCAAAGCATCTCCAGTCAGTTTAGGGAGGGGATTGTCCCACTCTGCTCTCCACTGTGTGGCCTCATCTTGAATATTGTGTGCAGTTTTGGGCACTGCAGTATAAGAAAGATCTTAAGCTATTAGAGATCATCCAGAAGTACCTACATGAAGGCAACAAGTAAGCCCAGACACCCACTGAATTTGTTAAAGAAATTATGTAATCATCATTTATAGGTCAGTCATCTGTGGTGAAAAAAATAACAAAACAAAACCCCAAAAAGAAACCCACAAGTTTTGCATGGCAAAAGGCAACGAAATCAAAAATAGCAGAATTAAAGTCCCATGCTGCAGGGACTGGGCAATTCTTTTTAATCCCAGAAAAAGAGGGTTTCAAAGGTCAGCGGGTGTTAAACCTGAACACTAATGATCTTATTCCATGGCGTCCAATGACTGGGAAAAGGGCTAGGGCATCTTAGCCAGTAAAATATCTCCTCTAACTACAAACTCTTTTCCAAGTTGAAGTTACTCAGACATGTAATATGGCTCTTCTATCTCATTCAGTCAAATACATTTAGGAATTCAATGAATGAAACTAGACAGAGGCAACTACAGGCAAGCAGTGATGGTAGAATATTTTTCTTTTCTAAGAAGGAAATGTAGGTTTTCATCTACATAGACTTTCACAAGGTATTGATCACAACTATATTATTTAAATTCAGGCAACTTTTTAAAGTTTCTGAATTTTGTTTTCCTATAGGCCAAAACCCCTCAAATGGTTGCATCTGTTTGATACTAATCGTAACTTTTACTCTGCAGTTTGACTATTCAAACCCTGGGTCTGTTTGGTTACTAAATAGCCCAGTTTCTTCTTTGTCATCTCAAGTCAATCCAAACTCGATTCTTTTATATTGTATCTCACACTGTAAGTACAAAGCTATAGTCTCCTCTATACTCATTTTCTCCCTCTCTCTTTAGTTCTCACACAACTATTTGTCTGCTCATGCCTCTACAAAATATTTTTGATTTACCAAAACAGCGTACTTTGGGAAAAAAGATTTAAAAAAAAATTCTCCCAGCTGCAATGAACCAATAGCCTGTATATAGAAGTTCCTCAATATTGCTTCATGCTTTTGTTTTATACTATTTATGTTTACAAGAGAGACTGATCATATGCAGAGGGAAACTCAATATTGTTGATCAAAACAAGGTTTTTAATACGTAACCATGCATGAGGTCTCTCAGGATCTTGGCTTTTTCTTTCTACCCTGTCAAGAAATCTACATGGGACACTTCATCTCTGTAAATTAGAGGACTTGATTATTTTTATACCTTTACATTGCACGAGGTATCTGTAACTCTTTATAATATAATGATCTTGCCTCACAATCAATATCATGAAACCTACCTTCTGATGCCCACAACGACCCCCATATCTGTAAAGGGTAAGGTGACACCATTACACTGGCACTGCTTTCACTGCCAAGAAAACTAAAAGGCTGAGCAGGGATGCAAGATTGGACAAGTGGATCTCAAAATTATATCAGGTTCCTGCTTTTACTTAGAGGTGAAATGATGTAGAGAGACCGTCCATGTTTACTGTTGGTTTTCTGATCTATCTTTCAAAAAAACACCTATGACATTTTCAACTGTCCTGTTCCAGTGCTTAGCTTCCTGAATAATTACAAAAGCCTGTTTAGTATTTAATACAAATCTTGCTTACTAAAAGTTAAGCTAATTATTTTTTCTGGTTTTCCTGGGAATATGAAACAAACTGATCATCAGTCTTGCTATAACAACATTTGAATTGTTTCCAATTTATTTATGTTTTACAAGTATGGGGAGAAATATTTTTGTCCAGGTGGCAGAAATATAGCACAAGATAATTTTTAGATTCTTGAACAGTTTATAGTAGTTTACAACACTTTTATATTAAATTTTTCAAAATGAAAGTGATCTTAGAAAATGTTAATGCAACTATTTCAGCATTTAATCTAGAAAGGAATGAAACAAAATGTTTCAGCATTTTTCCTATTGTCAAAATTCTTTGCTGAATTATATTACAATATTCATATCATATTGGTCTCCACAAAACTGTTTTCATATACGCACTGTTCATCCTCCTTCAGGGTATATTTCTAGTTTACCTTGAGTAACTGATGATTATCTTTAAATATTTTCTTAGATCAGCTTTAAAAATATCTTGTAATCATTTATTATAGACCATATGTTTCAAATTTTCTTATAGGATATCAAAAAGGAATGTCAAAAGTCAAGTTACCTCATGTATCTAACCTCTTCATCTGTTGAGTCACTCCCTTTTAAAGACGGAAATTAAACTAATTTAACATGCTTTGCTCTTGAAAAGTTTAGGTCTGCCATTTCCCCTCATCTTTAAGCATTTACAAATTGATTGTTTAATTACATGTTTCAGTATCTTCCTAGCTACTATCATTAGTTTGAATGTGATGGATTATTATTCTTCCTTCTTAACCTGTAAGACCTAAACTTGTTTTCTTCAGTCCTCTTGAATATTAATTGCATTGAAATTCAGTCTTTATTCATAGATCTTACTGAAGGATTTCAGGCCATTTAAACTGTGTTTTCACAAACTGTTTCATGAAAAGCCATACCAGATAGTCATAGTCCTTCTGTGCGTCGAGGAATGTTGTTCTGCTTGTCTGGCATTTGGGTATATGGTACAAAAGAGATGTTTCTCATGTAGCTTTGCTTATTTATATGAAGGGGACCCTTGGACCAATTATGTTCACTTTTTTTGAAACCAAAGACAAAATACCATGGAGACCATCTGTAGATCAGCCTTAATCTCAGCACCAAGCTCTTTCCATGTGTGATTTCTCTTGGGCCTTTTCTGTTCATTATGGACAACGAATTTTTTCAATTGCTTTGATTTTCTGCATAACAACTAATTCTTTATGTTGGTACTTTTCCTCTGTGCCAAGTTCCCTCTTGAATGATAATCTTATTTTTTTAATTTTTTTTTGAGGGTGTGGAGCCTTATTTAAAAGAATTTTCTCAATATGGAGACAGCTTGCAGATTTTTTGTGTCTGTATCTCTTATTCAAAGGAATCTTTAAGAAGATCTCTATCCTCTCATTTAATTTAAGTGCACTAACCTTTATATCTGAGGATATTCTTATGAGTTTCTTGAATACTGAACAAAGAAGATTTTTTTCCTTAGTCTAATATGGAGATAACTGTCCCTTACAGTAATAAGAACACATTCATTAAAATTTTTCTTTATAATCATATAGACATTTAGGTTTCTCATCTTTTTTCTTCTTACTAATTATTAGTTGTACAGTACCTAGTAAGCAACAAACAGCTCACTAGTTTCCCTGTCCTCTCTTTTCTTCATATGGCCAGCAATGGATTTGCCTTGGATCTGACTGCCATTGCTTCTATTGAACATAGGGCAGGTTTTCATCAGCTTCTCACAGAAACACATGCAATACAGCTGAAATGAACACACACACATACACACATCTTTCTTTCAAATACACACCAAAGTATGTGAGATGTTTACTTCTAGTGGAATTTTTCTCCTCTACTAGGAGCTTCACTTCAAAATCACTGGAGGTAAACTTGAACGTGCAATGGGAGAATAGAGTTGAGACCTTTTTTGGATTATTTGGTTTGGCAGAACCGCTAACTGGTTCCATAAATACAGAGAAACCTTTTTGTAGTAGAAATAAAAAGAAACTATGACAGTGATACCAAGTTCTACTTTTTGTTTTGATCTGGACCCTCACCTCCATTTGCTAGAGAATTGCAAGCCTGTTTAAATGTAGAGTTTGCATTTAGTGGGGCTGGAATTTACAGTAAGGTAGACATGTGATTGGAACTGCAATTCTCTTTGAAAACTAACTTCTACTTGGAACTCATATATGGTGTTAAAAATCATTTCCTTTCAGAAAGGTTCATCTGTAGACCAAAATTATTATAAACAGTATTGCTTGTTACTAGGTAGAGTGAAGAAAGCATACACAGTAACCAGAGCTCATAAAGTCCATTCCAGGTAAATCTGCAAGAGGTGAGCAGTGTCTTGACTTGTCTCAGTGACAGAGTGATTTTGTTCATTGTTTCAAGTGGGCTGTTATAAGTACGTATAATGGGCTTCTGAGTTTGTTTGGTCCTGAAGTGTATAGAGAGATGAAAAAAGGTAGAATGCTTTGTAATACAAAATGCACGTTACTGTTTATAGCTAGCATGCATTATAAGACCTTTTAAAATATTTTGCAATTGTTTTATGTCTTTCCATTCCCAGGCTATGCCATCAATTAACTTTATGTAAGTAAATGAAGTTATGTTAGTGCTGAAGTAGTAAGGACTATATTTGAATCCAAGTCTTTTCTTGGCCTTTGAAGTTGCGTGTGTACAAAACTGCTCCTTCATGTGCATATGGTTACAGATTTGACTGACTCCAACACCTGCACAAACATGTGGTGTTATTACCTTAGTGAATGTCTGAGTGCCAGATCTCCCACATCTTGTAGTGGTAGTGTTGAATAGAAAGTCAAGTGTGGGTGCAAGTGTTTGCACTTCTGGATACGAGAAAGTGGAATTGTTCGTGCAACTTCACAAATACATAAAGGAACCGGCAGGTTGAATATCTGGTCCGTGGGGCTGAGTGACAATGGCTGCATAGGTACAGACATCTCAACTCACAGTGGCAACCTTCAGCACACACTGACTGTATGTGTATCTACACCTAAAATTACCTCACCCATGTCAAATTTGAATTCTGGGAAGTCAAAGTCTAAGTGCCTTGAAGGCTAGGTGGTGAGCAGGACCAGTTTCCTACATCTACCCCCCAAACCAAAATTCATGCTGTAAACCAGATGTATGAAAAAGCAAACAAACAAAAAAAATACTACCACCCCCAGCAAAATAAAAAAAAAAAAAAAGAACCCAGGCCCCCATCACATTTTTCTTCAGCTATCTGCCTTCCTCACACACCTTCATAAATTTCCAGTTTGCTTTCAGAAAGTTTCCAGAGATTATCTTTTGCTGCCTTTTCCTCTCTCTTCAGTGTTTTGTGATTTTTTTCTCCTCATTAAGCTGCTCGGAACAATTTTTAACAGTGTAGAGAGAAACTGTAAAAAAGACAAAATTTTTTCCAAAGGAAAAAACCACCTGCACGTGAGAGGTGGCTACTGGCCAGAGCTTTATTTCAAAACTCTATTTAATAATGAGCATTGAGCTAGCCATAGTTTGTGACTTTAATAGAGGCACTTTTAAAATGGAAGTGTTGATCAGGTTATAAGCTGGGACACACTGAAGGGTATTGTCAGACTCAGTATGCAGTGCCTGGAGAATGTTAACACAAGAAACTCAATTACTTTGAGACTAAGTGAATAATAAGTTGAAATACCATGATTCCTCAATTGAGGAAAAAGATATTATTGCAGAAACTTACCCTGCTTGACAATGGTGAGCTTAGAAGGTGTAGGTCACATTCTTGTAGAAACACTGACTGTATTAACAAAAGTTCCTGTGTTTGGAAAGCAATCTAGAAAAAAAAAATACTGAATGGAAAACACAATTCTCTATGAAACAATTACGCCACTTGTCTTAAGTCTACTCAGGCTACTGAAAATGTCTAATACATTAGGAATCTGTTTGGAAAACATCATCTACCATAATTCTGTGAATCTGCACTGCTGCCTTACCTCATTTACACTGACAGATTTTGTCGGCTTCTGCTGACTGGGGTCACTGTGATCTTGTCTCTTTTTATGGGAGGAGATGTCTCCTGGCCCAGTGTTGATGGGGTAGTGGGTGTCTACTGTATAGTCATTCAGAAAACTTCCTTTTCTAAACTTGCTTACTCCTCTTTTTTTTTTTTTTTCTTCTTGACTTTTGAGCACTCTACATTTTCTGCACTAATTTCAATCTGTTGAAGGACTAATATGTGATGAAGTGTGATAAAAATGCCAGGTAAGCCCAGTTTACACTGTTCCTTCACCTGTGGAGGTGAAAGAGGATATTCTTGGGAAAGGAAGTACCTTTCATGGAGCAGTGGGCATAATAGTAAACAGCTAGTTAAGGAGGTGAAAAGGGTGACTGGGCAGAATGCTGGGGCATCTACATATACTGGGATGCCCTGAAAGTGCATTTTATTTTCCATTGCATGTTTTATTTAAAAATATTTTGTAAGCTTACAGTTTAAAGTTATTTTCTGTGTAATTTCTCACTTGTAAATAATTCACTGAAGTGGAAACGCACCCCAACTCTTACAACTTCTCCATGTTGTTTAAGCAAATTAATGCAAACTCTTATCAGTGTCATGATTACACTTTTTTCAGTTAAAGATTCACATAAATTAGATCGCTGTAACAATTAGTCTCAAACAGAAAACTAAAGGTCTGTAAATAATTAACTCAAAAGAGATCTACTTAGTATACTTAGATCAGTAGGAGAGAAATATATTTATATACATTCATCAAAACAAATCAAGCACCTTTTTGAATGAGTCATATTCAAACCTGTACAAGTTGGTCACTAGTTTTCTAAACCTGTATCTAAGTGAATTTGCAGCGAATGCATTTTAAACTTCTAATGTTGAAGGCCATCTATCATGCATACCTGAAGTGTTGATTTTGTAAGGCTTGCACCTTCCTGTTGAATTAACTCTAAATCTGGCACTAACTGAACACAAAGGACTTTCTGCCAAACCTTGTCCAATTTGGTGACATCAGCAGACATGACAAATCTCATAACTATACCATCTCCATTCCTCTTCTCTATTTTTATATGAATCTGTAATACGTAATGGCAGCATGCTTTTCCTTTGAGCCAGTTTTAACACTTCAAATAACTAAAATAGCAGAAATTTTTGTTTGGTTTCAAACTGATGATCTCTTTAGTATTCGTTTGCTTCCTAACTTGCAAAGAATGAAACAGATGTGCATTTATGAGACTACTTCTTCTTAGAACAAGTTAAGAACTGGTTTCCAAAAGTCATGATCGGCTTTGATTTCTTGTCTAGACATATTTTTAAATTGGAAAAGAGAAAAGGAATGTTTCCTAGTTTTTATAGTATGACAATGATTTGATTAATGTTGCATTAAAAAAAAAACCCAAACAAAACAGAAACCCACCTACTTGAGGCAAGCAAAGTTGTGTTCTGCAATGCAAGGATTTCATCTCTCATTGCAACAATCTGATATTTATGTGAGGCTCACACACTGTTGACTGACTGATCCCATCAGTGATCTGTCCTCATGAAACAAACCAGAAGGGAGTGGTTGATATTTTTGTCAATGTATACATAAAAAATGTTGCTGTCTGAAGTTTGTTAACACTTTCCCTTGCATGGAAGAAGAATTTTACTGGAGAATATTGATATCCAGATTTCTCCTGAATTTTTCTTCCGTATGCAGTGACCATCAATTAATTTCCGTTGTCTTTCTTCACAGATAGAAAGGAGTTCAGCTCAGGCTGTTTTCCTGTACATGCTGGTTTGCTTCAACCAATACTTGAAAAACCAAGCAAGAGAAATGCAGTGAGGTATAATGAGAAAATCTCCAAGGATTTAGAACATGGGTTCCAAAAGTATGGTCCAGATGTAAATTGTCACTGACATATAGACCTTAATGGAATCATGCTGATACATGCCAGCTGAAGGTCTAACCCAAAATGTTCATAGGAAGACTTGAATATGTGAAACTCAGTGTCCAGTCAAGAATAAATTAACATTCTTGGACAAACCAGATCACAGAGATTTGGAAAGGATCTCCACTAGCTGGCATTGATTTTAAAAGTATTTTTAAGCATCTTTTATAGTGCCTGATTCAAACCCAGTGAAGTCAGTGGAACAGCACCCTTTAATGGGTTTGGAATCAGGCACATCATGAAAACTGTTCCACCATATGTTTCAATGACATTTAAGCTCACTCATCTTCTTTGAAGAATTTTTATTCAGCTACTCACAGCTTGAGATTCTCAGTTCTTTGGACATTTTTGGTCTATCTCATTCTTGTTTGGAAGAAGCTGGAATGAGAAGAACTCAGGAAACCTTTTTTGCTAGGAAAAACAGTAAGTTTTCTGGGATTGGTTTGAGGTATTAAGAATTTTTTTTTAATGCTAATTTAATTATGACTGCTCAAATTTTGATAAAAAAATAGAATACTACTGATGTTCCAGAGATTGAGAAAGTTTTGAATTTTTTTTGTTTGTTTGTTTGTTTGTTTGAAATGAGGAACAAAAGAATCCAGACCCTACATTTTGCAAGATCATGTAAGACCATTTTTGTATTCATGGTAGCTTTATTGATAGCCCCATTCATTATGGGATGATTATCCTTCAAAATTGTAATAATACACCACTAGAAATAGGGATGTCTTTATTCTCAATAGTCTTACTGTAACAGTGACACAGCCATTTGGGGGACGATTCCAACAAGGTCATTATGATCCTGTAGGGAAGCAGACATATTTATGCATAAACTTTCACAGAATCATCTCATCTTTAACAGCTTAAAATCTCCTATGAACTGATGAATATCTAAAAAGAAAAACTAGTTATTACTAGAAAGAGCAAATATAAATGGAAAATAAGAAAAACGTGTGTACAGAATTCACGTCTGGAATTCGTTTTTCTGTGTTACAAGACATTAGTTAGTCTAAAACTAAAAATAAAGACAGCCTGAAAAAAATCCTAATAGTGTGGTTTCTTTTGAACTTCAAATTGACACAGACATTTTATGGGGAGAAAAAAAAAAAGTAAGGCAAGACATCTACCAGCGTGAAACAGTGAATGTATGCTGCAAGTGATATATGAATCCCCTTAGAGTGGTGATAACTTCCATATTCAGCAGAGGTGGATTTAAAATGTGGTTGAGTCATGTTAGTTTTTGCTGTCAAATCATTGCAATTTCAAAGGCATGACCAAGGAGTTATGTACATGGAATATCTTACTGTGAAACAGGGAACAGGACCTGTGGTAATAAAAATATTTACATCTACACACACACTCTTAAAAAAAAAACAGACAAGCTCCCCTCCATTCCCTACTGCAAACCCCCATCCTCCACTACAACAACCAGCTTAATAACAGAAACCCAAAAACATTATGGTTATCAAAAATTTTGCACTTTGACCAGTGTCCTTGATTTAAGGGTTTTATCTTCCTTTATAAAAAAACCCAAATATTTATAGACAATTGTGAAACAAATAACATTTGTGCTGTGTTATCACCTTAGATTCTGGACTGAGGAAAATAGCATATATTTCTGGATAATGGTACTTCCTTCAATTTATTTTGTCTGTCAAGGAGCCTTCATGATTCTTCACAAAAATATTTAAATATCATAGCATGTTCCCATTGAAGGAGGTATTCACATCAGAACACAAAAGTTTAAGTGGGCTAATTTACGTAAATAAGCATGTGATGGGATTTCTGAAACCTCTATGTACCTAATGAACATTCACAATCTCTTAGACACCTTCTCCCTATACAGTCAACAGCTACATTAGCACACTACCTCTCTGAGGTAGTAGCTGTGTCCTTGTTTCCCTTTGTAAAATCACCATTTTCAGCTGGACTGCATTTTTTGAAAGCCCTATAAAGTGTTTCAGGAAAATCAAACAAATTAGTTTAAGCAACAAGTTTTTGATAACCTAATTCATTTGGTTAAAATGGATTAGGAACAAACTGTACGTGGGAAGGAGGGGTTAACAACTTCCAGCAGAGAGGCCCCAGGAGCACTAGGGCTGGTAACTCAGCCCCTCTGTTGAAGCCAGTAGAAGGTGAGTATAGCCAAAGTCTCTTCAAAAAAGCATCCAAAGGTGTCCTCCAGAGATAAATTAAACTAAATGCACAATTACATCTAGTGGGTAAGCATATAAAAGGAAAAGTTGGTCGATATTACCCTATTGGATTGCTCTGTTTTGTGTTGCAGTTAGAAGTCAACTTGATACGATGCAGCCCAGCATAAGCACATATGGAATGAAATGCGACATGCAATAAACAAAGTATTTTAAATGAAACTTTTTATAGCCTTAAGAAATAGAAGAAACAGTCACACACTGCTCGTTAACTTGTAAAAGTAGACACAATGGCTTGTTTTGTAGGAAATTTCAGTTCATGCCCATAAATCAAGTAACAACGTAAGCGGTTCTGATTCTAGTTTGTGGGAAAATGTTTAATTGCTTATTTATTTGATTTGTTGCACTAAAATATATCCTTGTATGATGCATTCTTACATCTTGTGTCTGCAAAGAGGAGAGAGATGTTTCTTAAAAGCATTTTTTAGAATGACTTGGTATCGGTCCAGTGCTCTGATGTCACTGGAACAGAAACAGGACTCTGTCTGGATTTATTAGAAGGGGAAAGGCTCTTTTTAGTTTTCTCTGTTTTATTGCATCTTTCTTGACATTAAACTCCAGTACTCAGCACACCGTATAGCAGATGTAAAGTTTTGCTTTAAAGTACCATGCCAATTACTGCCACATAATGTCATATAAATTATTGTAAACTATTAGATAAAATGCATTAATAAAATCAGCCTATTAAATACTTGCTCCTTGATTGGATTTCTCCTTTTAAATCAGCACATTAAAATTATGAAAATTATTAAATACTTGCTCCTTGATTGGATTTCTCCTTTTAAATCAGCACATTAAAATTATGAAAGGTAATATATTTTTTACATATAGCATATGTTTGCTTGCATAGTAAAAATAACAAAACATAAACTCTCATTATTACTTATTATCAAATAAATTTTCTAATAGAAAGACTTTTAGCAGCTCCTATAAGCTTTATCGCAAGATTACATGCTTCCTCTCTAGTACTGTTGCAAGATAAAGGACAGATGTCACAGATCTCTTCTCAAAACATTCATACTTTCTCTAAATGTCTTATTTTTATCTGTAAGCTATAAAACTGCAAGTCAAACTTGTAAATTTCATCCCTGGCTTCAGCACCTCACAATATGCATCATTTATCTTATTCTGTTAAGTAATGTCAACTCACATTTCATTATCCACCATTATAGTGCTGTTGGAGATTGCTTTTGCACACATTGGAGAATGCAGCCTTATTTCCTATCTTCTGTACTTAAGGTTAAAATGTCCACATTACTTTATTTACAAACATTTAGATTCAAGGCTCAAATGTAGTATGAGAGTAATTGCGACTATTCACCTTTAGTAGCAATCATAAAATCTTCTGTTCAAATAAACCTTTATATACTCATTTAATTATTCTGTTAAAGGTCAGAATAGTCTTCTGCCTGCTAGAGAATTAAACAAAACAAATAAAAAGATATTTTAAATTAGACCTCTCCAAAGCATAGCATGTTTCTATTTGTAAAACCATCCAGTATTATTAGTATATTCAATAAATATCGTCATCAAATGGCATCTCTGACATTAGAGTGAGAAATATATTTTAGTCAGCCAAAGTAGGTATAGAATTTTTTGGCTTATTTAGAGAAGAATTTGGAGCATTTTTAAGATATTTCTGAAATAACCGTTTTGGATGATCATGCACAAAATATGTATATGCTTTTGGATAAATGTCTGTTATAGTTTCTTTTAACCTCTGAGTACTTTTATATAGCCAAAAATTAGATCAAAGGGAATGCTGAGTGATTGAGGTAATAATGCCGGTGGGAAAAAAAGGGGAAAAAAAAGCAGGGGGAAAAACCCCCAAACCTACGTAGAAAGTAGATCATCACAACAAAAAAACTCCATCATGGTAGTAAGTAATCTATGTGCTAGCTTTTTGGAAATTTTGAAATTTTTTTCTGAATTGTTAGCTAGCCATACAATGTGCTTTCTCCACCAAATCTCATCTAAGTGTGATTTTATTGACAGATCTAATTTTGAGCAGTATGTCATATACTGTATCCTCCATGATTCACTCAAGACAACAATTAAGAGCACGAATTTATAGTTTAACTGTGCCTAAAGAATGTGCTTTAGAGCTCTCTGAAGAGCATGGAGAGAGTCAGTTGCTCTGCTGAATTTTTTTGCTACTGTTTAGGCAGTGAGTTTGAGCACATATAACAGACAACATTCCTAGTGCTACTGGGGTGAAAGGCATTGCAGGTAAAGGGAAGACAGCAAAGCCTGGCAAGAGATGTGATAACTTTTAGTTTAATCTGATTAGGAGTACCTGGGAGCATCTGAATGAATCACTGTTTCACATTAGTTTCCCAAAGTCTTGCGCAACAATAAATAAGACATTAGTAAAACAGAATGTTTTGGAGGCAAACAATTACTCCATTTCTAGTGTACCATAAGTTTGAGAAAAACTATAAATCATATGGTTTCTCAGAAAATATTTTTACAATACACATAATGAAGGAATTTGTAGTTTAGAATAAGTAAGGAAACAGTAAACCTATTGTACAAAACAGAAGTTGGCTTAGTTAATGTAATAAAACAAAGGCTGAAAAGGAACGTGACTCTTCTGCATAAAATACGAACAGCTCAATAGCAGGGAGGGAAAAACAATGCTGGCACAGGAATAAATAGGAGAAAACTGACCATTAATAAATTAAAGCTGAAAACTGGAAGTCTGTTTCTTGCTGTCTCTATAAAAGCCCCAACAAATGTACAAGTAAGGGTAAAAAATGTAACTGGTTTGGAGGGGAAAAAAATTATACATTTAATTTGAATTTAAGATTTACATTCTTATGTTCAGGAAGATTGATTCATGATACTGAGCATTGTGAAAAAAATGGGGGATTTCGATCAGGAAAATATATTTTTATCCCCTTTGCATTTGAGGTTAAATTACTCCATGCAAAAGCAATGGTTTGTTGTGCAAGTGTTTCATACACAGTACATAGTTGCATCTAGTTTCACACTAGATACATTGCTTCATATGGTTAGAAAAAATTTATGTTCTTTCAAAAATGTCCTGTCTAAAATGCTCGTAAGAACTCCAGTCTACAACTGGGCTTACTGAGGCTGAGTACTTTTCACCAGAAGAGAAAAGGGTTTGGGGCTGGGTTTTTCTTTTAAGTTCTTGCATTTGCCTGGGGCTAGATAAACCTATGTGACTCTTCATTTGATTATTTTTTCTTTTTTTAAAAAAAGGAGAAATTACTTCTGCTATCACTACATAATGAATTTACTCTGAACCAATTGTGGCTTTAACCATTTTGGATTTGAAGTAACAAGAGACATTCCAGAGATTCTGACCTTAAAGTCAGAAACATGTTAACAAGCCATAAGTATGCTAGCAAGATATTTTAAAAACAAGAAATTATGAGAAGAATATATTTTATTTATATCCATTCCCCCAGCCTGTCTAGGAGACAAGCAGATGTATATTTTTTTCCTAGCACTAGAGCACAAATTTTTCTCTAGAAAAAAACCCCAACTAAGGCTGGATGTTCTTCACAGGGTTCAAAGCAGATGACTTGCTATCAGATTTCCTTTTTTACTGCATAATGTTTAACTGCATCCAGTGCTTCTTTCAGCTCTCTTTGGGCTTGAACAAGATTAAAAAGAAAAAGACTGTAGCACCTTAGGAATGGAAATTCAGGAATTGCACTGCATTTTCTTCCTGGCAAGTCCCACAGGGACTTTTCCCCCAGGAACTACTGGAGTTTTCTCGAGATAAGATGGAAACCTGTGAGTGAGGTGCAATGTATGTACATCCAGGAGCATTGGCCCAGGCCTAAATTGTTCTTTTCCCATATTCTATACATATTTGAGAATGCACAACGGCTCCAGGCATGTCATTTAAATTTGACTGCAGTGTTCCAGAGAAGGAGCCAGGTTTTATATTTTGGGGACTGATATAAGGCTTCATTAACAAACAGCCTAGGATGTTACTGAAGTGTGTGGAAGATAGTTTTTTTGGCACAGGTGATGAGTGAGGCAACTAGGGAAAGTGCCCCACTGGACCTGGTGTTTGTGACCAAAGAACTGGTGGATGATATGATGGCTGGAACCCATCTTGGACATTGTCACAAAATGACAGTTTTAGATTCTTGAAGAACAACTACCTTAGACTTCCAGAGGACAGATTTTGGCTTGTTTAGGAGGCTGGTTGAGAGAATCCAGAAGGGAAGGTCATAGAGCAGATCACGTTGAGTGCCATTGTTCAGCATGTACAACCAGGGGATCAGGCCCAGCCAACGTGGTTTGTGGAGGGCAGGTCCTGCTTGACCGAGCTGATCTTCTATGACAAGGTAACCTGCTTAGTGGATGAGGATGTTGTCTGTGGATGTTGTCATGAAACTCTGGATGTTGTCTACCTGGACTTTAGTAGAGCCTTTGACACCATTTCCCACCACACTCTCCTGTAGAAACTGGCTGCTCATGGCAGTGAACAGCGCACTGTCCACTGGGTAAAAAAACTGGCTGGAAGACCAGGCCCAGAATGAATGTAATTAAATCCAGTGGTAGTGGTCACAAGTGGTGCCCCCTGGGCTAAGTTTTGGGCCCAGTTCTGTATATCTTTATCAATGATCTGGATGAGGGGATTGAATGCTCCCTCAGTCAGTTTGCAGACGACACCAAGTTGGGTGGGAGTGTTGATGTGCTGGAGGGCAGGAAGGCTCTGCAGAGGTATCTGGACAGGCTGGATCAATGGGCCAAGACCAACTGTGTGAAGTTTAACAAGGCCAACTGCCAGGTCCTGTGCTTGGGACACGACAACCCCATGCAGTGGTACAGGCTGGGGTAGAGGGGTTGGAAAGTTGCCTAGCAGAAATAGACCTGAATATGTTGGTCAAGAGCAGGTGAACATGAGCCAGCATTGCACCTGGATGGCCAAGACCAATGGCATGCTGGCTTGTATCAGATATAGTGGGGCGAGCAGGACTACGGCAGTAATCATTCCTGTGTAACAGGCACTGGTGAGGTTGTGCCTCGTGTCCTGTGCTCAGTTTTGGACTACAGGAAAGACATTGAGGTGCTGTAGTATGTCCAGAGAAAGGCAGTGAAGCTGGTGAAGGGGCTGGAGAACAAGTCTTGTGAGGAGTGATTGAGACAGCTTAGATTGCTTTTCCTGGAGGAAAGGAGTCTCAGGGAGGACCTTACTGCTCTCTGCAACTACATGAAAGGAGGTTGTAGGGACATGGGGACCAGCCTCTTTTCCCAAGTAACAAGGCATATGGCAAGAGTAAATGGCCTCAAGTTGTGCCAGGATAGGTTTAGATTGCATATGAGAAAAAAATTCTTCACAGAAAGGTCTGTCAAGTACTGGAACAAGCTGCTCAGGGAATGGCTGAATCACCATCCCTGGAGGTATTTAAGGTGCAGATGCAGTGCTTAGGGACTTGGTTTAGTGTTGGAATTGACATTGCTGGGCAATTGGACTTGATGGTCCTAGAGGTTTTCTCCAGCCTAAATGATTCTATGGTCTTCATCTATTCCCAATGTTGCATGAAAATAATTTACATGTTGGTCTTAAAGTGGCTTATTGTCTGTGTTATTTGTGTCAAGTAGGCATGTATTAGACCCCATGGGTTTTCATAGCCTCTATTGTGTATTACTGGTCTTATGACAACCAGTTTAATTAAGACCTTGCAGTTGTTACTGCATGTGAAAAGATTAACTTGATAAAATGCTGAATGTGAAACAAAAAATCTGAGGAAGATAAAAGGAAAATGCATCTGAATAGAAGGCACAGACCTTTGAAAGCACATGGGCTTAACATTAAAAAACATTGAATACCCTCAGATGAAAGGATTTAATTAGAACAACAATCAATTCCCATGTAATTTGGATTTGTATGTCACATTTCTCTTTATTGTTTAACATTTGAATGGACTATGTAGGGTAATGAGTTGCATCTATTTCATTTTCTTGTTATTGTTTAGGGGTTTTATGAAATTCATTACATGAATAGTTGAAAATTGTCACTACTATCTAGTAAAAACAGAATCAACAGACAGCAGAAATGAAGGGAACTTCTACTGATTCTCCAAAGACACTGTTGCTTTCTTGAGAAAGACATGGGAAGCAGTTCAGTAAAAAGAGGCAGCAAGCCTCATCCTAATTACCCAGCTTTTGCTTTGATCACCTCCATAGAACTGATGTTCCAGGTTATTATGTTTCCTCAGCTGGGATTACTGAAAATCATTTTTTGGAATATCAGGCTTACAGAATGCAGTATATTTTGTTCTTCACCCTCCCTCTTCCTTTACCTTTCACAAGTTAAAACGTTCCACTTAAGAAAACATATTCCACTCAAGACTTCTTTTTGGGAACAGCTTAAAAGAGAAATTTGAAGCAGCCAGTGAAGTAACAAAAGCAATTTTGGTGTACTGGCTTTTTGAGAGGTTCATAAATCTGATCCTTTCAAAAGAAGCATTCCTTCAGGAAAAAGCAAAAAACTTCCTTTAAAATTCTTTCTCTTAAAGCAGTTGTCACCCTCTCAAATCTAGTTAAAACATTTTCCAAAGTGTTTAATAACAAACATTGCTTTTTTTTTTTTTTAAGCATCAAAAGTATGTACTGCTAGCATATTCTCTGAAGCCAATAAATACCAGCTGATCAGCCTTGAATCCTTTTAGGAAGTTTAAAACAGCTGTGCTGCAAAATGAAGTGAGAAAAGCAGCAGGAACAGGCTTTGGCAAGCCTGGATTTGTTCATAATGAAACAAAGGTTCTAAATTATTTCAGTGCTGGTAACCTGCAAGCTGTAACTTCAGCTATTCACTTCTTGAGTGAATAGCACACAAGAACGACCCAGAAGACAAATACAATCCTCCTGAACCATTTCCACATTCAGAAAACTAGAAGGAAATTAACCTCTGACAGATAAAGTGTGCCTATTTAATTAGCTTAACATGAGAGAGAATAACTACTAAAAACACACAGACATTGTACAACAAGAATCATTTAATCCTAAGTATTGTTTTCTTTTAATCAACTCTACTAATGGGGTGTAATGTTTCAATGAGTAGGTTGCAACCCAGTGTGCCATTAGGTTTGCCTTCATCGGCAGCCAATCTTGTCTTCAATGCCTTCATTCCAGTGTTAGGCATATTAAGTAGACAGCCGTATTTAATGGTTTATTTCTTTTGACAGGGACAATTGATAACTGTTTCTCATTTAACAACAGCTTACAGATTCAGTAAAATGTTGTATTTTTGACTTGAATATTAGCTATGGCTTTGGCACCTTCTTTTTCCCTGGATTGATTTCTGTCAGCATACATGGACAGTCTTATTTCAGAAAACTAATACAGAGATAATGGCTTTTATTTTGTTAAAGCTCAGTTCAGATTCAACTTCTTCAATAGCTCTTTGAGAGAAAAAGAGGACATAACCTTACTTGATGCTCAGAGGAATAAAAGCTCACCAGATTCTTACAGCTGTGGGAAGAAATAGGCAAATGTTTGTCATAATTCCAGCTCCTTTCTTTGATCTTATTGAATAAAATTCAAGAGTCATTTCTCAGACAGATAGTGCATATAAAAAATTTAGTTCCACACATTGGCCAAAATGGCAAATCACCAAATTTAGGGGTTTTAATCCTCTGTGTGAACTAACTGATTGTCTTACAGATGAAGTTCCAAATACAGATTGATTAGTCTTTCCACCAAAGAAAATTGTAATTAGCCTATTCATAATTTTGTGCCAACCTGAAAGTGGTCTGTCATCTCAAAATGCCAGTAAACATCTCACTATTTATTTCATGAAAGTAGTTGACGAGAAATGTTACTGGAGACCACTTAACATAATTATGTCCATATACACTGTGTCTAGTTCCTCCAGGTCATGCACATATTGCACCATCTATCCTCTTGATGAAATAGTGCTCTTCTGTATAAATCATTTGTATAAAAAGAATTTTGACTTTTAATTCTCTCTTTTTAGAAAAATAATGTTCCAGAAATTATCAAGTGTATCATTCAAGCAAATCTGAACAGACATTCATAGAAATGTTTCTTGGCATTTTCTGATCTTCTCCCCAAAACATTTCTGCTCCTATTGAGGGTCCTGGTGAAATGCCCTCAGAAAATAATGGAATCCAGAACAATACCTCAGCCTGTCACAAGAACTATCCAGTAGAAACGTTATACTAAGAATTAAGAAACTTGTCTTCTCAAACTTAAACTCTGCCTTTTCTGTTCACACTTGCTTTTATGAGATACTTTAGCCAGAATGAAATTTCTGAAGACCAGAAGTTCTTAAATATTGCTGCCTTGTGCTCACTTGCACACACCCTCTAAGAATTAGGGATTCAGGGATTGGTACCTCATGGACCACTTCAGGAGGTCACACTAGGAGATTAGCAGTCACCGAAAATCAGGAGGTAGGGCAGAACATGTGAAGGTAGAAATGATCCCAGTTGCATCAGAGTGAAAAATATTCATCAGACAAGACCAAGTGAAAAGCAAACTTTTAATTACTGGGACCCTTTTAAGAACTCAGTGCTTCAGGGCTTGATCACAACCGTGTATCTGAGCAGGATAGTTCCCTTATACCCAAGCACACCTTATTTGCTCCAGAACTGGAGTCACCTAGTCATAACTTTGTGTTTTCTCTGTAACACAAGACACCTCTTTCCAGTTAAAATCCTTCATTTTACACCCAGTGCCACTGCAGCAACACTTCTTCATAGTTTCATATCTTACTCATCTATTCTACACAGGGAGATTAGTTCCCCACACGCATGCCCCTACGTAAGAGTGGTTACTCTTACAGGTTTAGTTCCTTGACAAAACTAGAGAATTAGGAAAAAAATACTTATAAGAAATAAGAAACTGGCCTTAGGGCAAGGACCAGCTTCTATTTAAAAGGAAAAAAAATGGGTACAATTCCTATCTGCTCAAAGATGATGTGGTCTGCCAAAATAATAAAATAATAAAAACCATAATCCACTATATATGCACCTGGTTTTTATTTTTGACAAGGTCAACTGTATATGATATCAGATGCGCATTAATCTGTTTGAGTTTTTTTAATTAAAAAATAATCTGCACCTACAGGCAATTAGCTGGAGGATAACACCTTCTTGAAAAGGTCATACTTTGGCATGCACAGGATTGAATTTCTGACGCTGCATTTCTAGTGCACAGTGCAGGGAACCCAGACAGTTAGCTGCAGACAAAATGACTTGCAGCTATCGGATCCAGATTATACTAAATTCCTCATCTGTGATCTAGGAAACATAGTGGGGTAGATAGAAGCAGAGATAGATATTTACTACTATGGATCATTAGCATTTCCAGGCCTGTTGCCTGGGAGATGTTCTCACATATTCTTAAGGTTGTACAGAGTTTCTGACAGCTGTAAAAGACAATAGCATTGATCTTTGTTGCAAAGAACTTCAGGAAGGAATTGGAGGTGAGAAAGAGTTCAGGTCATTGAGTTCTTAAATCAGTATCAGCAATAGCAAGAACCAAGAACACTAGAAGTATGTGAGAAGATTACCAAAAAATCTCCTAAGTAAAAGCTTCTAAGATGCAACTCTGGTTAGAACAATAATGTTATTGTCAACTATTCCAATGAAAATAAAAGTTACTAAGGTTCAGAGCTTTCTGATTTTTAATGCTCTGTTTATATTTGGTTGATCATTTCCAATGAATAAAGCTGCCAGGATAAATTGATGATTTCTGAAGGACTCATCACATTTCTTTGGGTTCTGCCTTTGCAAATCACTAGCAGAGTAGCTAATGTAGATGACAACAGCCTGACCTACAATAGGCCTTCACTGAAAATAATCAGTGAAATTCATGCTCAATTAGCAATATTTCTGCCTCTTAAGGGGTTCTTTTCCATATACAAATTTCCTAACGTGACTGATTCAAGCTGTAAACAATTCAGAAGGTGTCTTTCTGTCTGCCAGATTTTTTTTTTTGTGGCAAATTTCCCAGTAAACAATCTTTAAGTGATGTCTATCAATTGTTCTGGGGAGAAAAGAAAATTCAGAAATTTTAATCATTACATACTATCATCTTGAAAAGAAAAGAAGTCCAAGCCTATGTTCTTAAAAACTCTAAACAATAAATGGTTTATCAGTAACATACACAGAAATTTGTGGCATCAAGATCCAAGAATATTTTACAGCATTTTAAGTTTCATCACATCCTACCTTAGTTACGTGTTTGTATTGTCTTTCTCTCTCTCTCTTTCTTTTTTCTTTGTTCTTCCAGTGAATTCAGTATATTTGTATCATTTATGATGGATGATTAGTAGTGACTAAATGTTAACAATTAGTAAACTTGTACGTATATGATACCTGCATTGTGTACACTACAGGGTTGGTACTGGTGGCACTTAGCATAGCACTAGACAAAAAAATAAAAAGGAGAATGTATGCTGTATTCTTCCTTTCCTCCCGACATACTTCTGCTTTGAATAGCCAAAAAACATTTACACAGGGATGTTTATTAAAAATATGAATGATATCTTGTTTGATAGGACTGATATCTTCAGTAGTTAAAAGCTTCTGTATACATATGACTGAGACATCTGAATTCTGGTGATGTTCACTGGAGTGAGTTTTTCCTTTACAAGATAAGTATGGAAGGCAGAGTGATAAAACTTCATTTTGGGGAACACAACATTCATGAACATTGCCCACACAGGCAGAGCCATGGTGGGCCCTAGTGCACATGTGGCAGGAGGTCAGCTTGGGACAGCCTCAGTTCAGAACTAGGAAAAAGCAGAGCCATCTTCCCTCTTCCTTCTCTCCTCTGCTCTGTAAATGGTGTCTTCCCCTATTCTAGGTGAGGAAGACAAGCAGGATTCTTCCAAGAAGCAGTAGCAAGATGAACAAGGACATGCAAGAGCATCACCTCGTTGCTATTTGTTTCCTTCATGTTCAGAGTAGAGAAAAATGGGGCGCAGTCAGACCATGCTGTTTCATCAGTGCTTTTTGACACCTGGGCGTCCCAGTCCTATCTGAATGGTGACCTGGGTGGGTTATTTCATGCACTCTCAGAACAGCACTGAGTCAGACCTTGGAAATCCTGAAACAAGAGGCAAAACCCAGGCAGCTTAAGAGGACGTGTGCCAGTTTTATAGTGAATGTAAAACTGAGTACATCTCAAATTAACCATCTAAGAACTAGGTGTGTTCCAAACTAGCTGTCAGTGTAAGAGTCAGAGAACACCATAAGGCCTTTCAGCATGCATAGAGAGTGGATCTAAAATGCATGGAATAAGTCACACTCTGAAGATTCTTGCCTCTCTCTTTGTCTCTCCTTGGACTGCAGAAAGAGCTCAACCAGCAGACTAAGCACCTAACAAAGAGTCATTGCTATATGCAATATAATCCACCCTAACTCTATATCCTTGCCTTCACCAGGATGACTGATAGAAATAGTGTTCATTCATTAACCAAACATCTGAGTAGGCAGATTTTTCCATTAAGCTTTCATTTTATTTTGTAGAAAGCAGCAGTTCAGTGTTCCAATGTTGACCTATTTCTGTGCTCATTCTCTAAAGCAAAGACATGCCTTCATTGTAAAGAATTGCATAGGCAATTAACTTAGTCCAATTTCCCTGAGAATAAGAAATAAATTACTTTGGTAGGAACTGAATATTATTTTCAATAGGTGCAAACATTTTGGGCATTCATTGTGTGTTCCTGTTGGTTTTTGCTGCTTCATGACCTCTGTGACATCAAAAGACACTCTTTTGTTATTTGGCCACATTAGCAATTCTGAAACTTATGTCCTGATCACAGGTTCCTATTGTCCATTAGGATTCTATATTATATATTCTTCACTAGAAAAACCCCTCAGTCAAATTTCTTGTGGGAACCAAATATATGCCCTAACTTTAACTGATACAATGCATAGGCAACAGTTCTTTAAACTGTAATTATTAGGCCTGAACAAGCACCAATTGAAGACATCTACATTGTTGGTACCCTGATGAGATCACTTCGAAAGACAGTGGCTAGTGGTGTACAACAATATGCTAAAATGCCCAGAGGAATGAGGACGCTTTCTTAGTGTTGCCTGTAAACTTTTCTTATTGGCTTGCCTTTTCTTGTATATGCCACTCATAATTAACTACAGCAAGAGGGCCCAGCAAGGAAAAGCAATTTATCTGAAAGCCTCTATTCTTTTCTTAAAATGTATGAAGTCTTATTTTGTACTTCCAGCTGGCCAGCATTTCCTTTTTGTTTGACAAATAACGATCTGATTGTTTCAAATAATAGAAGAGCTTCTAGGGAATCTCATAGATGGTATAAATTTGCACTCATCTTTGCAGTAGTAGCTTCTATACTGGTAAGGAGTCACTACACTTCTTGCCTAGAAATGAGAAGCATGTAAGAGCACAGCATGAATTAGTGGATGTATTAGCAATTGTCTCACATGATAAAAAGAAAACCCAAAAATTAGTGAGGAACTTTGGATCTTTTTGGCAACAAAATAGCCAGTAGTGTTATCATCCATATAACTCTATCTATGCCCCTGTCCTGCATTGCTTTGTAGGAAAGTAATTTCTTCCTCCATCTGTTGGAGACAGCTTGTTGCTTCCAGTTTTCTGGAGGACAGTTCTCAGTGATGGGGACGATTCTGTAGTTGTCCATCTTCCACAGCAAGCAGAGTATTTGACATGGCAACATTGTCTAAAAAGATCACATATGCAACAAGTAAAACATATTAAAAGAAGCAAAAGACTGTGTAAGGGGCAAGTATGCAGATCTAAAGCTCTTCCACAGAAATTATGTGTCCTCAGAGTAAGTTTGAAAGGCCTGTGCATGACTGATTAGTCACGTGAGCCTTTAGAAACTGGTCAAACACGGATGCCTTGCATTGGACTGAGGCAGAATCCACTCTGTAAACAAATGTTACGACAAATGTTACGACAAATGTTATGATTGAGACTAAGTCTTAAAGGAATTTATATTTCCAGTGTTATATTTTGCTTTTTAAATGTTAATGACAAGTTACTCTTAAAAAAAGGATAAACACTCCCATAGATACAAACATAAAAAGACTACATTGCCCTCTTCTTAACGACATCTTCACCGGAGTTTCTAAATGTTTGGTCTGGACTGCTTTATCAGTGCCTTGTCCTGGGTCCTAAATGTCAAACACACACCAAAGCTGAACAAAAGTCCACTGAAGTCAGTAGAAATCCCTTCAATAACTTTAGTGAGCACTGAATGCAGCTGGTAACTTACAGGTCATTGCCAAAAAGACTCACCTGCTGCCATCAGTCATATATAGACAACCTAAAGGCTTTCATACTTATTTAAAAAAAAAAAAAAGGAGAGAAAAGAAAATAAAACAATCACTGTGTTTCCTAAGCAGCACACAGAGAAACAAAGAGAAATTTTCAGACTGAAAGGAAAAAAAACCTGGAAAATAATAATTATTGCAAATGGGAAGTATTGTTTAAAAAATAGCATTTCTATGATTACACTGATGCCTTGCCTTCCCAGTACACATATTCTTGACAAACATGCAAAATGCATACTCAAAGTTATTTTGAAATTAAACAAACCAAAGTTGTTTGTAAATCTGCAAGCAGGTCCACCTTATGTGCCCTAAAGTTAGCTTAACCAAGGTTATTCAAACTGAATTCCAAGTGACTTTTTCTGGCCTAATACCTCCTTCTGCTAATTTTCAGCAGTTCAAAGTAATTATTTTGGCAGAAATTATAGAACAATGGAAACAGACTTTTTATAGTGGGAAAATAGCAAACACTCCTGAACTCTCATAGGCCTGACAGTGAACACTGCTTAAATGCTGTTCCTTACAGGGATAAAAAAGTTTCTGCTTATCTTTGGGTTTACAAAATGACCTGCATTATCTTAATTTTCTCCTCAATGAATCAGCCAAGTGTTTTGCAACATATCATTAAAGGTAAGGGGAAATTGTTTAGTGAACTGTTAGCAGGTACAAAATGTTTGTTTTGCTTAAATGAGGTTCCCACATAATGGATGTTTGGACTCACTCTTTAACAAAAGGAAAAAAAAACATTGGGCTTTAAAAAAGCCAAGATTCACAGCACAGATTAATAAAAATTTCAGTGACAAGCTGTGTGTTGAATGCAGTAAATGTAGCTGGCCAAGAGAGCACTCACAAAGTCTAAGTAATGATCAAGAGCTAGAGGATTCTTTTTTCCAAGTTAAAGATTTAAAAGGTTTTTCCTTGCATAATTAAACAGCGTTTTTCATGTTGTATTTGTCGTCTATTTCTCATGGGCTACTAAACTAGGTATCATATCACCTTGTTTTATTTGCTGACCCAGACTGCCATGGATTAACTCTTTTCAATTCAACCTCTTGGAGAAATGAATGAAATGAATGATTTCAAACTTCCCAAACATGTTTATATCCTTTCTACATACAAGCCAAATGTGTTTTCTTCCTTGTCTTCTCAAATAAATAATAAAAGGGATGGGTATAAATCAGAAATTTAAATCTAAGGATTCAATGTTATGGACACCTACCTTTCACCTCTTTTCTCTGCTCTGGTGATACTGTAGGAGAAAAGATACTAACATAAGGGGATTTCCCTCCTATCCATCACTGCAGGCTAATCTCATGCCTGCACTTGCTGCCTTTGCTGTCTGCTAGACTCTTATTGCTCTGAATTATATTCACTTCTTAAACTGACAAACCTCCTGTCTGCTTTACTTGCACATTTCCCCTTAAAGCATTTTGTTAGACTTGTTCTCTGCTCCTTGAGATGTCAAAGCTTTATTGACTAGAAGTTATCCAACATTTGCTAGCCTTTCACACCTTTCCAGACCCTTGTTGGGGTTAGGACACTCCTTAGGCATAATGCTTTGGCACTGGAATAGCATATTCATCACTCAGAGGAACACTACAAAGGAGTATATCTGGAGTCACTCCAAAGTGATTAAAGCAACTCAAAAGTTGCCTTGTTTGCCAGTGAGAATAAATTGCACCGTCACACAGATCAGGTGAGACCCTACATGTGCTCTGTATTTAAGTTGCTTGTATTTGTCAGGATTTGAGGTAGAGTGCAGACTCTGGACACAACAGCACTGGAAAAAAGCTCCTCAGGGGCATCAGCATACCAGCTTCCATGAAATTCTGAACATGGATAGGTGGATAATGAGCTTCAGCTTCCCACTCAGGCTTGCAGACTCATGATCCACCAGCCATGCCATTTAGTGGTGCAGCACCACAGTAAAATGCAGCTGTGAGTGTAGATGCATGTGCTTCTGTATCTCTGTGCACATATTCCTTTCCATTTTACCATCAGTGTCCCAGCTTAAAAACAGCCAAATACCCTCTTACGAAGGTCTTCACTTTCAACTCCTGAATCTGAGATCACGATCATACAAAACAATCCACAATTCTGTGCATAATTGAATTGGAGCAATTTTTGCAAAATTCATCTTGTCTGGGCAAAGTTTTTCATAATCTCTTCTTTATGGTAAGGGAAACCACCTGGGGTGTTATGTTAATAGGATTTGTGCCTATATCAGTCCTTGAAAAACAGATGAGATTTTCAGTTAGAGTATACAGGGAACTCTTACACTCAGCTGTTTCAATGCTCATTATTCATTTTTTGCTTTTTATCAATTTAGCACTATAACCCAGATTGTACTGGTTTGAAGTCAGGGCTAGCTTGAATAATGAAAACTACAGAAAATAGTAACATAGATGTACACTTTGGAAAAGGTGTATAAAGAGAGATTACATATACTATTTATTTTTTTTATTGTTTTTAATTTAGAATAATATGTTAATTGGCTCTTGAATGCTCTTTAGTGCATCATGAAGAAATAAACAGGGTTCTGCTCACCAGTGAGGCCTCTGGCACTGCTCATTCTTCTGCACTGCTTCACTGGTTGATCTGTACTTGCATGGGACTTCTGGTTTATGTGTTCATCAGTATGACTGAAAGTCACAAAGTATCATGAGCACTTTTGTAACCCTAGAGAGACATTTTTTTAAACATTAATAGCTGGTTAAATTAGGGTGAGCTGAAACATACAAATCCTAAAAGGTCACATCCCAGTCAAAACACTGAGTTGCTCAAAGATGATATATCCTGGGTATCTTCTATACACAATCAAATCTGTAATCAGCTGCTGATGCCTTCAGGTGTCCTCTATTGCTCCAATCAGGACTATGGGCAACATAAAATGAAGGATCACCTTAGGAATCCTTTCTCTTCAACTTTGAATCTAATATCAGTGTTCAGAAGCTGAACTGCACTTTGATCCCCTATCTTAAAGAGTCATGCCACCTCCTTCAGGCTTTCTGCGAAGATGATAGTGTTCGCAAATGCTTTTCACACTCACACTTCTAAAAAGCCAGGGAGACCATATGGGTGCTTTTGTATGATCTCTTGCATAACACAGGTCATAGAATAATTTACCTTGGTACTTTATGTCAGATTCAGTAAGCTGTGGCATAACTACAGCATAAATTTTTGACATCTCTTTCAATTTAAAGTTGTCAAGTAGCTACATGATCCACTCTAAGTAGCTAGTTTGTAAATTTAATTGTATTAACTTTTCAAAAACTGTGCCTTATTTCTAGTTTAAATTGCCTTAGTTTCAACTCGTAGCTGCAGATCTTCCTACATTTTATCTGATAAAGAGTCCTTTATTATCATAGGCATATTTTCCAGGCAGGCATTTTTAGATCCTCCTCTGCTGAAGTCTAACCTTTCTATACTCTTGTCTTTGAGCATCAATTGCCATTATTTAAAAGGAAATTGATTAAGTTAGTGGTATATTAGCATTTACAATTGACTAAAACCTAAACAGATAATATACATTTGTGAGTTAGCAGCACACCAAGTGAAAAAAGGAGATTGAAAGGCCTCCAGAGCTAATTGAGAAATGTCTTTTCTTCCTGTCTGCATCCTAATCCTGAAATAGCACTGGAGCTGTTCTGTTAACAACTACCTCTGAAGATTTTTGATTATAATCCATTCAAGATCCACAGCCAAACATAATTTGGCTTTATGATTAATCACTGTATTCTTGAAGATAACACATTTTTATCCATTGTATTTGCATTGCTAGTATATTTAATTTATCTTTGATGAAACTGAGAGGGTCAAAAGATGAGCCTGGGTAAGACAGTACAGACAGCTCTACTAATACCAACTTGATTGTGCCAACTGCAAATTTGGACCAAACTGGCTCCCATCTTGACAACTCTTTAATGCAGTCTATTCATGAAAGCACAAACTTCCTGGTTTTCACATATTTGTCTCTGACAGGAAAAAGACATCAGACAAGCTGAGCATCAGGGTGTTAGCTGCAGGATAAGCAAATTGTATCAGTCTCTGAAGCTGTAGATCTGAAGATTTTGAAACAGATGCCATCATGAATATGCACCAATTTTTAGTCAAAACTCATACCTACCTTAGTATACCTTGTCACTTATCCTGAGATAGAGCACAGAGTGCAGATCAAATGTATCCACATATGCTATTCCAATCCTGCCTTACTAAATGGATTTTCTTTTCAATCTATGGTTTTTGGTAGGAATGTGAATTGCATTCTTAAAGGCAAATTTCCTGCACAGAAAGGCAGAAGACTGTATTTCTGTGTGTCTGAATCACTTCTTCTTCTGATTAGGTACATCATTATTATTAAAAAATATAATAATAATTCTCTATATACCAGCTGTAGATAATGTTGTACTGTTATGGAACAGATAATAAGTCATAAAACTTTCATTTCTGGAAAATACTGCACATTTTGAACATAGTTAGTCATGAGCCAGCACAAAGAACTAATGTGTATTTCCTTTCCCTCTCTGTTTTGAGGCAGTGCTTGGAAAAAATGATGATAAACCAGATTAGAACTGTGAAATCACTTTGCCATTTTTATATGCTGTCATTGCTTTAGTGGATGAATAGCTATGAAGATAAGTGCAGCTATGCCACATACCTCCGCTCCCGTCTCCACCCTACCACCCACACAAGTTCTGATTCAAATGCAGCCCAGCTCTTCTGGGGCTGTCCAGGAAATTGCCACCCAGAGATTTCCCTTGCAGTGTTTGCAATCAACACCACCAATGGAGGAGATAAAGGTTTCTTCAGAGGGGATGTCTTGAACTGCTCGTTTCACTCAGTCAGTAACAGCTGCCTTAAGCCTGCTTGATATCTCATCATTGTCAAAGTTTCTGGCATTATACACAATCCTTCTTTGCTTTATGTACAGTCAACATGTGTGTATATATACACATAGCATGAAATTGAACTTTCAGAGAAAGTAGCAGAAGTAATGTCATGCAACACCCTCACAAGGATTTCTGCAGCTTCCTTGTAATATCTGCCTGAAATATTACAGGAATCCCTCCACACTTGGTGTTACTGAAGTGAGACACTGAGGCCATTCCCTGTAATTCACTTCTCAATATAGATATATATATAAAACTTTTTAGGAAGCAGCTGTTTGAAAAGCAAGTGGATGAGGAGTGACCCTTGAATTTAGCTCAGTAATTAGTTGTTGTTCTTTCTATGATTACTACAAGGAAAGTTTACTCTTCTAGATAATGTACCATGGTGTGTCCAAACATCATAAACACAGTGCAGTCATAACCCTACTAGATGATCTTCCTTTAGTAAGAAATAGTTATCAGACCACTCACTCGTTGGCTGTACTGTAGGCAGAAATAGAAAACTTGGCTAGAGTTTGAAAGTAGTCACTTTCAGACACAAAGAGAAGGAAGGAAAAATAAAAACAAACCTTCCAAACCCAGAAATGCCAGACTGAGAAAAAAGGGAGGAATTAAGGGGGTTCAAATGAGGAATTCATTCAGGAGCCAAGGTGAACTATACATGCTTTTGAGAGCTGAACTTCAGTTACCCTTAAGTACCCCTTAGGTTGACTCAGAGATGAAGTTTGAGGTAGAAGTGTTAGGAACGTTGCCATGAAGCACACAATCTCCATGCAGCAGCTGTGGAGATGATGCTAACTGATAAGGATGGAAAATGCCTCAGGGAGCTATAGTGATGCCATAGCTGTGACCTCTATGCTAAGCAGCCTCTGAGCTGGCAAGGTTTATGCTCCTGTTTCCACTCTAAAGTGAGAAATTTGGTACCCCTTAGGCTCCTCAGAGAACCAGAGATATACCCACTCAGAGAGAGATTTTTGCATCTTTTTATTCTTAAAAAAATCTGGCATCCCAGTACTCCCAGTGCAGTGGGAAGGGTGAGAAAAAGGAGGATCTTTTGCTCTCCCTGCCTGTGAAGGCCAAAGGCAGAAACAATAAGGATCAAAACTGGAAAATGGCTCATATAAACAGCTAGTATTAAGAACTGTGTTTTACTTCTCATATGAAGATTTTCTAGTTTAGACAAAAGAGCGGGGTTTCCCTTATTTCACTCAGATTTGATGAAAAGCACTGTTTGATGGCAGCTAGAACAGGTTCTTCTCTCAGAAGGCACAAATGCAGGAACAAAAGCAGTACAAGTAATTGACATTGCTGAGAACTCGTGCTTCTTGCAAAGGACTGCAAGGGAGCCAGGACCGACTGCAACAGAGGAATGAGCAGGAGCAAGAGCAGATGACGCTGGCTCATTCAAGAATGTACATCTTTGCCAGGAGGCTTTTCCAGGTTTCAGACACAGAGTGCCTCTGTGCTTGCACAAGAGTCAATGTTTTTCTATCCTACACATGGCAGCACTGAGGCAATAATCTCTTGAGCATTTGCTACTGAATTTGTGCCCTTTTATGAGGAGGTATGACTGGTATAGATGTAATCGTGGTATCTGAGAAGCACTGAGAAAGCCAAAGGTTTTTAAATGCCATCCCTAGCATTAACCAAAAAACAGACTGAGGGCCCTCTGATCTTCTGAAGAGCCCCCACAGCTTCAGTGCCAGAAGCAGGGAGGCAGGCAGCTGCTGGTAGCTCTTCCCTGAGGAGGCTATAAGACGACCCAGATGAGCCAACACCCTGATCCAGTATATAGGAGCAGTAATCATAAATTTAATCCCCTCTTCTTCTACTATTAGCATTTATTCACAATAGGCATGTCCCTGCTTACATATATAACTTGCTGCATTATTAATTGTTTCGAATTCCTTGTCATATGCTGTTTCCTTTGCAATGGGGTGGGGAGGTGGGTTAAAGAAGTAGTGGCAGCAAGCGTTTCTGGTGTTTATCTTTTATTCTGAGTTCAGCTAAACTTTCTTTTCTCACATACTTCAATTAAAAAAAGAAACCCAAACAAACATCTGGCTCCCACTGCTACTGGAGAAAGGGAGGTCAGGGACTTTTGATTGCCAGGCTTGGAAAGGCCCAGGAAGAATTTGGTACTGGATTCCAATCATGACAGTACTTAAAGTAAGTCTTTTGGCTTCAGGTACAGTCAGAATGAAAAAGAGAGTAAAACCATTTGCAATTGCAAAAGCATTTTCAAATAAATTATTTGACAAATGTGAAATTACATAGTATAAGATAGGCATTTTGTGTTAATCCAGTACTCCTAAATGCATTCATTTTAATGTCTTTCTTGCTTACCATTACCTATAAAACCCCATCACTTTCTCTTCTTTGTGGTGTTCACGTTATATATAAACTGTTCCAACTGTTCATGGTTTATAGTTCTGTTAAAAACCCTTAACAGAAGTCACATAGAGATCCAATTCAACAGTAAATGTACTCTGTTCTCCATGCTTAAATATATAAAAACCACAATTATGCTTCTTAAGTGCCTAAACCTTTTCATCCAGAATAGCTGTTTTTCTATGTTACTTCATACCATTCTTGAGTGGCATGAAAATGAAAAAATGAGTGTTTCTGCCTAAAATAACCAAGAGATGGCAGCACTCCATGAAACCCAAATCTGACTTGTCATATAATCTATATAATTGCAGTACGGCAGACAAGGCAAGTCAGAAATGCAAGGGAAACAGAGTAGTCACCTCCATGAATCATTTCATCAGTCATCCTGTTTGCCATGGTGGGGCTGAGAATCACGTCAGAGATGGAAAGTTCTTGACTAAATGGGGAGAATGAGGAGGTTCATGACAATTGTGTTTCTTCCAGATCCATTGTCTGTTGATGGCAGCAACATTTGCTGAGGTCCTGAGGCTTTTCCCTTGCATTTGAAAGCATTAGGGAAAATATTATCACCATGAGGAAAGGTATTAAGATAAGGCACATAGTGAGCACATTCTAAATTGGATTAATAATATTGAAAACATTAGGGAAAATACTGTCACCATGAGAAAAGGTATTAAGGCACATAGTGAACACATTCTAAATAGGAATAATAATTTTTTTTTTTTTAAAGACCACTGAAGTTTTCACATATATTGCAGTAGATGAAATTTCATACAGCATTCTTTCCTTCCTCTTTTAAACTCTGGAGTGAACTCCCCCTAATTTTCCTCTATCTTCATACATTACTCCCTGACACTGCAAACTACAAATTGTTAGCTACTTTGTCTCAGTTTGCCAAGGTGCAAATGGCTATAAGGAAAGACCTTACTGGATATCAAGTGCTTTGGGTTCTTTGGGAAGAGTTACTGTGTGGAGAACAGCTGTGACCTGACATAGTGGCACGATTTACATATTTTGATCTACAGAAATCTTTGGATGCTTTTTTGAATTTCCTTACAAATGTCTGGGCATGTTTTCATACTGATGATCACTGCTGGAGGTAGACTCAAATATTTTTTCTTGCGTGACTAACATGGATGTATTCACAAAAGGTAAACTTTCTCTGGATTTAAATGGCTATGTTTAACTTGCATGTTCAGTAGGTTGATTCCACTCTGGGTTTTGTAGTGCATGTTAGGACAATCCCTCTATTTGGCATTATATTTTTTCCCATACATTCTTTCACTACCCAAAGGTGGGAGGTTGTAAATTAGCATGCAATAAGTATCATGTTACAAAATCCTAGCAGAGATAAAGTACCTGTCTTTTATAACAAGTCAGCTCTATAAAATCCCTGCTTATGTTTGACTGAGTCAGTCACCATGACAGCAAAATTAAAAAGGTATATCACCACTAGGATGTTAAAGCAGGACAGCTTACATTCATATACAAAAACCATGGTGTTGTCATTAAATCTCAACTTTTAAACACATGAAGAATCCCATGGATGAAAGTACTCATCTTTCTTTTCCTTTCCTTTTCCACCTTTCCTATCTGCTGCATCAGAAGCACACTTTGCAGCTTTCTCTATTCTAACTCACTCTTTCTATGCAAGCAGACTTTTTGTCATACTTAAGCACAAACGTTAGTGGCTTTAGCTAACAATGGGAATGTTAAAGGAGATTGACTGATGTTTAAGACAAGGCCAAATTGAATATTTAGGTACCCCTTTTGAAATAGATGCAGCTTCTGGGATGTTGCAAATGAAGTCCATAATCTATGTATATTTTGCATAGATGAAATAGTTGATGGTCCTTTCCCATTATAGTAGGCTCTTTTATAATCCATTACCTTTAGCAAGAAAACATTTCTTTCACCCTGCTTTTGAGCAAAGATTTCATAGCAGACACAACTCTCAAGAAATTTTCCACTTAAAAATCACTGTTTAAATAAAGCAATATACAGCTGGCAACACTCTGTGAGGGCCCACTCTGTGTGACACTGATAGGATATTTGATGATCACAGTCTCTCAGGATTATGCTGCTAGGTGTCTTCTGAAAGGCACTCTCCAAGCAGCACTGCATCCTTAATGCCACATCAGACAAGCAACTGCTGGACTTGCCTCAGACTTTGCATGTACATAGGCTCAGGAAAGTCCACGAATACTTTACAGCTTTACCACTCAGCATATGAGCCAAGAACAAGCTGAGTTTCTATAAGAGGAAAATGGAGCCCCTCAGATGCCAAGGAAGAGAAAAAAAGGGGGAAAGAGATATTTTTGACAGGGTGGAGGAGAAGATGCCTTCAAAGGAATGAAGTAAGCTTCAGAGTGTAGTTGTTTGGACAGCACCAGTGGAGCCATGCCTTGGCAGGCTCCAGCACACATTCCCCCAGGGCAGCAGCATATGTCAGTAGGAGCTGCACTCCCCCATGCACAGTCCCTCCTAATGTTACAACTGGATCTTTTATGGGCTTCTCTGGAGTGATGGTTACCCCCACACATTCCTCCTCCATAGTTTTCTCTGTAGTCTCCACCATCAACCTCTATCCCTTCTGAGCTTAACTTGCACATGACACTGTGACCTGAGGTGAAATGATATATTTGATATTCATTATCTAAAGTCCTGATTTATTTACTTTGGAGTAGGTAGGGGAAATAGAGGTATTTGAGGGAACCTGAAAAGTTCAAGGAAGTGCTTGAAAATTAATATGCTGGACAGGATAAAAGGACTTTTGCCAATGAAAACACAGTCAGGACAAGTTCAAATGAATGCTGAGATTGGGCTGGGAGGTACTTCATGGGCAGAGAAAGGCTTTTGGATTAGCTCAGGGGGTCAAGAAAAAATATAGGAATGACTGAAAGAAGAGCAATGGGAAAGAAGGAGTGTGTTGGCCCATGTGTCAATGAATCGGCTGTTGGCAGAACATAAATGTTAAGGAGCAGATTGCAATCTCTGACTATTTGTAGCCTGATTCCTAAACCAAAGAAATCCAGAGCAGCACTGCATACCAGACTACACCTCTGAGCCATCCGAGCCTTTCACTAGTACTAAGGAAAATAGATTATTGGTGCTGGCAGGGACATGTGCTCTAAAAACAGACGAGGAGATTGCAGCCTAATCCAAATCCAAACAGAAGCAAGTTGTCTAAAGCCAAATTCCTTTTACAGTCCCTTAATTTCACTACAAAATTGCTTTCCTTTAAGTTCTAAATTGTGTAGCCTTTGAGCCAACCTAGCTAACCGTTATTTACAAGAGCAGTCTGTCTGTGCAGGAGTGGACCCATTAAAAGCTCAAAAGAGTAATGGCTTGCAGGACTTGGGGTAAAATCTTGGCCCCACTGAAGGCAGTAGGAGGCTTGCCAAAGACTTCAGTGGGGCCAGTATTTTACCTTAGTTCTTTACAAGCAACAGTGTTGCTCATTCAGAAGCATAAAAATACCACTGCAAACTTCCTCAGGTCCAATCATCAGCTTTTTCTGAGGCTTCTGTCATCACATGGCTTCACTTTAAAACCCAAAGGGAAGAGGCTGACAAGTGAAGCCATATCCTCTCGCTAAAAACCAGTTCCTTTTACGGGATCTATGTGTGATGTTTAATTCAAGAGAAAAGAGGAAGAAAACCAAAACTTGAGTGTTTTTCTTTTCCCCTGTTCCTACTGTTCTCCTAAAAAAACCTTCTTCCCCATGAGGATAGTATAAAGAGACTTTGCTAGAAATGACAGGGCAAAGGGCTGCTGACCCAGACCGGAATGTGTTATGATGTGGCTGGAGAGCCAGCCGAGACGCACGCAAACCTCAGGCCACTCATGGGGCCCCCACCCAGCAGATGACCAGTCACTGACACAGCCGGACACATCGCCAGGAGGACACAGTAATTGAAAACAGTGGGCCTTCTGCCTGCAGTCTCCAGTGTAAGTTCTCGGGAGCGTGTGATCATGATCAATAATGCTTCATGGGAAACTTTTTAAGTCCTCCCAGCCACATCACTCCAATAAAGGATTTGTCAGCCTTTCCATAAACCCCAGTTTTGAAAAGTTTATAGCTCAGCTTGTTTTCATTACCTTGAGGTGAAAGTTGCCATATAAAATTTCAGACCAGAAACTCTTTTTTCCCTTGCTAATACAAAATACCATTTAAAACAAATTTTTGTCTCCAAATTTAGAGTCCTGGTAGGAATCATATTATTCCCTGACTGTTTTGAGTGTGCTGCTCAGAACTTATGTATGAAAATCTGTTGAATTCAAGGATTAACAAACAAATGGCTAGTTCTTCGGCTGGATCTTTAAACCACTGACTAATACGCCCAGAACTTCAGAGTTATTTTGCTCACTCCCAAGAAATGCCGTAAGTCTGCGTCAGGGACTTCTGTGGAAGAACAGACAATGCTCCTCTGTCTCTTCTTCTTCCAGCAGCTGGAATTATGGTTTTATGCGGCTTTGTTGTTTTAGGGAGCAAAACGTCAGCTCATATAAAGTTGCTGTAGCTCCATTCTGCACAAACTACTTTGCATCTTCTCTCCATTAAACACTTTCTACACCATAGCCTGCAAAAAATTGAACTTCCAGTAACAGGACTTTTCCTGTTACATGTATGAGTCACATTCCAGCTACCTGTACTTACAGAGCACAGTGGGAGAAGAATCAAAAATCAGCTGACATCAGGTGCTTATGCCTCACACAGACAGGCAAAATGTTTCTTATTACCTGAGCAGCAATAGCTGACCTTTTCATTGCCAACAGCTTCTCTTACTTCTGAATTGCACCCTTGCCCCTCCCACTGTGGTGGGATCTCATCTCTGCTACTTTCTGACCTTACCAGCAGGCACAGACTAAAGTTGCTGCTCTCCTGGGAAGGAGAAATCTGCAAGAGCAACTATTTCCAGGCCTGCAAGGCTAGTGATGCTGTTATACAGCAATAGATGTTAGCAACCAAAACAATAGCTGAAAAACATACAGAGGAATTATATATACCTGTGCATAACATCTTCGCCTATCTATGGTAGAAGGAGAAAAATATTAATTTCCTTATTTAATTTCACAAAGTTAATTTCACACAATGTACTTACAAAACAGGATATAGAACATTGCAGTCTAGTATCTTTGGGGATTGACCCAGGAGAAGCAGAATGGCTGTCCTGCATGTGAGTTCATCATAGAAAGCAAATGGATTTATATTTGCTAGATCTCCAGCCTCTGAAAAGTCTACTTTATGCAAATGCCATATGATCATGTTGCTCCCTGTGGAACTAATGTATTTTGGATGCTTTCTTGATGAGAAGGTATATTTCACTTATTTTTTGGCATGGCCTATGCCTAGGATAATTTCTTCTTAGCAATTGATTTTTATTGATGAAAGAAAGTTTGGAAAAATCAAAGAGGGGAAAAAGAACATGGGGTTTTTTTTCTAAGCAGTGGCTAGAGAAACTATCCATGTGGATATCTGTGTGGCTATTCAGATCATTAGCATGTTTTTAGATGAAAGGAAATAATAAAAAGATTTGGGAAAGGGCAACAGATGGGAGAGTCTTCAGCAAAATTAATTTAAAAAATACTAATTTTGCCATTATTACAGGAAGCTGAAAGTGTATTGCCAACTATAAAATGCTATACAGTACAGATACAGCACTTTTTTAGTCTTATTCTTTTAAGAAAATTAAGCTTATGTGATTTTGTATATATAAATCACGTCTGTGTGTGCACCAATGTGTTTTAGTCTGTCAGTTTTCCATTCTTCATTATTTGTAATTCCCTAGACTGAATAAGGAGAACAATAGAAGTTTCAAAGTAAAAATATTTCAGTGAGAGTCCTAAAAGCTTGAAGGCCATCAGGAAAACTAAACTATTAACGCTTCCACTGAGGCAAATGATACTGTAAAAACTCGTTTGCTTTTGAACACTAGAAAATCCACAAATGGTAATAGACAGTCAGAGCACTTCAACAGCTGGAAAGGTTTTGCTTGAAGCTGTTACCTTATTAGACACCAGAAACTAAAATGCACAGACACTCAGACTAGATGCATTGACAGGCAAAGGTGACATGCATCTACTCTGACTCCAAAATTTCCTACAAATTTTCAGTGTCATATATATTGTAATCTTCACAGGGTGTTGGCAAATAGACAGTACTGACACAAAGCTAAGCCCAAGCTAGCTGAAAGATATATAGACCCTCATTGAAAGGATTTCCTTGGCATTAATTTTGTGCTGTAGCCAATAGACCATATTCCCTTTTCATTTCTTTTAAATTGAGGCCATTTGAAAAGCTATAAATTCTTCCTAGGAAGCAGATTTTCCTCTAGTATTATCCTATTCAAAGGCTGTATTTCTTGGGGCCTTCCTCTAAGAAAATCTCATGGAAAGTGAGACACCTGTCAAAATGATACAAGCTGCTTGCAAATGCCTTCTCTAGCCCTAGAGCCATGCGTAGAATGAGAATATATGTTAAGAAACCATTCAAAAGAGGCAAGCTTCTGTTTGTTTCATACATTTCCAAGTTACCACAGAATCATATGGCAAAAGACAACAGTCAACAATTCCCAAATTTCTTCTTCATGGTAGAACATACTTTTCTATTTCCAGCTAAAAACTTCATGTCCATCGATCGGTATGTTATTCATTGTCATCAGTCTCCTGCATGAGACACAGTGGGCAGATGATTGAGTCTTCTGTTTTGCTTTTGACTCTAATGGGAAAGTCTGTGATGCTGCAGGGTTCCCAGCCTGCCTGCAGTGGGAGGAAGGGCAGAAAGTCAATGCAGCCTCTCGCAGGGTACATGGATGTATAAGGTGGATCAGCCACCTTGACTCTCTGCTAGCAAAGATAAGCAGCAAAAGAAATCCAGCTTTGCTGAATGAAAGAGGGAAGTTTGTGTAGTCCAAATGAACAACAGTTCAGAGTTTTCATGTACATTACCCCGGCCTTCTTTGTGTTGTCAAGAACAGCAAACAAAGTGCTAATGATGAGCAAATCTATCTGGTGTCAGTTTTATCCCACTCAAGCACAGATCTTCAGATTAATGTAGCCCTGTGCCAAGTGCTTTGACTGGCATAGATATTAGAATTTCTCTTCTCTTTTGATATATAGTCAAAGCAATGGTCCTGTCTTTGTGGGACTGATGGACACTCACCCCTCTGTAACCATTTGTCTCTAAGTATTTCCACTGAAAATACCACAAGATTCCTGCCCAGCCTGAAAAATAGAAGGGTAGGAGGAAGCAAAATTGTGTCTTAGGTTTATCTCCTTGAAGTTATTTCAGAGGGGCACTAATAGTAGGCATGCTGAGAGCAAGGAAACAACTCACTCTGCAGCATTCCAGTTGCTACTGCTGCTAATGAAACTACCAAGAAACCTTCATGGTGCTCATGACCTCATGCCAAATAACAGATGTTAAATTACTGTATATCTTTGGGCTTCCAGTCATGAAAACTTAAAAAACAAAATAACACAAACCAAAACAATGAAAACAGCTTTACAGTTTTTTCTGCATGGCAGCAAGCCTGGACATTTTTGTCTTGAATCCACCATAAACATTTGACTCTCAAGTCACTCATATTCGTGGTTCATTTTGTTAACAGGCTAGTAGGCATACTCTGGCAGAGGACTCACCACGTGCCAGATATTTAGAAATATGGACACATTGGAAACTTCCTTTTTTGACCATCTACCATTCTATTTATCAAATTGTAAACACAGGAGAGGACTCAGAGACAGATTGTTCCTGGCCTACAAAAGCTGGAGAAAGAGCAGGGAGTTTTCTGTCTGATCAGCAAACGCAGTTCTTGCAAAAGAGTGAAGGCTCTTGGGACACCTGCCACCTTGCAATCTTCACTTGGAGCTGACACTTAGGACCACTCAGGTCAGAAGGTTGTTGGCTCTTCAGTTTATCAGTAATTTGATTACTTCCCATGCAGAAAGAAGTGTAGAAGGAGAGGGACAACACCAGTGGCAGCATCTCTCCTTTGCTGAAGTGATGCACTGTGAACTGTTAGGTACAATCAATATGAGTGAATATCATAAGAGGGCTCCAAAATCAACAAGGGACCAAGCACAGCATGCATCTGTAGTGCTAACACTGAAGAAGAAAGAGACAAATCAAAAGGACACAAGGCCCTATACATATTTAAAAGTCAACACTGGAACAGTACCAACACTGAGGAGAACAGCTGAGAGCAGCCGGAGAAGTTAGTTTCTCCTGACTGCACTTGGGTTTGTACTTCAGTGCCTTAGCGTGATCTGAGCCCTTTCCTGGAGCAGAGTGGGACTGGGAGTGGATGGGAGAGAAGCTGAAGAATGAGTTGTGCATTGTGGGAAGAGGTCAAGTGTTAAAAAAGAGTGTGGATGAAGAAGAATGACAAGTTGCCTTCCCTGAGTGTCCGTGATTTTACCTTCCTGACCGAAAAGAAGAAGCCAAATTCAGAACAAACAGGGTTTTTTCTCTCCACAGGGAGCTGCTAACAAACTTTAAGCCTGGTCCTTCCACAAGGTATTTTATATGCCAGCTGTGAAATATCACAAACACTTGACAAATGTTTAACAATCCAGCTCTGCTATGTTTATCCCTTTCAAACAATACCTTGTTGGGGGCCTGGTTCTGAGCAGCAATTGTGCAAAGAATGCGGATGGGAGGAAAAGCAGCTTGTCAGAAAAAAAGAGAAACAGCCTTGACAGAACCTCCAAAATTTCTGTGAACTCCATTCTTCCTCCAACATATGGATGTCACTCCCTAGCAGGTGGAATCAGCAGCCGAGAGAGCTCTCTAAGCATTACTTAAATGAGGAAATGCTTCATTTTCCAAGCTCAGTTGTCACCACAAACTGCTAGGGAAGTTATTTGGTGCGTCTGGAGCCTGCAATCATTTCCCAGCATCCAGTTCTCAGCAAGAGGCTGTGATTAGCAGGAAAGGGAAAGACAACCTACCACAGCTCCATGTCACAGCCAGTATCTTTGCAAAGAAATACTCTGATGCTTGCTTTTTCTGAGTGGCCAGTTGTACTGTATATGGTAAATGTACAAATTTATTTGGTCTCAGCTGTGCAATGAAAGAGGCATCAGAATTTTCTCCAGGCAATGAACCACTGGAGACTCCCTCATTACCTTTAACTCTGAAATCATCATTCAGAAATTTACAGGCCATGCTGTAGCTCCCCAGAGAAACTCTGCATTATTTTGTTTGCCTTGCTTGATATGCCTGCCTTTTCCTCTGCCACATTTTTCTCCACCAGAACTTTTTGTCCTAATGGCTCCAGTTCACTTTGTGCAATGAAAGGTGCAGATGTGTTAGACCAATCTTGGATGACTTAAGCCCTTTTGAACATTTTCCACACACACACACATATGTAAGGTATGCTTCCACCAGCATATCCCTGCCTTTGTTGGAGCCATGCCACAGTCTAGTCTCTGAGTAGCAAAGCCACAGACATTTGTAGAGGGTTGTATTCAAGGTAAGGACCTATGCTGTGGCTGTTGTGCGTGAACCCTGGCAGGCAGCTAAGCCCCTCCCAGTGAGATGGGAGAGAGAATTGGAAAGTGAGAAAACATCTGGGTTAAGATAAAGACATTTTGATAAATAAAAAAGACAAATGAAAACAGAGTGATGCAAAAGCAGCTGTTCATCACCCCACTCAATGGCAGCCCTTGGCAAACTCCCTCCCAGTTTTGTTGCTAAGCACAGTGCTAAGTGGTACAGAATATCCCGTTGGAGTCAACTGGGACTTGGAGTTCCAATCTCTTGCCCATCTCAAGCCTACTTGCTGGCAGAATTGAGTGAGAAACAGAAAAGACCTTGGCACTGTGCAAACGCTGTTCAGCAACAACTGAAAACATGTGTGTTACCGATGCTATTTCAGTCACAGGTCAAAAACACAGCACCATACAGACTGCTACGAAGAAAATGAACTACCCCAGTTCAGCCCAGTACACCAGCTCATACGGCAACAGTAGGTGGTTGCTGCTGTGACACACCCAAAGCAAAACAATCTCCTTCACTCAAGAGGACTGATACTATCCAAAGATGCTTCAGAAAAACTTTGCATTTGTATCTGTTTCTCTAAAACAGAATATGACTTTTCCTACACATCTTAAATCCTACCTTATATACTTAGGCCATTAGGGGAATTTAAGAATCATTGTTCCTTTACGTCTGTGAACTGACAGACTGGACTATAGGTCCTGCTGGCATGCAAGCTCCTCACAGCCTCATCTGGATGTATTTGGACTGAATGAAATTCCTTGTCTTAACATATTGACAATACTCTCCCATTTTTTTCCCAGCTGTGTGACCTAAGAAGATATGGAAGGTGGCAACCAGGGCCATTGGGCATTATCCTTAGCAAGTTAGGATTAGGAAGAAACCTTTTCTGGAAAAAGTGCTGGAGGCTTCTGTGCTGTGAGGCTCTGCATCTGAGAGGGCAGAGGCTGGGGTTGCCCATGTCCTGCTTGTTACTGTGGTCTGAGAGTGGGAAAGGAAAAGATGCCCACTGCCTCGGAGCAGGAAAAGGAGACGGCATAGTTCATGGGAGCCTTGTTAAAACCCTTTCCTGATGCAAAAGATTGCATGCTTGAAAGACAAATACCAGCAATGCTACAGCATCCAAACAGCCAAAAGAGAGAGAGGGAGGTTCAGAGAAAGAGAGAAAGGGAGACATCCTGGAGGCATCTAAGCTAGGGAAAACAGTATGTCCACACTGAGCTGCAAAAGGCCTTTCATCAGTAACAGTGATAGCAGTGATAGGTACAGCAGGGGTACCTATGCTGCCTCTGCTGGGTGCTGTCACTGGCACAGCAGTGCTGGCAGAAGCCACCATCAACAGCAGTGGTGGAGGTTTGCTCTGTAATAGGCAGCTCCCTGCCTTCTGCAAGGCCAGATGCCATTTGTGAACCCTGAGCTATGCCACAGCTGTGAGAGAAAGCTGTAAACCTCATTCTCATGGCATGCAATCTCAGCCAAGCCTTCCATGAGGAAAACTGCCAGGCTTGGGAAATCAATTTCTTGGTGGTATCCTTTTTTGGGTAAAATGACCCATCTTGCTTCAGAACAGAAAATTTGGTATAGAAGAGTGAGAAAGAGTAAACTAAAGACCAAAGTGCTATAAAAAATTCTGTGTAAGCTAGTAATGCCAGATGACTCATGGAAAACTTAATAATCACCTCACTTCAGTTTCAAAACAATGTAAAAATGTTTTCAGTCACACGTCTGCACTTGCTTCCTTCCCCCACCTCAACACCTTTACAAAGACCCTGTCTGGTGGCAGGGTAAAGCTTCTCTCTGCCAGAGCTCAGGGACAGCTCAGGAAAACACCAATTTGAATTTAATAGAATGTGCTCCGTTGAGAAAATCTTAAAACAGATGAATTATATTCTTTCTGTATTAGACTCCAGGTAAGTCTGGAGATTGGATTAACTTTTTTTTTTTTTAATCCAATTTTTTGGAGTGTAGACATTCACTGCAAGCAGCCAAAATTCACAGAGAACAGTCATGAGTTTGGATGTCCATCACTACATACTTGTACCATGTCCAGTACAGAAAGGGATTGGTCAAATTACCATACTACAGAGAAGAATCAGGAAAGCCAAATCTTTCAACTGACCAATTTCAGTGGTGTCATTTTGGATTTATACAGCTAATCAAGATCAGCAAGTACTTAATCTCTGTTTTATCTAGAAATAGACTAGCTCTTAGCTGGACTTCATAAGCTAACCCTCATCCAGGACCCACAGTCATATTCAAATGAATCAGAGGAGAGAGAACAGTAGAGGAGGAGAAAGAATATGTTACAAAGATTTCCAAAGCCACTGCATTTGTAACCTCACATTATGAGGTTAACATTTGTAATCTCATCTTCCTAACAGAAGATGAATTTGAATTCAGATGTTAAGTTTTTAGGTGACATTTCACCTGAAACCCTATATTCTTTTCATTCAAAAATAAAGACCTAAAGATCATTTGAGAACAAATAGATCTTTCTCATGTAAAATAAATATTTTGAGAGACCTGACTTTAATAATTTGGCTTGCTGCAAAAGCCATATATAAGCAAAAATTGGGGTTTGGATCAGCCAAAAAGAAGCTGCTTGTTCTGATCACTTTGTAAGGTTATGAATTCTTAAAATTGCCAGAGTTGAATTCATGGTTCTGCGCCACAGAAGGGGAGGAGACTCTGCTTCCCCAGGATCCCTCCACTCTGTTCATCCCCAACTTCTCTGTTCCCTTCTACCCAGCAGCCAGCTTTAGCACTTGTCTGACTGCCAAGGAAGCACATTCAACTTGCAAAGATGACCAAACCCCAACCCTACCACCCCCTTCTCCCCACCAAAAAAAAACCAAAAAACCAAAGCCCGAACAAACAAAAAAAAAGAAAAAAACAAACCAAAACAAACCAAAAAATCCACCAAGGTGAAAAAGCAGTCCCCTCACCTTCCCACATGAAAAACAAAGGGGTTTGCTCTTTTTTTTTTTTTTTTTGCAAGGGATTAAGTTGGCTGCTCTCCTGGTCAAAGGGATGCCAAAGCTGTCTGCAGGGGTGGCTGGCTGGTGGTTAAGGAAGGGAAGGCTCAAGCAGGAAAGAGCAGAGAGCAAGACTTCCCCCTTTTGGCAGCTGCAAGCTGTTAGTTCAGCTCACAGTTGCAACTTTAATCCAAACCCTGTGAACTGAAAAAGCTGGTTTTCATGCAGTTCTGCCTTTCCTTATCAGATGAAAATTTCTGTCTTTTATCTTTGCATCTGTAGAAAAGGAATGGGAATTATCACATTAGGTAAAGAAGTGATTCACAAATATAATTTAGTACCCATATCTTATCTTGTATGTTTCTTTATATCTCTAAAAAGGGATAATTCTGAAGAATGGTAATGCTAGCTGTACATAGTCTGTATTCCTAAACACAAAATAATGCGCAAGTTCAGCTAAGTAAATATTTAAAACATTTTATAAATAGTTCCTGAAAAACATCAAAGAGATATTCACATTTTGTCCCTTCTACACAGATAAATTCACATCTACAGATAGACATACATGTACACAGACGCTCAGGGTGATGTGGACAGCTACATACACAGAGGGGATCTTTCTGGCCTGACCTTTTCAACACGGTGCTGTGAAAGCAGGACAGAGACTAATTGCAGCAAACCAGAAGCTACATTAATTACTCTGAGTCAGAAGTTACCAACCTTAGGAGACGGGAAAAACAGGAGTGGAATCGTGTTTAAACGCAGACCATTTTGCTTTGTTCTTCAATACAGTCCCATTCATACTTTGGAATTTATTAGTCTACTGAAAGTGAGGTCTCATAATGTGCACAGCATGTTGCCAGTTAACTTGAATGAGCTTCTCCTCTGCTTTCTGTCTGATTGCTATAATAGTGCGGTTGAAAAGGGGCCCCTCCTTCTAAAACATATGTATTATAGTGAAGTACAAAACCAATCCATAAGCTGTCCAGGTAGGTTTGTGCAGGGCACCTATACATCAGCCTTCCAAAATGTGATCTGGTGTCCCTTGAAGCAAGTTGGAGCGTTGCATTTCGGCTGTGTTCTGGCCCCAGCCCTGTGACAGCACGCCTCTTTGTAAGCCTTACAGTGCTTCCTGGTGCAGTTCAAGAGAGAAATGCTCACTTGCTTCTGGGACTGCAGTGCTTTGATCTCTGCTTCCAGATGGATCCAGAAGTGCTGAGGCACGTAGAGAAAACAAAACTAAATTTTTGCAATCCGCAGGAAAGATGCCTAAGAATTATAGAAGTATATTCCTATATGCCAGCTACTTTTACTTTTATGACAGCCTCATAACTTTAAACGACAACACAAAAATCTATAAACCACCAGACAGAAAATAAGGAACACAGATATTTTTATTCTTTTTTTCCAATCTTTTTGACATTTAGTTCTCACAAAGACATACACAAAGCTTCTTCTGATCTCAGTGGTACAGGACTTGACTCTAAAAGTTCAAACCACAAACAATGAAGCTATTACTCCTATGATTCATCTGAACCTTCACAGGAAAAAAAGAGTACCCTGTTCCTATAGCTGCAACACTTACTGCACTTAATTATGAACTGACATGTAGTACTGAAATATCCAGCATGTGCTATATGCAGACTTGCTCCATAGCACTAGCATATTGAAAATATTCAGCTGTAAAAAATTACTTTCAAAATCATTTATACAATCTTTTGTGTGTTGATCTTTATTTCAGCTGCAAAGTTTGAAAAATGTAGAGCTTCATATATTCTTTTCAATTGATTTCTCAATATTAATTTAGATTACAGTATCTTGCATTAGTCCACATTTATAATTATGAAAACCTATAGCTTGAGAAATGCCAGAGCTATGAGAGAAGCATTTCATTTTGGGAGGTCTCCATTCAGCAGCTCTGATTCCCAGGAGCTTCCCAGGTTTCCCGCACAGCCAATTTACTATCACTGTCCCCACAGTATGTCATCAACGGCTGAGGAGACCAATCTTGCCTTTTCCTGATATAACCATGTTGGAGAAACAAGATTTCACCAAACGGAGTTTGACTAGGATCATGCCTTCTCTTAATCATATCACCGGCAGACAGACAAGGACGAGATGAGGATTGAGCCTGCCTTTCCTTCGCAGGATGCCTTGCACTCCTCCCTAGCTTTGAGATAGCTGAGAAGGGGGACCAGCTGCACCAATGTGGTACCAAGCCTTGTGTCCCATACCTGCATCAGCAGGGTGGTATGCCTTGGTGGTAAAGCACACCTGTCCTCACCACACAGTTCAACTGGACATATTCTACTCTACATATGGGAAGAAGAGGGTCACTGAAGGCATGAATGCCAACTATGATGTGTCTGGTCTCAGGATAGAAGGAGATATTGATTGTCCAGCACTGCTGGGCTTTGTGGTTGTTTTGGGTGGGTTTTGTTGTTGTTTTTTTGTTTCCTTTCTATTTCTAGCTCTAATTTTTCTGGTAAATTCGAATTTTCCATAAACTACAAGCTATTTAAACTACATTTTACTAGACACACTTCAGACTTGAGTAGCTGATGATGGCAAGAGGATTTGGTGTGATACGCAGAAAGTCCTTTGACAGATGAAAGAGCCAGTATTTGAAAGAAATCCACACATCCATTAGGCTATTAGGAACCTAAAGAAACAGGGTCTGGAGCAGGATATTTAAAAAGCTTCAGACCCAGACCTTGCTAATTTAGTGTACTATGTGCAAATCTTGATGGAGGGTCACTCACCTTTGAATTAATTTTAAGACAATTTAGGAGTATAATTCTTTCTTCTCTGCCTACAAATGCCGCTAGACCAAAAGAATTACAGTAGTATAATAAACCACTACAGTTATGTCAACATAACTTCCTATAAGAGACCTATGGAAGAATGACTTGGCTTTATTTTCTTTATAGTTATTTCTTTTCCAAACAAAAATATTCTTTTCTGTCAAGAAACCTGTATATTAAAAATCTCTAACTAGTTCCCCCCTTTGAGATGAAGGTTTACACTCTGTGGCATTTAAAATCTCTTTTATTTAAATGGTCTAAATTTTTCAGGGTACATATAATACTCCATTCAGAATAACAGACAGAATTACTTCAAGGATTTTTATTCATTTTCTTCATTATTTTTCCAAGGGGAAAAAATAAAAAAGGGGGAGTTATAAACCCTCAGATAGATTCAGTCATAAACCCTTCTGTCATAAATACCTTTTCCCCCCAAGAATTTTAAACATAGCTTTTTTGCTTTTGTTTACTGCCCATTAGAGTCAGTCAAATGACAGAAGAGTGATGATTATATTGCTAAATGAAAGTAACTTTAGCATTGTCAATATGACTTTAAGCTATATGTCTATAATTGTCTGCCTAATTACTGTTCTTTATATCTGATCTATCACAGAGATGCAAAAATACAAATGTTACACATGGCAGTGACAAAAGTTAATTATTTTTTTGTCTGTTATTTTTGTTCATATCAGCCTGCATTTAAAACAGTGTTCTCTGTGCTTTATACTTTATTCCAGGGGGACATATTTATGACTACACTGAGAAGGTGGCTCTATAAACCATAAACAGTTGCCAGCTTTGCCAGCATGTCATTATTACACCAGTCAGTATGCTTGATCTTTCTTCTGTTCTATGCAAGCAAAGTTCACCTTCAGTGGAAGAAAAGTACATGACCAAGGCATGACTTAAATCCTTAAATACCAATTAGGCTCAGAATCTACATCCCATAATTGTTGAATTTGAGATATTCATAGTTCTCTGATGCTTATGTCTTAGCTTCAGCTGATAAATGAATGATGCTGGGGAAAATTTTACTTTTGCCCTGCTCTGCCTTGACACAGCAGGTCAATTTGTGTGGAGCAACCTAATCTGCCTGCAATCAGCTACTTCCTATATTAAAGTGACCTTAATTAAAGCTAGCTGTGGATGAATACACGGTATATAACAAGTATACACATGGACATGGTTAAAAAAAATTTAATTCACCAATTGAAAAGCCAAGTAAAACCAGAATAAATGTGCAGCACTGCAAACATACGTGCATACGTGTTGAATCAAAAGACCATGAAACTTATCACTAATGCCCCTTAACCAATGCCTTTCTAGAGCAAAGCATTAACAGTGTTATCTGAGAGCTATGCAATATCCAATAAGCATAAAGAAATTTCAAGTGAAAATACAGTTCAGAGTATCCTTTCATTATCATTTCTTTCTTTCCTCTGAATAGATAAAACAGACTATTGGTTAAAATGGAAATCAAAAAATCTGACCACAATTATCTTAAATGTGTTACTTATTAATATGTGAGGCTCAGTGTGGATATTGTCTCTGGAAATGTTCTTTTCAGATCTGGAAGGAAGTTCTGCCTTTCAGCTCCCTGCAGCCCTTCTTGGGAGGCGTGAGGTTTTTACTTGTCCTAGCAAGCTGGATGGTATTTATCCCTTCCAGTTATTCCAGCTAGTTTGTGCCACCCTTGATGAGCCGCAAAAACCGTGAGAAAGAGTACAAAGCAGCATGGATATTTAAGGCACAGGAATAAGGTGGTAGTGGCTTTGTTTGCTTATGCACACACTTATCTAGGAGTGCTTTATTGCTCCACATGGGCATCTGTCAGAACTCATCCCTGATTTGGGGGTTTTCAGGACACAGAATTGAACTAGTCCAAAGGACTGTGTGGGAATAATTGCACTGCTGTATCTTCCACATTTGTGGAAGGAAAAAGGCCAGATGAGGCCAACTTCTGATTCATCTGACTGCCAGGATCTCTCAAAGCCTCACCCTTTTGCTCACATGATTCTGGCTAGTGATTCATTAAAGTTAGTACCATTAATGCTCATAAACACATTTTGGGAATGCCGACAACTTTCTTCTGGAATGATGGTTTGTGAACAGTCTCCTTCCCATTCCCTACACCAGTAATGATGCAATCAGGGTAGGAGCAGGTGGTGTCACATGCTGGAAACCTGATGTGCATTGCATATGATAACATCCACAGATGGGTGAGAAACCTTTCTGCCCCAACTTGTGGACCCTTGGGAGCTTCCTGCTTTTGATCTATGTAAATCAGCTAGCAGTGAGAACTCTTTTGTTTCTTTAGGTTAGCTCCTAGAGACATCAGATGAAAACCAAATGAACAACAACCTAAAAATCTAGTTTTTCCCTTCACACAAAAACCGCTGACATTTAGTCGGATTTTGTTCTTGAGACTGAAGGTGTTGGGCATAGTAGGTGAAAAAATCCCACAGTGGAATGTTCAGTGCTATCTATTGGGAAGAATACATAAAGGGATGTCTTCAAATTGAGCAGGAGTTCACAAAGATATTGATTCAATAACTAAAGTTATTTCAGCTCCTGATTTCCAATTATTTCAGCAGAGTTAGACAAGACAAGAGTCTTTGAGGGTGGAAAGTCTGTAAAACCAAGTGAGGAAGCTCTTTCAGCTGTGGCCATAGGTACACTCCCCTTCCCAGCAGTGCTCTTGGCCTCTTTTCCCTTCCCGTACAGTGAGGGAAAATGCTCCCTAATTCCTTCTCTGAGGAGACAGTGACACTTCATGCAATACTGCAGCAATCAGGATATTCAGCATGCACAAAAAGGAAAGATCTTTGGTTAATTCAATGTGAATGAGACTGAAAGCCTCTAAGCCTCTTTAGTTTCCCTTCCTTACATTGGTCAAGCACGATAACACTGCAGCCCACAGATTTCTTAGCGTACATTCATCCTTGACATACCCACAATTATTATTTTTGCATTAAGTTATTATTGGCTGAGTTTCATTTGGCAAAGAAAATTGAAACCCACTTCTTTTCTTGTTAGAACTACAGGTATAAGTCTTTTCTTTTCCCATCATTGAAACATTCATGAGAGTCCAAATTATGCTAACAGCAGAGTAACTTTCCAATACCTTATGGAAGAGAAAATGTTATGTCTTTGCAGAAATGAAGACAAAACAGAGGAGCAGCTGTTTCATACATAAAGCCACTGAACTAGGTCAGGCCCACTGAATGACTATGACAAATGATATGTAGTAAGACAGCATCTTGAAAGTGAAATTTTGGAACCATGAAAAGGCACTTTTTTTAGTATATTTCAGAATAACTTCATTGTCTTATTTTTTAAAAATACCTAAGGGTACCGGCTTTTTAAAAAAAGGCACATTCAATATTCAGAAATTTAGGATGTTTTGGGTTATCCAGACCTTTTAAATTTCTAAAGCTGTTGATCATTTTTTACAGCTAAAATAAAAAATATAGTTTTCAGAAGAAAAAGCACAGTTAAATTAGTTTAATTCATTTTAAAGTTAATAAATTATTTTATTTAAGTTATTCAAAAGCTAATTAATTGCTTCAAAGTTCATTAATACAAATTCGAATAGGTAAAAGTGGACATAGGTTTTAAGCCAAGGCAGTTACGTTTGGAAATAATTTGATGTAATTGTAAACTGCACAGGCTGTTGCAACACGGAACAAAAAAAAAAAAACAACACCAACAGGGATTTAATCTTGTACATAAACCTCCTACAAACTTCAAAGATTAATTTGGTTAGCTAATTGCAAATGATAGCTCTACAGGTCTGTTTTTCAAAACGTGGTGGAGAGAGGGAATACCTATTTGTCTCTAAGATGCAAATAGATAGCAACTGAGGGTTTTTTTTTAATTTAAACAAAGAGAAATCAAGTCTCTCATGTTCTTTGTGTTCATAACTGCATAGAAAATCTCATTAAATATTAGTCATTTGTTGTTTATTTCCTTGGAGACAGCATCAGATTCTACAGTACAATTGAAATCAATGACAAAATATTCATCAACTTCCAGGAAAAAGTTCAAGTCTACAGTGAGGTAATGGGGATTTTTATTAAGAAAAAAACAAAAAGAAAAAAAAAAGAAAAAAAAAAAGAAATAAAAGAAGAAAACCAACAGTAAAACAAAAAAAAAAAAACAAACAAAAAAAAACAAACCAAACCAAAACCCCAACAACAACAAAAACTCACAAACCAAACCAAACAAAAGATTTTTTCAAAGCCTCAAAAATGTCGTCCAATAGGAGATTTGGGAACTTCTATCTTTATATCTTTCTATTCCTCCTTCAACAGATGAATCAATTAATTCCAGTAGATTTTAGTTTTGAAGAAGAGTGGTAAAAGAGTAATTGCTAAAAAGGGAACAACAGCACATGACATGCACGGAGAGCTTCATCTGAAAGAAGGATTCTGTTGCAAGAAATACTTCCGACATCATCTTGGGTTTATGGCTGGGGAGGGTTTAATGCCTTTTGGCCCTTGACAACATAGGAAGAAGTGTAGAGATGAAAGTTTCTGATTAAATTTGCTGAGCTCACTAATTTGGGAAAGAACTGGGAAGGAAACAGGAAGAATGTGTGGACATAACATTGCAACAGAATTAAGTCTGACAGAGAGAATTGTGGGAGACAACATTATGAACTTATCCCATCAAAGAGGTGTTCATCAACTGGAAACAAGCACTGAGATGAAAAGATCTGGGTCTACAAGCAGATATCGGTGTGACAATAAACTTATAGAGCAATGTGCCTATTAAAAAATGAGGTGGGATATTAAGACATACAAGGGTATTACCTTGCATGATTCCCTTGTAAACTACTGGCACAGAGTGAAATAAAGCATTCAGTTCTTCGCTCAAGAATGATGAGTTTGAATTTGAATCAGCATAGTGAAGGAATGATGAAAGACTTCAGAAAATAAAAAAGGTGATTAAAAGACTTTGGCATTGTTATGTTAAGGAAGGCCTGGACAGAAAATGGCATTTCTTAATAGACACCACTGAGAGAAAAACAAGCCATGAATAAATTTAGGATGAAGATGAGAAAACTTCCTATCCTTGCGGGACTAGGTTTTTGGAACAACTTGTTTTTAGATTAGCTGTTATAAATTTGTGCAAGGATTGCATGACAGAGCCACAAGTAACAAAAAGGGATGGGCCTCATCGACACAGAATGTTCTTTTCCTGGGAGCCTGCGTTGCTTGGTTTTAAAAACACTATTACAGCAACTGCTGGGGAAAAAAAACACAAACAAAACAATACAACAAAAAAAACCCTCTAATAAACCCAAAACCCCTCTGTAAGTAAGGGTAAAACTCACCGAGGAACCCACAACTGTCCTCTAGCAATAGTTTCTATTATAGTTTTTATTGTTCATAATAGGAACATTTTCTTCAGATTGTACATAAGAATTTTTATGAGTAATAATCTGATAATAATTTCAAGGAAGGTATACAGATTAATATAAATTTTGAAAATTATTTAGGTTTCAACACAGCACCACCTATTGGAACAAAAACAGTAGCAACCAGTCTGAAACAGTGAAAACACAGCTGGAGTCAACTATGATTAATTTGTAGGCTTACAGTGTGGAGGGCTCTGTAACTTGTTCTGCCTTGCATACTGTCCCTGCTAAGAAATATTTGATGGCAAATATGTAAATACACTATTTTTTAAAATTTTATTAGAAAGGAAGATTTTACGAGACCGTAGGTGAGGTAAAGATTTGCTTAGAGCCATTAGACATAACTTTTCACGAAGCGAAGGCATTTACACAGGATTAAAGGGGACAGTAGATTTCCTAGGAAAGAGAGCATTGTTCATGACAATTTAAATGAGCTGCAGATAGACACGAGTGATAAAAAGTAGATGCTTGGCCTGTCATTAGAGAACACATCAGCTACTTTAAAACATACTCCTCTTAGATTAATCACCACATTATTGCCATTTTAAATGAGGTGTGCAGGTGTAAAGATGGAATAGAGCAGTCCTTTCTGCTTCTTGATGAGGGGATTATAATGTGCTGCAGTTCAGAGTTTCATGTGAGCAGGGAGCACAGGCACTGAACAACATCCAGAGAGCAAGACGGGACATGTGTGGTTCAAAGCCATGTTCTTGAGAATTTCTTTAGAGTCCTCCATTCTTGAGGAAAAAGAGAAATCTTGCAACTTGTTATTCCTAGGAATTATTCCTGCTCATAGCTCTAGAAAGCAAGTTACAGTGAAAATAGCTGCTTTCCATGGATGTTACACTGGCAAAGTTTGAAACACCGCTGTCCCTATTCCCAGCCTCCATGGCTGCTTTCCCCACTCAGCCTGTGTGTGCAAAGAGCAATCCAGAGAGCAGTGTTATAAGCTGCGTGGAACAAAAAAACAAAACTAAAGGGCCAGTCTGTGTCTCCTTGGAATGCTAGGATGGAGAAGGGTAATGTAAAAATATTTCAGTATTCCTTTGGGGGAAATGGCATACCCTCAGTTGGCCAGGCGCGCTCAGAAATGCTGCCTGCTCCCAGCTTTAGAAGTGATTGAGAACTGAATGCTGCTGAGCAGGTGTGTGGCCTCATGACAGTGGCTTGCCCTTTCAGGGGCAGCCAATACGCCTGTGTCAGGCCAGGAAAGCAGTAGTTCTGGATCAGGCAACGGGAGCTTCTCTGAGAAGAAGACACCCAGAGGACAGCAGTGACAGCCACACAGCACTGTCACGGGACACAGACTGATAGAAAGAGAATGGTTTGGGTTGAACACTTTCAGGGATAGACCACCCACAACTTCTCTGATGTCAGGCAAAGGCAAGCAGCTCAGCCATCCCTCTGTCCCTCAGTAAAATAGCCATCCTATTTCTTCCCACCAGAGTACCAGGAGAGATGCCACAAAAAAAGAAAGTGCTGAGGGAAGTGGGGCTTGGGAAGGTGAGGATCCAACAGCAAACTGTCACATTTTACTGCTGGCCCAAGGATCCTTCAGGATCCCCAGCCACAGACCTGGGCATGCCGGGAAAACAGAGCCCAGTACCAACTCCCCTTTCTCCTCAATGCACCCTCAGCTGGATGAGCTGACTTTGGACAAAATTACTGCCACCTGGCATTAGTCACCTCACAGTTGTCCCATGTTGCTTGGAGCTTAGGATGGCTCTAGAAGCACTGAGATGTGACTGATGTCTCCAGCATAAGACTGATGCTAGAGCCCCTTACAGACAAAGAGAGGAACTGTCATCTGCATGCTTTCCTCTCTTTCTTGAGCTAACCACAAGTTAGCTGAATCCCAACCAGGGAACAGGATAATTGTCTAATTTTTACTCCGACTATATTTAGATTATTGGGGTTTTTTACATAAAGGTGGGTACATCCACTTCTGTAGCAGAGGGTACACGTAAACAATTATGTGTACCACATTTCCTTTTATCAAGAACATTCATGTCAAAAGAGACTGTTCTTTTGAAATTCATGAACATGGAAACAAGTTTTCAAGAACAAAAGCAGAAGAACAAAACTCCTATGTTCCAGTAGTATTGCTATATTATAGAAAATGGATATAAAATGATAACTCCCAATAATTATTTATAGTGCAAATGTACACAATTTTTTTGTTTAAGGTTTGACATTTTAAAGTCTTGTACCTTATTTACAGTTATAAAACCACAAGTCTTTAGATTCTATAAATATTTTTCTTATTATTTAGTTGTTTGAATCATCACTTGCCCTGTGTTTTCACTCACAGAGTTTACACTCCCAGAAGGAGACTTCAAGGATGTGATTTTTTTTTTTTTTGAGACAAGAGCCAATCATAAAATTAATAACAACCTGTGGGCTTTCAGAGTATGAGGTTCAAAGTTGTCTTATTTTAGATATCTTAGTCATCAACTTCTCATAGTTTCCTGCAGGGCATGAGCTCAAAAAACATATCTGGACACACTTTAGAAAAAGTGATAAAATTGGGAGAAAGGGGGATTGTCCTCTTTTAAAAATACTTTCAAAAAATTTTATACCCACAAACCTATGCCTCTTTGTCCCCCTTCCACCCCACAAACAGCAATCTGTTTCCAAATGGCCTCCTACAAACCTCTCCTACATCATGGACATTTGTGAGTATGCAGACTTTTTACAAATTAGGCCATTTACAGTAAAAGCTATAGGCACTCAGTTAAAAAAGAATTGACCCAAATCCTTACTTTGAAAGACACCACAAATAGTAACAATTTCTAAATTCCAACCATTGCACTGTCTAGGGAAGACAGAGCAGGGAGGAAGCAAATGGTTGCTTTTCCAGCTGCAACAACCTCTAGTCACATCAGCAGGAAAATCCTGGCTATGGGATGTTTTCCTGTGTTATTGAGTCATAGCATTGGTAGTGTTGCTTAAAGACTTTTCCAGTGCTGTAAGAAATCACTGCACCATTAGGGTTGTTAACTTTATTTCTGACCTTTGAATTATTTTGAAAAGTTTTTCACTGAAATTACATTCATTTGTGGGCATACTGTATTTAGAGTATGTATGCACATATCATTGAAATGGGTGCCCAGAGGCACTGTGGAGTCTTCGTCCTCAGTGATGTTTACTGCTCAGCTGGCCAAGACCCTGAGCAAGCCAACACAGCTGTGAAATTGACCCTGTTCTGAATGAGGGCTGGGACCAGATGCCCTCCAGACAGACCCTGCAGACAGCGCAGATTATTGGATGATTCTGTTGTTCATTGTCATGGTAGCAAACAGCGCAGGTGTTTCCTTTTTCTGCCATGTATTTAATGTTTTTCTCATTAAGTTATTACCAAATCCTGGTGTAATGAGATTTCAATGCTTTTTAGTATTTTAAATAGGTACAGGAAACAGAGAGGATAATTTGTTAAGAAGCAAGTAATATCATCTCCAATTAACTTTGTATACTATTTACATTCTAATTTAAGTGTTTTTAATGCAAACAAAATATTAATTGAAAATATAAAGTACTGGATGGAGCTACTTATACTCTTCATCAGATCAGATACATTGGATAAATTAACCATTGACATTTCTCAGCTTTTACTACAGCGGGTAATTGCCAAAGTTCATTTCTAGTACCAATGTTTTTTATCTGGAATATAGTCTGATAGAAACTGAAGCCTCCTGGACAGTCTAACAAACAAGATATGGGAGTCAAAGGCTTTTAGTGTATTCATATCTGACACTGAATAAGGTAATTCTTAAACCAGGCTGGGTCCCAATTCAAGGTTTCATATAACCAGGAGGAAGCTTTGTATAGAATTCAGTGAACTTTGTCCCACTGACCATAATGTGGGTCTTGGATCTCATCTCAGTTCTGATTCTGAAAGTCTCATGCAAGTGAAAATTTCCATTGTTCATCTTTAGTACTAGGTGCTAAATGCAACCTCACTCAGGATTAGGAATAGGGTTGCATAAAAGAAGAGCAACCCCTACTCGAACACTGTGCAATATGTGCTGCAGAGAATGGTGGCAAATGAAGGAAAAGCCTTTTCTCCCCAGGTAATTTTTCTCATTAAATACCCTCCAATTTGCTTCAGAGGGCTATAATGAACACTAATTGTTTACTGCCATCGTTGTTGTGCTAATTGCTGTTAATTACAATATTATGGTAATAATGCTGGTAGCAAGGCTGTCTAGTTCAAGGAAATGGGGAAATGATGCTCAGCTCCTACCCATAGGAACAGGATTGTTTCTTACTTGTTAGCTGCATTTAAACACCTTCATTATGTTGAAGTCTCAGAGATTTATAATTCCACCTGTCTTGCAGACAAGGAGGCATTTGTGTTTTGCTTTCGGGTGGGTTGGTTTTGGTTGTTGCTTTCTTAAGAATTCAGTGTTAATAAAATTCACCCTGCAGGTCAGGAAGTCCTTCTGCAGGCAGATGGAATTTAAAGATTATCCAGAAACACCATCCAAAACTGCCTGTATCTGGCAGGGATGTTGATCACGGTGGAAAAAGAAAATCTTGTTCGTATCTCCCTTGCTGTAAAAGCATAAATTATGGGATGCACACAAAGCAAGTCTCAATTTCTGTGCATCTCTTGCAGGAGGTCTGTGTTTATAAATGCACAAACCATCTGTTTAGCATTTGCAAATTAAACACCTGCTTTGTCATAGTATAATTTAATATCTAGTTTCAAAAAAGCCTGTGAGGTCTAATGAAGTTGTGCAGATTGTCACTTGATTCTTTGCAAAAAATGCAAAAAACCCACAAAGTTACAAAAAATGCCTGCAAATGCAGACTGGATTTCCAGTTTGAGTTCAATTCTTATGTTCAAGTGATTAATGGCACCTTTGAAATGAAAATCTGCAAGCGCTTCAACTTTTTCAGGTCTCATATCAGTTTGTGTGATGTATTTCTCTTCATTGAGAAATAACAGGAATAACTGTACACAAAGGAAAATCAGTTTTACAAAATAAGTAAATACGTAATGTACTCTGGAGTTGACATATTTGCTTTTTCATTCACAGAAAACATCTCCAAGTCACTGTTTATGTCAGCAAACCCTTTCCAGCACTAAGGTAACTACTAGCTTCCCGCAGAAGACACTATTTGGCTTGGAAAGATGGTTTAGCCTCACAATTGCCAAGAAGACTATCTGCAAACTTTGAAGGAAAGAGGCTAAAATACGTTTTGACTATCCTTGGTTAGAATGGCTGGACACTTAAGAAAATCTCACAGAGCATCTATTTGCGTTGTTAAATACATTCTCTAGATTGTTCGTAAATCAACAAATATATTGTGCTGCAAAAGGACACTAAGCCTTTTTCTCAGAGAGAAACCAGCCAAGAAAATTCTGGCACATTCCTACATTTCTTCCATTGGATTCTTTTTGCAACTGTAAGCCTACTGTTAACAGGTGCTGTTGAAGCTTGTGCCATTTTATGAGGAATATTTTTGTCAGTTCTGCTGAAAATTCATGACTCACCAAGAGTCTGTCAATCTTCTACTGTATTTTGCTGTGTGATAGAATGGAAACTAAGCCTTTTATCAGTGCAAACGTATAACAAAACAAAATGAAAAAGGCCATTTGATTTGAGAATCCAAAGTAAAATTTTCTTATTACTTAGGTTATTATTGCTTTATTCCAGGGAATGCAACAAAAATGTGTCATCATCCCAGCTGCACCAGGAGTTTATTAATAAATGGCTGTAGCTGTCTGATGGTACATGCAAGGAGTTTGGTTCTGTTCCTGCTGAAGTCATGGAGAGTTTTGCTACTGGCTACAACAAAGTATCTTATCCTTGTGTGCACTTAATAAATGTGTTATTTCCATGAATAGCATATCCCATGTCTTATTCTAATTATTTAGTTTACTAATATTTGACTTTGGGTGAATTGAAACATATGTTAGACAGTGAGATACATTTTCTCCTCTGAACTAGGTACTTTATGCGGCCACAATAAGAGAAATAGGAAAGATACTGGCATATTAGGGACAACTAAGAATTCATGTGCCAAAGAGGATTCCTCAGCTGGTGCAAGGGAAAAATAACTAACTCCT
>JAWWMO010000121.1:63868993-63883720 GCA_035047845.1 Dendrocincla fuliginosa | reverse complement strand
TTGAAACATATGTTAGACAGTGAGATACATTTTCTCCTCTGAACTAGGTACTTTATGCGGCCACAATAAGAGAAATATTAGCATATTAGGGACAACTAAGAATTCATGTGCCAAAGAGGATTCCTCAGCTGGTGCAAGGGAAAAATAACTAACTCCTATGTATCGCAAACATAAAGCCCAGGATATGGTGTTAAAAAGCAAAAATCTAGGTGGCTCCACTGATTTTTAGCTTTTAAATGGTCTTGAACAGGATTGCTAGCAGTGGTTCAGGGTCTGTACATCTCAGATTCATCAAAAGAAAGCTGTGATGTTATCTGGTTTTGGCTGAGTTGTTTTCCCCTGAGTTTGAACACCAATATATCTATTCTTCATTCTATTAACAGCAAATACCTTCTGAGTAATCTCTGTAATGCTTTTTACAGACATATCTCTCTGATTTCTCAGGGAGAAGATCAGGGGAGAAATGAGAATCTCCATGGTTTTCTATGCAACAGGAGCAAGAACGTTCTCTGATCTTTTCCTCATGAACTACAGGAAAGCTTGTCTGTCTCTGACACACAGAAAGGAGGCACTTGAGGACTGGAGCTCAAATGTTTTAGCCTGAGTGTTGGAGTAAGAAAGGTGGAAGGGGAAGAAATTCCAATAACTCATTGAAGGAGTCTTCAGTTGAAGACATTAGACACAGAGCTACAAGCTACTGTCCCTGTGTGACGTGCTGCTCGTTAGTGCCTACTTCCATTCAACACTTTTTATCTTGAGTGCTTTCTCCTCGCTCATCACAACTGCCTCTGGACATTTACAGGAGCAGTGCTCTCTCTCCCCATGCGTTACAGCTCCTTCCATTCACTTTTAGTCCTAGTAAATGCTGTGACAGTGATGATGGCTCCGAGCAGTGGGAGAAGATTGTTCAGAGTGGGAAGCTGATAAAGAGCAGCTGGTACAGCAGCCAGCAGCAGTGCAGGAACAAGCGCAGGCTCCTCTGCCCCTTCTCATGTTCCACTCATGCAAGAGACTGCTTACAGGGCTCCTGAGACCTCCCCTGTGCTCTTGTGCTTTGAGACAATCTCAGCATTGGAGGGGTTGGCCCACTGACTGAGGCATAACGTTTTTCTTTCTCTTGTTACTCATTTATCACTATGGGAAATTTTCTTGTTTTCAGGAAAATGTGTTTCCCACTTAAGAAAGTACATGGATATTGTTCAGTGTCATTGATGTGGCCACTCTGATTCAAGAAAGTGAAGAGAAAAATATTGGCTCCTGGAGCATTGGTCCACCTTGCCCAGACCCATGCCCAGGTGTCCCCATGCAGCCCCAGCAACATTATCCTTGTATCCAGGATTTTCAGGGTGAGAGGATGTTCTCTAGTGAGTTCAAAATCTGTCAGCTGTCAGTATAACTAACTATAAGCAGGGAACTGCAGCAGATCAAATAAAAAATAAACAAGTTATGAGGTGAAGAATAACTCCATTACAAACCTGATCTGCTTCAACTGCATTGCCTGTGCAGCACCACCAGTTCTTTGTCTTCTGTTTTCCTCTCCCATTACAGAAGCTTCCTCACACTCATGAACATGTGTTTCTAATCAGAAAAGGCTCAAGGAAAGACCACCTGCCTACAAAGAATACCTTTTTTCCCAGTCAGAGTGGGCGTCTTACAGACAGGATTTAGTACACAGCAAAAAACAAGGAAAGCAAAAAACTGAAAGGACAGCTTTCTTCTAATGAAAGCCTGCAGTGTTATCTGAGATGTTTGTAACAAAACTAGGAGAGAAGACATTTCTTAATTATTATTCCTGCTGAATATATCATGAATAAATAGCTTCATGTGAGAATACAGTAATAAGAAACTTGTGCTTTGCTTTGGTGTTTTAGTTTACTTTGGCTTGTCTAGCCAAGATTTTTAGGGGAAAATGTCCGAATGTACTCAACTGGGGAAATAAAAGTTCCTTAGGACTCCTAATCAGAGGTTTCTGAGCCATCACTAAAGAGTAGGCAGGCAAAAAAAATCAATGTTGTTGTTTCTGGAAGTCCTTAAACATAAACCAGAGACTATGAGACAAGGAAGGGAATTATCTTTGTGGCTTATTATGTTAATATCAGGTAAGTCAGATGTTAAAAGCCTCTAGACAGGGAAGTCAAAGAATAGGATTCCAATCCCTTGCATTTGAGGCTTGATTCAAAATCAGCTTGGTATAATGTTTTCTGTTGACTTGAGCAAAGACTGGGTCCATCCGATTTGCTCTAGTATTTTCAGTTTCACACAGTCATGTCTTTAAGAATACTGTAAATACATCATGAGACTGATTGTCTGGACCATCATTATAAACATTATAAAATCATTATAAACAACTAAAAATGAAATGCTAAGAAAAGACTTTGGAATCTGTAGAGAAGAAACTTTAGCAATTTAGTGGTGGTCAGAGTCAATGACACAGTGCTAAGTATCTATATTAATGTGAATCGCCATCTAATTAGGTGAACATGTGAGAAAACAGCCCCTTTTCTCAGAGTGGTTCTCACTGTAGGTTCTTTTATTCTAACGGGAACTGGGGATGAAGATTTCTTCCAGTCCAAAGGGAATCTAAGCAGTGTATCATCCAGAAACAAAAGAAGCCTCTGCAGGATGAGCCTGCACTAGGCAGCTGCAGACAACTCTTGAGACACAGGCAATATGCCATATGAGAGGCCAGCAAGAGACCTAGCAGCAAGCAGTGTGCTGCTGCTGCTGCCAGAGATCAGCCTGGAAGTTGACAGCTGAGTATCCTCCAGCTGCCACGCACATCCTGTGTGTGTGCAGAGGTGGCTGTGGGTCATGAACTGCAGCCAAATGAGTGTAGGAGGAAGGAGAGCAGTGACATTACGGTCAGACCGCCAGCAATAGCAGAGGGAGGCCTCAAAGCAGTGCCTTTTTCTCACATGTACACCGCATGCACACACATACACATGAGCAAAATTGCTTTCTAATGGCTCTGCTATGCCATAGATACAAAATCCATGGCTTAGGGATCATCCCTCTCTGTGCAGAACGTCATTGTTTTTACAGTAATGTTACCTTATGTAATTCTTGCCCATGGGAAGTCTATTAAAAGCTCAGGGTCTAAGGACACAAAGCAGAAAGCTGAGCAGAACCATGGAATCAACAAGTCCTAGTATTCTGTAGCCTTTTAAAAGAAGAGAAAAAACAAATGAACACTAAAAAGAAAGTTTTATATCTTTAAAAGTTTTTAAGGGCCCAGAACTCTATTAATTTTAAAAACTGCTATCTATTCTACATTTCTCCCTTCTCAAAAGTTGACCACATGCACCTTTCTTTTACAAAACTTCTTATCCATGACTAGCTTCTAAATTCCTTTCTGCTACACTTTCAGGCCTGAGATCAACAGGACAGGAAAAAAAAAGCTCCAAAACTAACAATAATCCTACTCCAATGGCAATTTGCGTGCTTTCATCTGACAGCTCTTAGAAAAAGGAATTAAAACAGACTCTTAGGGGTTCATGTGAGTCGTGCAGTGACCTCCAGAGTTCTCAGGAATTTCCAAGTCAGTTCTTTGACATGCAGGAAAAGGCAAGCAAATAATGTGCATGGACACATGCTTCCTAATTACTCACGTAATATAGATGAGCAGTTCAAGCAATAATGCTTGATCTATGTAAATGGAAAATTATGTGTACTTAATGATGCACAAAATCTCAAGTGGCTTAAAAGTTTGCTTAGAACCAGCAGGGACTTGCTGCTCATCCAGGTCTTATCTGAGCAAATCAGGTCTCTTAACTTTGAGAAAACAGGGCTGGAAAACTAACGGTGATTGTCTTCATGTTGGACCTGATGACTTCTTTTCAGACAGAGATGGGAAGAAAAAGTCCTACAAAATAAACAAGACAAAAGGAAGAGATGGAATATATCTGTACTGAAAATACATTGAATATATAACACCATTTTGAGCACCTAAGTTCTCCCAGCCACCTTTTGTTTACATAACTGATGTATACTTCTAAATAACTAAATTTGCATTTGATTTAGGATAACAGCTGAAATCTGCTGCTAGAGACTAAAAATAATGGTATAAACCAGGCCTTTGAGTCCACTTCTCGGTCTCTGGAATGATACTTGCAGCTCTGGGTTTTGCAGTGCTTGCAAGAGTCACAGTGCCCTAATGTTCCTCCATGCTGGCTGGGTTAAGCACAAGCGGGTATTTTTTCTCCACCTCCTGCATTTCAGAAAAATTTCAGCAAAATCTCCTAACCATCCATTAATTGTGTATTTAATGTCTTCACAGGCTCTAATAGAGGTCAGGTCAACCACAGCTGGGAAATATGGATGAAAGTAAAAAAATATATACTGAAGACTTGGTATCCTTCAGCAGACTTGTGTATAGTCACTGTCTATCTCTGCTTTTCACCAACAGCCACGTGACACGTCCATGTCCATTTCTGACCATGCAGTACCATCTCTGTTTAGCCACTAAAGGTTGACCCAAGCCAAAGATTTATGCAAGGATTAACTGACTATGCTTCTGATACCAGGATTTTCTTTCTTGCCAGATGATGACACAATCACAACGGTGATTGTGTTAAACTCTATATCCACTCCCAACAATTTATTTTTTGCACTTTGCTCCTAAATCTCCCAAATTCAATCCACTTGGAATTTTATTAAATTACTTGCTTTAACCCAGGGGATAGCATGATCTTCCCTCAGAATGAGTGCCATCTTCAAGGTTTCTTCAGCAAGACTTCCTTATTTGGAAAGATTTCCTCAGCATCTACCTCAGATATCTAGTAAATAACATAGATACTCCAAATTTTCATAATGTTTAGGTAACAGTAGTTGTTGATGGCACTCTAACAAATGTTTTGAAGACCTTGGTCAAACCCAGTGCTACAGCCAGACATCTGCAATGGTTGGCACTGAGTTTCACTAGCAAAACCTACAAGTGGTTTGTGATCTGTCCAAATGGTAAAGAGACTTCCCATGCAATTATGAAGGCACTTCTAAGTCCAATGATAACAGTTAGACTTTCTGTCTCCTACTGGCAGTAAATCTATCCTGTCAAATGACTATTCTGCAGTAGCTGTCACATTATGAGTCAGAACAATCTCTTCTCTCACATTACAGATAAATTGTTGTTCAAAATAAATACATAGTATGGAGGGCTTGGGAAGCCCTAAAATACTTGGTTCCCTCTCTCTCAGTCCCAGGCACATCTCTTGTTCTTAGCAAGACATGTAAATAATTTTAAACTGCTAAAGCACAAGAAGAAATAATGTTGATGTAAGGTAAATAAATGTACAAATGCTCTGAGATGTAATGTTTGAAAAATCTGAATCCTTACACTGTTCACCCTGGGTATTCATAAGATGGACTCCCTTTCTGTCTGTTCTGCTGCCATCAAGATCCGTATTTGTAGTTTTAACATCTGTTTTTCTTTTACAGAAGCCCTTACTGCTTCTGTGTTTGAAGTATTCTTCTTGTCTTATCAGTATTAGCTCTGCAAGAGGTGAGGATGAAAGCAGCACTTGCTAAATCATCTTTCTAAAACATTCTGAAAGATGATTAAAGTTCACTTTACAACCCACTACATCAACATAAACAAAGCTTTTTAAATGTTGAAAGCATATATTTCTTAATCATCTTCCAACTAACTCCATTGGTTAGTTCACTGTCTGTACAAATAAAATAGCTATCTAAAATTTAGACATTAGTCACTAGTTTTTATATAGCCCCTTCAGATGTGCATAGTTTTGTTTGGCTTAATGATAGATGGGACTCATTCAGAATATTACAATGGTGAAATGATGTTGGTGTATCATATAGACTCTCTAATTTAACCTCAAGTTTTTCTCTGAGGATCTTAAGCGCTCATTTTGTATTCACATATTTTGACCTAGGTACAAATCTTGGTCTTTACAACTCCTTAACTACTTTCGACAATAGCATCATGCACAAACTTTCTCTCAGTTTCCATTTCATTTCTTATATGTCACTTTCTACCTAAGAAATTTACAATGGCCCTTTGAACACAAGGACTAAATAAAAATCTGGTCATTTTATTTTTCTTACTATATGTATCTTAAGGTTTATATTTTATGGATTAGGATTTACTTAATGTAACTTTTTTTTTTTTGTCAGTACTAGTGCTGTGACCACGACCAGCCATGCTATGAACAGCTGATGCATACTCTTCATGTACACTGATAAATTAATGCACAACTGAAGTCTTTGTCTTCACATCTTGAGTATATAATTATCTATCTGTCATTAGTTGGCAAGATTCTACTTTCTTTTCTTTCAGGCATACATGTCTTCCCCCAGGACAAGAAAGTCCTTTCCTCTTTTCATAGTCTTTTGGTCTCTGTGTAATTGATTTTAGAAGATGATTGATGGGCTGCTTTGAATTTTCTGGCTGAATGTCTTATCTTGAGACATTTCTGACAAGAGACCACTTAAAATAGACTTACTCACCTACAGTGATCTAGCTCTTCCAGAGAACAATCTTTTGTAAGCTTGAGACTCTTCCAGTATGCTTTTTATTTTGTTTGCTAAGTCAGTTTGTTTTCCTGAGTTTGTAAACACAAGTCTTGCAGTATTTCTCACTTCTATTGCTATCACTAATTCTATTACTTTAGGCAATGTTAAATTTACTTCTGCCTTAACTTTGAAAGCTGTCATTATTCACAAAAAGCAGTTTGTCCCATAGTATATCATTAAAGACATTTTCAGAAAAGCTATATATAAGCTTTGTTGCATACACAGCTAGTGATTCCCTTTGCATTCTGATACAAGTCTGAAATGTGAATCATTTTCCAAGAGCTCCATGTAAGTGGCATGTAGCCTTCTGTTAAATTTCACAAATCTTCAAAAGTCTTTCTCATTGGTTCTGAGGTTGTAAGAAATTCTGTAATTGGACTTTTCAACTAAATAACCCCGAGGGAATAATTTGCTCCTCTAGTCTACCATGTCCTTCACAAGAAATCAGTGGCTACACTTTAAAATAAAATTGTAATTTTCACTGGTTCTACTGACTTCCTTAATTTGTCATAAATTTTAATGATTTTCAAGTGTGCCTTGTCAGCAATGTTGGTAACTCTCTACCAGAATAATTCAAGCTGGAAATGGATGCCTAACTTAAGGATGGCATGACTGGAATGGGATTGGGGGAAAAAAGCACTACCACTTAATGACAGGGAGTAAGATTTCATATCTTCTGCTTGCTGAATTCTGAGGTAAAGTTCCTTATGTATAAGAAAAAAATATTGCACAGTAGTCTTTCATTTTAGTTTGGATCAAACTGTCTGTTCATAGATTGTGAATGCCATAAACAGTCTGATTTCAAATTTAAATTAATAAGAAGGATACACATACCAGGTTTTCTACACTCTTGTGCCAGAGATATTTTTCCAGTGTTCCAGATTCTAAACCGCTACCTGCAGACAAATGTTAAAAAATAAGTAGTCATTTGTATCCATATTTCTGTGTAATGAAGAACATGCTTCATTAGAATGCTGCCCACTTCTCTGTGGAAACTGGACCCATGACCAGTTGGCATTACTTTAGTTTTCTTCATAACTCTAAATCACTTTCAAGGTCAAAAATCCTGCGAACAGGTGAAATGGTCTCTCAAGTAATTTAAACATTCTCTACCCTCATATCTTTCGTTCACATTTGCATGCACCTAGGAGGACAGTGATGTTACGTAAATATCTGTGGGCTAAAGGCACTTATACATCTGATGTTTATTCATAGCAATACATCAAGAACATACTCATTCAAAATTAAACAGACAATCCTTCTTCATCACCTGCCTTGACTAATAAACACTCTTCCATCCCAAAGCTGGACTTTGACAAGATATCCACATGTAAGTCAAAATCCATGACTCAAAAATTTCACCCTACCTTTTAGGTCCTCTGTAGGATTTAAACTTCACCTCTCCTCTTTGGCTAGAAGCATCTCAGTCTTGTAAGGCCTGGTATATTCTGTAGTAATCCTCCTTCTCTTGTACAATGCCAAGCGAAGAGTCACAATGATGTGGCATGGTAACTGCTTGAATATCAAGTGAAGGAGCAGTGCTTTCTTTGAGGAAGGAGTTTTCAAACCAGACTGGCAATAAAGCAATTAGTGAAGTGGTATAAAACATCCTTAGAGAGTTGTGAAGTGGGGCAGATCTATTTTTGCAGATTTGGGAAAACTGTGGCGTAAAACAGACACGGTCAGGGACAGTTTTGCTCAACCTTACTTTCTGACAATTTGGAAGAATGAGAATAAAAACTGGTCCTAGACATTATGGATCAACTGCATTGCCAGCCACAGAACAGAGCACATATGACAGAGGGAAATTAGAAATGGAAGAAAATACTCTAGAAGGATTAAGAATTGATGGTACAAGACACATTCCAAGAAAACAGATGCATATTCTGTTGTAGCCACCTGCAAGTGAGCCGTACTTAACTCTTCCTTTTGAACTTAGTCTTTTTCAAGACTGCCTAACTAGGAGGTACAGTTGTTATAGCCAGAAAAAATACCATATAATTTAGGTATTAAATAATATTTAACTACCCCACATCCTTACAATATTATTTGCCAAAGTGATCAAGCAATACAGTGAAAACAAAATGTGTAAGAGCATCAGCAAACAAATTTATATGTGATTTGAAAATATTTGCATTTTGACTATAGGCAGCAAGAATGGCTGATTAATTCAGTTAACTATTTTTTTTACTAGTCAGAATAGTCATCAACAGAAAATCTACTACAGCCAGTTGAAAGACTGTAGGATATTTCACATTTTCCTTGATCTGTTGCATTATGTTTAATGGAAATTAAACCCTCTCTATTTGACATTAAAAAAAAGAAACAATTACATTATTTCTGTTTATCAATATATTTATACTATAAATAAACAATCAACTAAATCTCAAAAATTGTGTAAGTTTTTTGTAGAACTATAATAATGGACCTAGAAGAAACTTAGCTGAATTTCTGTTCATTATATATGTTGCTAGGACCAGATTACAACTTCAAAATGATTTAGGTAAATTTGATCTTCTTATATTATGAAATTGCTATATAAAATATGACCATTACTTATTCTTCAAAAATTCTCACGACATTTCTCTTTGGTCTTTTGTTTAGAAGCCAAAAATCTTTCAGGTTCACCATTTGGCATTTGAAAAATAATTTCAACAATGTGGATGCAATCTGTTAGGTCTATCAGACAAATTGTCAGGTAATATAGGAAGACAGATGTTCTTTTTTTGATGTGCTTCTATGTTCAGTAAACCTTTTATGTTGGTTACAAAATAATGTGACAGTGTCACAAATGACCACATTACAGTAGGAAATACAGCAAATGTTCCATAACAAACAATTCAGCAGCCAAATCTTAACTCTCTACTTGTTGGTGAATTTTGTATTAGCAGAAAATGTTTATCATTTTAATTAAGCAGGAAAATTGTTTTGCAATATTCAGTGGTTTATTCAAGAGCATCTGGTTTCATTATCCAATGGACTGTTTTAATTGGTTGCATTAGTCACAAGATATGGGGTAAGAATGCTTCCACTTGGCAAGTATTCCTCCTTATTACTTTAAAATGTGCTCTTTCAGTAAACATTCCTGCAAAAAGCTCCCCAACTAGCAATGGCCAACATGAGGCCAACGTTTAAAGTCACAAGCTAGCATACTTCAGAGATGACTCCACCGAGTCCCTGCTCAGCTAGTTCCTTCTCCTTTTCATTGATACACTGCAGATGAAATAAAAAGACAGCATACTGCTAGTTTTCCCTCTGCTGCAAAGTCTTCTCTGAACATTAAAGACACTGTAAAATAAAAGGGATCTTGCCACTGAGATCTATTAAGGTTGAAACCAGGGTAATTAGCCCAACGACATGGCTTCCTTTCCTGGCTAAATCCCCAAGTTTCACCAAGGCCAGCCATGCTCTGACTCTGTCTTAGAGCATAGCAATAAGGTGTCTCCAAAAGTCCCTCACTCAGGCCTCCTAGGAAACCATTTGTGGTCTTCTAGTCTGTCTAGGTTTTCCTAACAGCCAACTTGAGGCAGATTTGCTGCAGATGGATTTGTAGTGCTACATGCCCATACATGTTCACACTTTCCAGAGGAACTGAATGCACGTCTATTGCTGTGCGGTTGCCACAGAGCCTGCAGATGTGTACAGCAGGGATTGCTGAGGAAAGTTATGTAGGTTTTGCCTTACAGACTTTTTAGTGAATCCAGGCTTTAAGGTGACCTTAAAATTGAGAGTAATTACTGGTGTGGATACAGAGAAAGTGCTATAAAGACAATACAATATGCTGAAGGATCTGGCTTTCTTTGGATTTATTTTTTATAATACTGTGGTCTTAAATCTTAATGATAAAAAAAGAAAACCAACAAGAAACTAAAAAAATCCCACAAGAACAGACATGGAAGAGGGCTTTTTCTAAAATTCAGTTAGGAACTGCTCGGTATCTAGCTAAGACAAAAAAAATATTACTAGTGTTCTACACTAATTTTACCCTCTGGGATTTTCTGTTTAGTTTGTTTCTTTGGCTAAACATTTGCAGTAAAAATGGAGATGAAAATCTTGGAAGGAACTTTTAAAACAAGAAATGTACTCCACCCTTATTACAACATTATTCTTGTTTAGCCAAACATTTTTCCTTTAAGAAATTATCTGTTATAGACACATATACAGAAATGGCTTAAAAGACCTACACCATCCACATCCTTTTAAATTTAAAAAAAAAAAAAAAAATGGGGCATGGGGATTGGAGTGGGAGGTGTGTGTGTGAAATACATGAATATTTGAGAGAAGGCAAGGAATGCAAAATAAATAGGAAAGTAATATCCCTTCTGTGAATAAAACTAAAATCTTGCATAATAGTTCCTTGTATCCATGAAGAACTTAGGCTGAATTAAAAATCACATGGGCTTCATGGTGGCATCCCATTGTGAGGGGATAGTAGGGCTTATGTGATTCAGCAGGTGAAGAAGAGGGTAAGGACGAAAAAGACTAAATAGCCTAGGAAAATAAGAGACACAGGCGTAAACATTTTAAAAGTGGAAGTCACAGAAACAAGCACCTTAACTTTCTGAGTTCCTTCAGTGAGAAGAAGGCTTAAAAAGGAAAAAAAAAAAAAAAAGAAACTTGCCATAATTTCAGGAAGCTATCAAAGATGTGGCCTTTCCCCATGTTTATAGTTGGATTTTATTGCTGGAATGGTGTGCTGTTCACTCAAGTTTAGCGATTTATGCTTCAAGTCTCTTCCCTAGAGCTAAGCTACTTGCTGGAGGAGCCCCTTGGGGCAGCAGGGTTTTCAACAGAAAGTAGTCACATTCATCACCAGTTCCCTGAAGTCTGTATCTTTGCCGACCTACAGACGGAGACATTTAGAGCATACTCTCTCCAAAAATTTCCAGAAGGACTTGAAATACTTGAAATGTCAGGACATTGATTTTCCTGACATCCTTCACATCTCACAATACAGTTTTCTTCAAAATATGATCTGGCATAATCTAAGTCCTAGGCCAAAAAATGCTCTGTGGTTTACATTATTTTTTTTCCCTCATTAGTACTTCTTGATCACTAGGCCCTGCTAAGCCCTTGGTCACCCCATATCTTGTAACTTGATCACTAAAGAGGAGCCCACTGATTCAGAGTTGTTTTCAAAGACCACTTTGGCCAGTGCATACAGTCACTCTGCAGAGCAGAGCTCTCTTATGCACAGGGAGTGCCAATATCTCACAAAGCAACCTGTTAAAATCTCACTTTGGAGTAAACCCTGACTGAGTGCAAGGGCTTGCACCAAGAGACTTACAGAAGTCCTTCCTGATGTAAATGTTTCTGTTATTCTATGGTCCTATGAGTCACAATATTGACATCGCAGCGAAGAGCAGCGAAGAGCAAGAGGACAGAGAATGCCTTTATATCATCAAAATACATTAATTCATGCCACGAACATGGATACTCAAACATTACAAGTTAAGTTCTGTATAAAATCTAGAAAGTGCCAGTTCAATATTTTAATAAGTCAGATATTTCCTCTTTCTAAAACAAGAAAAAAATCACTAAGAGCATCCCTGCAGAATTTTGCTTATTAAGAATTACTACTTTTTACATACTTTTTAAAGTCAGAAATAGTTCACTTTTCTGTCCCTTAAGATTTACAATATCAAGTTTCATCACTGTACAGATAACCAACCATAATTAGGCTTATAATTGAAACTGGTGTATTTGTTGTTTTGAGTCTGTATGAGAATAAGTGAACGTAACACAATCAAAGGAAGTTTACACTGGTAAGTGTAATTATGATGTTGAGAGAATCCCAGTTTCCCACTAAAGTTATAAGCTTTGTATTTACACTGCATTAATTATATGTCAATAAGGGAGGAAACCACTGGCTTAGGTGGTCAAAGCTAACACTTTCTCTAATGTAACAATGGAAATTAGTGCTTCATAAAGTTGAATAACTATATCTGAACTCTCAGCAATATTTTCTGTACTGTGCAATCAGTAGTGGTGCCTAAGAACAGGAAAAACACAGTCACAGGATGAGAAATAAAGTATTACTCATTTTATACTTCAATAGGGAGAGCGTCATACCTTAACATAAAGTGTGTGCTGATGGTCTCGTTCAGTAAGGTACATCTAGTTCTCTTAAATCTAAAACAACAGCTTTATGCTTTAATAAGCATATTATCGCTTATTTTTATAAAAAAATAATATATTTTTATAAAAAATAAAAAGCTTTTATTGCAGCTTTATGCTTTAATAAGTTGCACCTGGCAGGCACCTCAGGCTGCAAGATAAAAGTTCAGTTTCCTATGACTCGTTTTCCTGCCGGAACTGGCTCTTTCAAGCCTCTTGCCCAAGTTAGAATATTGATAGAAGGTGCAAGGAAGAGTTTCTCCTTGTTCTGATCTACCAGGTTTATACTCTGTCTAAATATACACTTATTTGGCATGTTAAGGCAAGTACACTACATTTGAACTCAAGTAATACCTTTGTATTCCTTTAGATATGACCCATGAAACCATATATTTATACCTAGTAATTGATAATATAATACTCTCAGCGGTTTATTGTTTAACCTCAACAACTCCATTAAAAATCTCAGTGTCATCTTCCCTTAAAATAAGAAAAACAACAGGTTTGAGCAAAGAGGGAAAGCAGATGAGGGCCAAATAAAGAGCTAGGGTAAGTAAATTCTTTTAAATTCTCAATGACATAGAGGTATATACCTCAAAATTCAGGTATAGTTCACTTGCTGTTTTCCTGCCTTCCTCTTTTATCAAGAAATAGAAAACCAAACACATACCTGATTTCTGAGGTATCTTAAAACAACAGAGAATATCTGAAACTGTGCTATTCTAGAAATACTGCAGGTCTAAACATTTCCAAATCCAGCTCTCAGTCATCTTGAGATAACCAGAAATCCAATTCTTCCAAGCAGCATATAGGGCTACAGAAATCTTACATAACAGAGTATCAGTCTCTGATGAGCACTCTACTTTCACAATGTTACTGCATGTATCTGTTCATTTTGAGCTCACTTTCATATATATTTTCTATAGCTGTTATCAAAGATACCTGTTCATCTTAATTTTGTTGCATGTGTCCAAGTGTCAGTTTGATAGTTAGGCTTCCTCTATGAGGGTTCAAATGTATCTTTTCATTTCCCAAATGTTGCTTCAGTAACTTCAGAGTAAATAAAATGCAGCTGTGTTTGAGGGACAAAGGCCTTCAGTGCTGAATATTTAGAAGCAGAAGAATTTATTCAGCTCATCTCTGTTGCCATTGCCCTACAACATCACAATGATAGTGAACCTTCTCTATCAGACAGCCATAAAATCCTTACCATCTTCTGGTGTTTTTTTATACATATGTACAAGGGGCACAAAATGAAATTACTGATTTGGCAGTGCTGAAACATTTCCCAGCAGTAGCAGTGCTTGATATTTTTATGGTACTTAGATAATGTTGCTTAGGAGTGGAAAAGGGGGTCTCATAAAAAAATTTCGTCATCTTCTGTCTACTTTTGTTGCCCAGTTGTTCAGTTTCTGAATCTGGAAGACAATGCATTCCACAAACATCTCTAGGGTTTTCAGCATGTAGTGACCGCAGGACAGCAGGCTGACATACAGTTCTCCATTTCCCAAACCTGAGAATTTCTAAATTCCTGCTTTTCACCCCATATTGAGATAAAATCTAATCTCAAAATTCTCCACAACATGGAATGACCATTTTCACCAAATTCCAGCAAAGTACCAACTTCCCATAAATATGTTGGCTAACTGTTCTTTTGTCCAGCATGATATTTATCCAATTTGAATCTTAAAATTGTTCTCCTCTGAATTGTTGCTGCTGAAATTGTATTTCACTGCCAGCTGGCGCTCATGCAAACAGTGAAGCAGACAATGCAAATTCATTTTTAGGGTAACAGTTTTGCCCCCTAGGTTTGTCTGTATCTGAATAAACTGAAAATGAGTATAAATGTATGCAGGATCGCATAAGCATTCTCATGCAAAGGTTCTCCAAGGTTGAATGCTTGATAAATAAGCCTATCATGATCTTTACCATTTTGATATAGCAATACCCAAAACACTGTATCTCCAGGTACTGTTATGTTGAAAAGGCTCCATGAATCTTTTAATTATTTTTCTTCTGCTTTTTTTTCCCTTTTATATTAAAACTAGGGGGCTGGGGGAGGGGGGGGGGGGTGGCCCCTTT
>JAWWMO010000121.1:63812256-63868893 GCA_035047845.1 Dendrocincla fuliginosa | reverse complement strand
TTTGGCACTGTTGCTTGCCATGTAAAGAAGCTGTGTCAAAACCATTTCACCAAACCAGAAACTGTGAGCTTCATGGCAGACTTGGAACATCTTCAAATTTCTTCAGGTTTTGTTGAAGCCCCATTACTCCAAGTTCCCCCATATCCATGTGCCCCACTTGTAGGCACAGGAAATCTTCTCAGGTGGAATTCTTACTGCTACTCACTCCTGCCATCAGCCAAACTTATTGTTTCTTAGAGAGGGGACATAGCTCTAGCTTTGAGCATTTCTTTCCTCTTTTCTCTCTCCATTTTGAAAGGCCCTAACTGATACTGGTCACAGAAAATTTTACTGACACATATCATCCCACGTGTATTCTGACACCTTTGCCACTCCTCTAAATTAAATACCCCTTTTCAGTTGGATTGCTTGAAGTCAGCTTCAGGATCAAACACAACACCATGATATAAAACCTGGTAATCCTATAGAGATAGAAAAGGCAAGACAAAATATTTGCTGCCACTCCTTCCTTCCCAGATGTATTTTTACATGCACTCTTGATGATAAAGATAAGCTGGAAAAGACAAGGAGAAAAAACTAAAAAGGATCTGAAAAATATGCAATTCACTCCTGATGCCTTTATTTGAGGATACTAAAACTGTTTATACCCTACCAGTCTGAGCAAACATTGGTTGCTTCACTGAGATGTCTGCCTTCCCGATTCAGTTGCATCCACAACTAGGAAATCACGGCTTCAGCCTGCTAGTAAGTCGTGCATTCTTATGAAAGACATTTTTATTTATATAAAAGAACATGTGTAATTTATTTTTTTAATAAATCAAGTCTCCCAAGAGAATTTGGCATGGAACTGTTATTCTAATACTTTGGCTGTCTTTGCAAGATGAACTTCTTGATAATTTAAAATGTCATAGGATGTTTGCAGGAACAATAGACCAGACTTCTGAGCTGGTGTAAATTGGCACAACTCCACAAACATCAAAGAAACAATGCCAGTTTACACCAGCTCATCAATGTTCACAAATTAAATGGATGTTTTGTGGTTTACTACATGTCAGAACACTCGTAGTGCAGCTCAAGCCCTCATAAGCTATTCTGTAAAACTATTTGATTTTTAAAAGATCTGCAAAAACAAACTTTCTCATCAGAATACTGACCTCAAATAGTTCTTAAACATCAGGGTTAAACCCCACATCTTTAATGGTTCAGAGAATGAATGTGTAAAAGAGGCGATTGATGGAATATCCTGAGCACAGGTCAGATTTATTCCAAATGCACATGTACACCAAATGAAAATACAATGTTTTCCAACACCTTGATCATGAGACCATATCTTAAAATTATTCTTCATAAAGCTTAGCTTAAGTTTTATTTTGAACCATTTCCCTCTCTCTGACAATAAAACATTACCTTTAGATGTACATTTTAGATTTCAGAGTAGAGATTCTGTCATTCTTCTCCTGAAGCATATGGACACGAATCAGCAATAGCAGCGTCTCAATTCTGAAGTTTTAGTTCCTTTTTGATTCAAAGAAAATCAACATATTGTAAACATATGTATACACACATACCACAGATAAATATTTATATATTTTTAAATCAAAATTGCATCATGAGGAACTATGAAGAGTGAGCATTTCCAAAATTAATTATACATTAAATGCATGTAATTTTTATACAAAAATATTAATTACACTTAGAGAAAAATCTTCCTTTGAATGGTTCCAAAATCACTTAACAAACATCCTGTGAGCCTCAAAACAGTCCTATAAGAAAAATGTATATGATTAGACCCACTAATGGATCGTTCAACCATATTATTCATGGCATTTACAACAGGAAAGAGGACCATAGTGCAAAAGACTGAAAAGACATACAGGTGGTGGCACAAAAGCAAGGGTATGAGTTTGAAGAAAAGACACAGTAGTTCTGTTCATGGCAACACAACAGTAAAGAGGAAGGTCTGCCCACACAGCAAGCCAGCTCCTTGGATCCTAGAGTTGCTTGTGCCCAGAAATGACTCATCTTCTTCTGAGAAGCTCCAGCTCTTCTAATTCTCCCAAAAAAGTCTTGAAATTGACTTTGTTTATATTCCCCTCCCTCTGGCTTTATATACCAAGGCATTATGATTGAGACTTTTCTCACTTTTGTTTCCACACCTTGAATGCTGACTGATAACTATTGCAGATCCTCTGTAGACCACTTGTAGATGGCTGAGCTGGAAGCCTCACCTGGGGTGTTTATGGGTTTTTTTCACAGAAAAAAAGAAAATCCTCTCTCCTGCTCTAGTAGGGATTTAAAACATGAGTTGCATATGCCAAAAATCTATCTGCCTCAAATGTTATGGGCATAAAACTAGTCATGCCTGGTGAAACAAGAGCATGGCAGGCCAAATCAAGGATGTTGATCACCTTAACCATTACATTTAGCAGTCATTTTCCATCTTTGTGTGATGCAATTAGATAAGGATGCTATTAAGGCTTTGTTTCCTTCAATATATTTATTATGACAGTAAGTTGTGCATTAGTTTCTTTTGTATTAATCCATTATATGATGACTTTAACAAATGTGCCAAAATCTTCTAACTAAAAAGAGATTGTTACTATGGCAGGCTATATTATTTTCTGCAATATACTAGTCAAAACACTCTCCAAGTGCATACTTTCATTAACCTTGGTATAAGCAAAGAAATTAAAATTGGTTCCTCAATCATTTTCCTTTCTGCAGGAAGTAGAAAATCACACCAATAAATTTACAGCAACAAAATGGTAGTCACACTCCACAGCTCTAGTTACAGTGTTGTCTAAAATCAAAAGAAATTGAGTTGGCAGAGTACTTGGGAAAATGCAGAAACCTGCTTGGCACTAAAGACAAAGCTAAAAGCTGAAGTAGTTCTCTGGAACAGCCCACCCCAGGAGATAAGAGGCAGTTACATGGATAAGAGACTGCAGAACAAGTACTGCCAGGCAAAGTCACAGGGTCTGTCACAACTCAGTGAACAGCACAGATGACACTTTTTGATGAAGGTCATATGGAAGCAAGTAGGTGGTGTTTTTTTCTTATAGCAATTGCCCCCGAAATGTGCCAAAGAACTGACAAAGCTGGTATCTTTAGTAATGTGCTTTAGTAAAAAACTGCAATATTTACAGGCAGTAATACAAAAAGTCTGCATAGAAAATTTTTTCTTTATAATTGCTATCAAATTAAGTCTGCTAAAGCAATTTACGCCACTGTAAATGCTATTTTTTCCTGGTAATGTTTCTTTCTTATGTTTTTCTTCATAATACATTTGCAGTGAAAGAGAAGAGTGAGAAAACCTCTTAGTTTTCCATTCAGTAACAAGTAGTTCCTAACAGACTAATGAACGATGACAACAAAAATCTGGGCCATTATACAGAGTCACTGCAGATAAAATGCATTTGCCAGCTCTACTAAGAGTATTTGGTCTTAAATACATGCATACTGTGCAGGGGTCCCAAAGTACAGGTATTACTGAAAGATGTATGTCTTCTGTTGAAATATACTAAACATTTGAAATAATCATATCCAACAAGACCTTCCAATACATTAGTAACACATTTTGAACACTATTGACACCGTTCCTTCTTCCATTGGAGGAAACTCACTGTGTTTAACTGAGAAAAGCACCTGAGATGCCAAAAATGGTGGTGATTTATGGTTTCACAGTGAAAGTCAAACACTCCTCTGAAACTTGAATAAAGAAATAATGCATGAAGTCTGAGAATGTATCCCAAAAATATCATTCAGCTTGGCCCTGAACTTAGAAGACATTTTCTGTCCGTGGAGCACTCTTCAACACAAAGAACTCTGCAGAGCTGTGGACTTAAACTCTGGAATAGCTGTATTTCTTATAGACTGCTTTTCATTTCGTCTTATCTAGAAAATACACCAGGGAAATGTCCTGCACACTTCTACATCATCTAACACAATAGAAGGAGCATCGGGCCTGACTGCGTCATTTGACGTCTAGTGCTACTTTAATACAAAATTAAATTATTGTAATTGAAAACACCATTTGGCAGATTGCTATTAAATATGTATTGGACCATTGCCTTAGACCCTTGTTTCATTTAATGCTCTTGTTCATAGGTTCTGGTTTCTATTATGTTTTCATTTACTGACTGTGGACCAAATATGGGCTGCAACACTTTGTGCAAGATCCCTTTCAACACTTCCATTCAGCAGGGCTGCTGGATGCAGGCAGCCTTGGTCCAGCATGCTCAGGGCCCTCCAGCCACACCACGCCACACTGCCCCAGTGGACTGTTATCCATAAACTAGGTTGGTACATCCAGCATTAGAAATGTAGTCAGGATCTGTTCTGGGCACGTAACTGCTTTGATGTTGAATTACCCTGGATGTCTGATAGAGAGATCATGCTAAAGTTTAATAGTTTTTGGTTTTGCTTGTTGGGCATGACAGATCAAATACCTGAAGGGGCACAGTAGTTTGAATAGATGATATATGATCCAGCACAGAAACTGCTTATATTAGGATATCCCCCACAAAATTTTGAATAAAATGGGTAAATTGAGTTTATATTGTCTTATCTATTTCTGTCTTATAGTTACACCTGTTTTCATCTAGTTCTACAAGCCATCAAGTATGATTTATTGTATTGTGGAACCATGGTCTCAGTTTTACCAACTTGCTTCACCTAGCAATTTCTTTGTCTGAAAGTCCCCAGGAACTAGTTAAAGACAAGTTATATTTCACAGAAGTCTTTCAAAGTATATGATATTTCTGTATCATGTGCCAGTTTGTCAGCTGTTGTAACTCCATTAAAACCAAGGGAACTGGTTCACAGTTTATTCCTGGTGAGGCTCTTACTGCTGGTATCGTGCGCTTTCACACACTAGCCACTGTTTCAGTTCTCTGTTAAAAGCATCTGTCAGGGGAGCAATAATATCAAAACCTATTATCCACATTCAAGCAAAACTTTCTATTACAGAACTGAAAACAACTCAATAGTTTAAACAACTAAAGGAACTGTAATGTTTTCCAGAAAGCAAACTATGTCATTAATTCAGTGTAATGAAACTTCTCACAATTATTAGAATTAAATTAAGCTGATTTTTAAGGTATACTGGCTGTTTTTTTGAAGGAGTTGTCAGTTTATTCTCTCATTTTCAGCCACCAAGGTGTCACTTCAGGTCAAAGACAAGTTTGTGCAGAAACAACACTGTGTTTTCATACTGTTAAATGCTGCTTTCTCTTTTTTTTTTTTTTTTTCTTTTTTGTAATAACACTTGTCTCTAAATTTCCTGGAATTGTAATGTTCAGAATGATCACAAGATCATCTTAATGTATCTTTCTCCTTCTAAGGGACTTTCTGACTTTTTTTACTTTTTTTTTTGTTTAAGAATATTTAGTGATATTTCTTTAAAATCTCTGCATCTATGAAATAGACTTCAAAATATATTTTAATATCTTTCATGTGACAGTGAGATTTACAATAATGGCATCAATAAGTGGCACAATCACTTCATCTTAATGAGTTGTTCATGACAAAGAGGGTGTAAATTTACTTGTAAATTATGCAATTTTTTCCTTGTTTCTATAAGATCATTCTTCATCTAGTGCTGTGCAGAACTCATGTAATGTGGGTATCTGATGACTCTGTTACTGTTAGTATCTGAGCATCCATTATCCCATCAGTTTTATCATTAGCTGTGCACACACCTACAAACACAACAATTCTGTGATGTGCCATTAAAAGTTTGAATGGTTGGTTGTGTTCCCAGGATTACTTAAACCAACATAACCAGCTATTCAGCTTAATGGGATAACTAACACCATGAAAATCAGTACCAGATGAGCCAATACTATTGTTCCCAAGCACATGTTTTCAGATGGGAGCATCTAATGATTTAAAAACAGGCCAGTACGCCTTTAACCAGAATGCTCTGTAACTCCATGTAGCATTATTTCATTTACTGGAAAGCTGTGACTTTTATTATCATCTTTTCTACAAAAAATTCAGCTTTCTGGGGTGAAAAAAAAAAATCTGTTTTCTTAAAATTGTGCACCATGTACTAATCCAAGCATTGTTTTATTTAAATGTCATTCAGGCCTTGACAATACCAGGCAAACTCTCCAAAAATCCTGTTTTATTTCAAAGGTAATATAGCAGAAACACTTGCTTTGAAGAGTTCTAGTACTCTACCACAGCAATCAGCTGTGACTGCTTTCCATGGCTTTTCTAAGGGTTGGACTCGATGATCCTTTTGAGTCCCTTCAAACTCATAATCTGTGATTCTGTGATTCTTAACCAGCATTGTTAGCGTTTTGAGTCTTTTAATCTCCTTATTTTAACTTTATAACAGTTCTTAGTGTTACAGGGAGAATTACACTGATTTGGACTGAGCCGTGGACTATAAAAGGCTGTGATTTTGCCATGCTTGGCCATTCTTCTATATGCAAATAAATTCTTCTGACTGCTACTTCACAAAAGCCATACATTACAGTCATGTTCTGTAGCTCCTGATTTGCATCACTGACATCTTTTGCTTTTCTACTGAAAAGCCAATCTCTTTATACTTGTACTGTCTCACAAGTCACAGGTGTGTTAGTCTTTGAGTATTTGCCTTATGGTCAGTGTACAATTTAATGCATTCATCCTGCAGTTTGATTATCTGCATTTCAGGGATACCTTTCCAGTTCTGTCTGCACAGGTCTTTCAGGGCTGGCACGATGCAGGCTTGGCATCTGGACAACTCATAATGCCTATGTGAACAAATCACATTAATTGGTTACTGTTACATTTTAAAAAATTAAAAAGCTTCCATTTACCAAATAGTTCCTAACTTTTGCAAATGAAAAATTGGGAAAATAGCACAAATGCAATTCTCCTGCTGAGCAATTTTTCTGTTTGTTTGTGTCAGGTGAAAAGGGTAGATTTCCTTGATCTTTACTGTGGGGAGTTTTCCTCAACCCTTAGTGTTTTATTTGTCTGTCAGTGCCCCAGGAAAGCCAAGAACCTTGTGCCTGACCAGTCCAATATTATATTATTAAGTGTTCCATTATGGGGACCCTTCACTCAACAGTCCTACTAGATCAGAGGGCAGTTCGTCTGACTTGTACAGGGACACGTGCCAGCAGCATAACAGGACCCCTCAGTGGGTCTTCCCACTTTATTCAAGCATGGTACCAGCTGCTGGTGGCTGCTAACCCTCCTGAAGGACTCACTCTACAGTTTCACACTGTCTGTGATTAATAGAATCACACTCTCTATTAATAGAAAATTGTGACAGGTTAAGTTTCAAGGATCGATGGTGATAGCATCTGCAAAACTTTATTCAAAACAATACACACAATAAAAGTAGTCAGAATGCACAGAGTATGGTTCTTACTCAACAGGTGTCCCCATGGGGTAGAAGATACCTTCAGCCTGTCAACTGATCCCAGCAGTTATGATGGAGTCTTCCCTAACTTTTTGCCCATTCTCAACTTACTTTATGCTAATTCTTTATGTTTAGGTGGAGCTTGAGTCTACAGTCTATGACTATAGTCATACACACATTTGTGGCTGATTGGTATAAAATTCTCTTACTTCACTTTTAAAGATGTAGCCCAAAAAATTGCCCAGTGGGGGATAGTCATACCTTGGGGTGGGTAACTTTGGGATGGAGGTGTGCGTTAATATTACAATTAGGCTTTAATGAATGAAGTCCATCTGAGGAGAGCGATTTCACAACAGTTGTTGACTAAGCAGCAGGACATCTTCTCCTCTCTCCCTTCACTGACAGGTGATGTGTGTGTTATCAGTTGCAAAATACCATCAAGTTCCCCTTCCTCCAAGAATTTCTATAGAGCCTGGCTATGGTTTCTCCACTCTACTCCACCCTCCATTTCATCCATCTTAGCAGGTGCTTAATGTTGTATGGAGAATTATCATGGAGCATGCCCACATCGTTCCAACCAGGGAGTAGCAGCTGCATTTTACCCTGTAATTTCTATACTGTTATAGCTTCTATTAGGATGTGAACATAACTTCTCAGTTTCCTCTAATTTTAATCCCAGCCATCTTTCCACAGGTGGTATTAGCTTTCAAATGACAGTGCTAAAGGGCTATAATGATCTGTACTGAAGATGCTAGGCAAAGGGCTCATTAACAGCTGAGATGAGCTGTAAAAGAACTACATAAAATGTCAAGCTAATATAAAAATTCACACTACACTGTGAAATGGGCAATTAAATAATAACACAAAACACAGGAAGGTCTGAAACTGAATATAGCAGAGCAACTGATACTACTATTGTTAGGAATACAGCTTGGCTCTCATACTCCATAACAGGAATCAAAGTCCTGGAAATGTAAGGAGAAATATAGAGATCCATCATGAAAAGTCAGTAACCAAGGTCCATGCTTTAGGCATACCATATAGAATGTGTAAGGGGGAACTCTATTTTCTGCTAGACAATATTGAGTGCCAGTCTATATCCCCAATGCCAACCTGTCTAAACAGACTTGTATTAGTAGAGCAGGGACAGCTGTAAGCCACTGTGATATCACTGCCAGCTCTGTGGGGAAAACCTGTGACAGAGTGAAAGAGAACAGTAAGCACGCAGTCTTGAGCTGAGCTCATGAAATAAATTCTGATTTAGGTACTTTATATGTGCTGAGATTCTAAACACCTACCACAACAGTTCTGATGTAAATACCTATATTCCCTGTGAAACAATGGAGACCTCCAGATGGGTGATGCTTTACCTACTGAAGTTTCAATAAACAGGTCAGGGAAAATCAATGCTTTACCACAAGTTTTTTGCATTCACTCCTTGAACTATCAGTAATAAAGCTCTAATGATTTTCCAAAAGAACCAGAAGCATCACGGAAAGAATCACAAAATCACTGGAAAAAAAAGATACTTAAAACTGCAGATACTTAGTCCTTGCAATTTGGCTGTTAGATCAGTCTACTCTCAAGTGACCTTTCTGTTTCTGTGTTCCTAATCCTTTGCCACAGGAATTTTTTAATCATGATGAAATCTCTGTAGTTCAGAGGCTTCTATGTATTACTTCACTACTGAATTGCTCATATGAATGAGCTGCTTCACAGATGTTGTGAAGAAGTATTTGAAAATTCAGTTAAAGATTTTTAAAAATGCAGTTCATGTTCCTGAACTTCCATCAGAAGTTTGGCTAGTGGTCTGATTTTTTTCAGATTCCTGTTGCTTTTTCAGTCCTAGTTCATTTAAAGGGAATCCTTATGGACTTCTGTGGAGCTACTGAAAAGTTAAAATGTACAGACGTGAGCTTCTTGTCAACAAAATATCGATCCTTTGCAGCTGAAACATCAACGAGTGTGCAGTTAGCCTTCCCTGTGATTTTGTTAGTTATCACATTTAGAAAAATTGCAGTAGAAGTATTAAAGTTTTCTTAGTTTGTTGACTTATTCACTATTGGAAGTTGGTTGGGGTTTTATTTTATATGTTTCTTTGCTCAGGAGAAGCAACTACTTGGCAGGATATGATTGTTGGGGTTTTTGTTGTTTGTTGTGTGTTTGTTTTGCTTGGGTTTTTTTAATTTCCGTTTGAGAAAACAGTAATTAAAACCTAAAAGCAGCATATAAACTCCTCAGTTCTTTGGTCACACCTGAGCTTTGAATAAACTATGTCACTCTTGAGGTCTCATTGATATCAAGGGAACAAATGTCATGTCATGAAAGCATTTTCTAAAGTCACTTTATAAAGACTAATGGATGATGTGATATGACACTGTAGCCATAAATAAAAATTGCTGCTGAATATGACACAGAAGGCAGATCAGACAATGAAGACAGGATGACAGAAGACAACTTCACCAAAAAAAATCAGTTTTAAAAACAGAGTAGAAGTAGGAGCATAGAATCAGACCACTGAGGATAATAAGGGAGTTCACCTCTTACATTACACCAAGTTATATTGATTCCCACACAGCTGGAGAACAATCAGACAGCTATGGCAGTTTTTTATGGACACTTCTATTAATGCCCCAGAAACCTGCAGTCACTTAATACAATAGTGGTGGTGGAAAGGGAAAAAGAGTTGCTAAAAAAGAAGCCAGACCTCTGAAGACATGTTTCTTTTTTAGTTCAAGGATGGATTGGACAGTTTTGGAAAATCAATATTCTAAAACAAGGAAAACAATAATGATATGTCAGCTGTTATAAGAAAAATGATTCTGACAAAAAAAGTTTCAGTCATGGGAAATAATCTTGAAACCAGATTTTGTTGTTAGATTTATTAAGGGTTTTGGTTTTTTCACTTTTTTGACAGCAATGTGCAAACTCAAATCCAGCATTCAAACTGCAAAAATTGCATACAAAAATAAATATTGGTGCTGGTGAAGAAAGATATTTTTTAAATATTTGCATGTCTCAGGCAGACAAAAGCTCATCTTGAGCCCATTTTTAAGCCTTTGCAACACATGGGACACATTTGAACCTTCTTCATAAAGTATGACCAACATGTTAAAGTGCACTCAAAGTTTGAGCCAACCCCAAAAGCTTTTCTTTTTATAAGTTTCCTGCCAGTTAAAATAATATGTTCTACCACACACATACATACATACATCTATACATTCTATGCTTATGAAACTGGTTTTATATGTTGAAGTATGGTTTTACCTAAATTCTTTTAGTATTTTAATGCACACTTTTAAAGTTCCTAATACTGGAGTGAAGGTACCCTGGTGGTATATAAAATTTGTTTAATTCATTGATTTGCTGTCTACCTTTAGTGGAACAAAGTATAGTATTCTCTTTGAGGTATCACATGGCAATTTGTAAGTTGTGCCTTCATTTTCTAGCTCTAGCATTGCACTTTTTGTATAACAGGAGAATATTGAATCCTTTTGCTTTGTAAAATAGGAATAAGATTTTCCTGTAATAGGATGAGTATCCAAAGGAATGAGACAAGACCGCATGCATAAAAATAAAACAAATTCTGGAGGCAGCTTGTGGCTTTATACAGTAGCATCTTTCTGCCTCAGTGCTGCTGATGCATCTTCCCACGCACCAGAAGACCATTTTGTTGTAGCCTCCTCCTGCTCTCAAACCCTTCTCTGGATGGTGGGAGGGAGGCAAAGGGCCATTAGGGCTCTATATTCCTTAGGTTTTCTGTAACTTACATATTAGATTAGAGGATAATCACCTTCTTAGGCGTTAAGCAATTTAGGTGAGCAATAGACATATGTATTTCTTTATAAGTCCTTAGGGGTTTAAACATAGCTTCACCATATGTCTGCATGGGGCATAAGGCACTAGGACTATAGGACAATACTGGAACAGGACAGAAATAAAATAATAAACTTTATAATCCCACTGTTTCTCACTCTTGTCACAGCAAGACAAAGTGTAGTTCAAAACAGACTTAATTCTTGAACTTTTCCTTTTTTTTTTTTTTATTCCCAGAAAACTAGCAACAGGCAAAACCTCTGTCCCCTCCTTCCCCAGAAAACTGTTTCTTCGTATCCAAGACTTGTGGCATCAAGCTTTCTGGTAACTAGTCCTTGGATGAAGAAAAAATATACTTCGCGTCTATTTCGCTTGCCTAAACACAGGCATCTAGCACTGTTGCAGACACCATAGGAACCTGGCTTGCAGCTGCTGAATGCCCAGAAGGCCAAAGTTACCCTTAAGCCCTGTGTCATGCCTTCCAGCCCAAGAACAATATTTTGGATAGTCTAGGACACCTCAAATTGTACTGAGCTCCTATATTTAGGCAACTGGATCATTTTCCCCATGGCACAATTGTTCTGGGATTAAATAAATCACTCTCTGAAAGACACATCCTTTCCATTGACCCAAATGACTTGCTGACATGCTTAGCTTTCAGACAGCTTGACATTGATAAGAGCTACACCCTGAAACTATGTTTGCCCAGCAAAACCATGTATGACTGTGGCAGAGGCCTGTCATGGCAAGCCTAATTTTGGCCAGGTAAGAACAGGAGGAAAAGATGACATACCACAAAGACAGGATGTGAAACTACCTATACCACTGATGTAGATTGTTCTAGAGAGCTCATATACTGGCTACTACCATATTGTAGGGCTGATACTGTGATATCTAAATAGCTGTCATCTAACAGCTACTGTGCTGTCTTAGATTAGATTAACCAAAGTATGATAGCCCAGGGTGCTCTCATTTTTCTTATTAATCCATTATAATGATTTAACTTCCTTCGGCATAGCACATTTTATTTGAATGTCATACAGTCATCTTTTTCTCCAGAGAAAATATGGACATATTAACAATATGTGATTACTTTCCAACATTTTTTTTTTACATTTGTTTTCTTATTATACTGATTTGCTTTCCCAGTCTATCCATACCACTTTACTTTCATCCATTCCCTATGAAATCAGTCTAAACCTTCCTGCAATAACATTCTCAAAGCATAGTTATTCAAAAAGGTTTTGCTACAAGAATCATTGTAACTGTGCTATCAATAAAGGGTAATTGCCCAGAGAAGCTGTGGATGTTCCTTCCGTAGAAGTGTTGAAGGCTAGGTTGGATGGGGTTTTGAGCAATTTGATCCAGTGAAAGGTGCCCCTGTCCATGGCAGGATAGATGGAACTAGATGATCTTTAAGATCCCTTCCAACTCAAACCATTCTATGATTCCATGACAATTGTACACTGAAAAGTTTGGATGACTATTGAGAAATTCTGTAGCAATTTTGAATGAGTGGTTGGTTTGTTTGTCAGTTTATTATGTCCTTCTTTTATTGCCACAATCACATCTGAAAACAATAATCCTTCTATTTTGTCTTCTGACTGTTCAGTTATGGTTCATGAAAAGATGCCATTTTATTTCTCTTTTCCCACTGCTCCCATCTTATAAACTGCTCCATTACTTAGATTGTCTTTACTCTGCCTTGTTTCCACATATGCACCCCTGCAGTATACACAACAGTGATTTCTCTAAAAACAGCTATTCCTCTTGCACAAATTAAGTGTTATAACAGCATTTGAGTCAGAACACTTCAATGTTATGTCAATATGATCTGTTTTCATTTACAGAAACACAGCATTATCAGAGTCACATTCTCTGTGCTAAGGCATACAGGGATAAATAGGATGTGCTGGGGATCGGGTTGCTCCACCAAAACTGACAATAATAAGGGCGGGTGAGCTGGATCTCGCTCCATCTCAGGTAGAATTGCTTGTTTCCACTGAACTGCAAATTTTTCCCTCATGCTTATACACAAGTGAAAATTATATAATCAGAATATGTTTACACCCCACACAGAGATGTTGTAGCTTTAGTAAAAACCTAAAGGTATTAGAGCTAAGACATAGAAAGCCTATGGTCTAGTGATGTCGTTTGTAAGATTTTAAGCTCAAATTATGTCTCAAATAATAAGCTGAAACTGAAAACAGCACAGAAATGTAAAGACATACAGATGGACTAAAACGAAGTTAGGCTGAGGCATTTTCTTTTGAGTTGCTATTATTATTTCCTTAATAAATTCCGAACAAATTGCAGAGTAACATCAATAGGAAAGTATTTGTGATTTACTGACAAAAACACGGTTGCATTGATGGAAAATCTGACTTAACCTTATAAAATAACTTATTTGCAGAGGCCAGAATATTCAACTGATGCATACCTTCTCTCTGCTGAAGCCTGGTTCCCTCCCTGTAGTCACTGAACTCATTCTTCTAATTCAGGTCTGCTTGTGGGGGGAGGGGGTGGGGCGGGAAAAAAAAAACCACACACACAAAAAAAGAAGAATGCTCAGGACATATAAATGTATCTGCAACCTCTTAACTGTGCTTCCTGTAACTTCAGTTTATGATTCAGTATTTGTAAACTGTCCTGAACCAGAATTAACAATTTAGAAATGTTATTACATTTAAGCAATTGTGGGCAGTGGAATGGATAAACACTGTTCAGGTGCTGTTCAGGTGCTTGGAAGCAAAAGCACTGAGTGTTGACCTGTTTCTGCTAAGAGGGTGCTTGACCAGCTTTACTCAGCTGGTCCAGTAACACCTACTGCCACTGTGCTCTCCGGTACAGCGAGATGAACTGAGCTCAGTGTATTTGATTAGGAGGCTTCCACATAGACTGCCCTGCAGTGAAATAAAAGGAGTCACTGGAAACCATGAATATTAGAAGTGAAATGTACATGAAACTAAATTAAGTTTTCAGTTTTATTAATAAGAATTCTTCCAGTACCCAAAGTTGGCTTCAATCTGAAAATAAGAAATGTGCTTGTTATTCGTGAGCTGAGTTTAAATATGCACAACAGCATGCAAGAAATGGTTGGTTTTCCTTGGAAAGCCTTAACCACAGCAGTCCCTTACCTGCAGATGACTCCAGATGTGAAATCCCCAAAACTGCACTTGAAAGAGTAGTAACAACATCCTGAAGCATATGTCCAAAGTATCTGTGTTTAAAGATCACCTGTAGACCTAACAGAATCCAATCTGAAATATAGACCAAAGGTAGATGAAAACGTTTTCTGAAAAGAATGAGCTGCCAAGTGTTTGTTCTGTCTTTACATAAGTCTTACTGTATTAGCCTAGTTCAACTGTGGAAACGCATCAATAGCCCATGTTTAGGCTGATTTTGCAGATTAAAAAGATTGGTACAGACTACTAAAATCCTGCACAGTTTTAGCTTTGACAAGGATAGGAAGAAAGACAAAGAAGATTTCTTCATCCTCTTTTATGACTTCCTTCATATCCCTCAGAAAGAAATAAATAAATTTCCAGGAACTGCCATTTAAACTGTTTGTCTGTTCTCAGTAACCCTCTGAGAAGATTGCACCCATGTAATCTACTCAAATTAACAGGGTGCAGAATTAGTTTTCAGAGAACTGACCATATTGTTTATCTGATATCTGCCTGCAGAAACTGTTTTCAAATGTGTTTTGAACATCTTGAGCAACTTATTTAAAGGAGGCATGGAAGACTCAAAATTCCTACAGACTAAATGTGATGTTAGGGAGAAAGACCCAAATTAGTGTCTCCACTGAGGAAAGGCAGTCAGAATTAGTTTCATTATGCCACAGTTGCATGGTCAGAGATCGTACACGGTTGCCAGCAACCAGATCACATATAAATAGTTTCATATGCTGTCTTTGACCAGTGAAGTGTCCATGGGACAAAAGACAGTTTATAGGAAATTGAACTTCATTAACTTCGCTCCTCACAGAAAATCTTGCTGTTATAAACTGGAAGACAAAATTGAGAGAATAGGGAGAAAAACAAGAAAGAGAATTATATAGCCTGGCTTCAGAACAATAGTCTAGTTACTAATTTAAAGCAGATGTTCTGCTCTCAATAGTTCATAAACAGATAAAGAAGGAAAAGGGAAACTTGTACTTGAAAAGTAGTAGATCTCTGTCCTAACACATTGGTTCAGATAGAGACTTGAAGATTTGTATAACCAATCCATTGGATCTGCAGTATTGGTCTGGAAATCTCATAAAAACACCTTCTTCTTGCTGTATTTTAAATGCTGTCCATTTCTGGTATCAGCTGAACAGCAGTATTGCTGAGAATTGAACACAAATAATTAATAGGCCACAGGAGACATTCAATTACTCACATTTAGACTCTTCTAACATTTATTTTTATTCTGTCATTTTGGAATTTCAATTACCCTGTTCTACAGAATCAAATTTTCCTTAAAAGAAGGTACCTCAGCTATGCACTGATACAACCCAGGTACTACAGATTTGTTTTAGAAGTAGTATTTCACTAAATTTGCTGGAAGTGGGAGATGAACCCAGCGTTTTTGCACCATTATTTCAACTAAGTATCAGGGTCCTCTCTCACTTTCAAGCAGCAGACTTTTGGGCAGATAAACTATTAATTTGGGGAAGAAAAGTCTGAAGAGACTGTTGAAGTCAGCAAGTGATTTTCCTCTGGTCTGGGAATCAAGCACACATTCCCTCCTTTTCTGACAGAGGGACTGCGAGAAGCTGCCTAGGCAACTTTCAAATTTAATTCTGGGTAGGAAACAAGGAATGCAAGGAGGCCTCTAAAGCAGACAGAAAACAAAACTCTCAGGCTGTACTGTGTCTCCTCTCGGAGTACTTCTCTCCAGATTCTTGCCAAAATAGACCTATTTGGACATATTGTTACTTTCTTAAAGAAAACTTTAGTCCTATGACACCAGGCACATAGGTGGGGTGAACCATCCCTCACATATTCTTTGTTTTGTGTGAATTGTTCTAGTCATTTCATCCACAGATAAATTTTTATCTGTGGCTACATTTCTGTTGGGCATCTTGGGGCAGATTTTCAGCTTCTATGTGTGAACCTATTGCACTATACATTTCAAGTAGTTCATCTATGAAAAAAAGTAGATGACGACTTTGATTATTCATCTTGGAAATACACCTTACCCACAAAGCTGTGTTTCACATTTAGTCCGTGAATTATGGGATCTATGGGATTATTCACAAGTTTGAAATTAAACATATGCTTTTACACATTGTTGGATCAGAAGCTGGAGTTATGGCTTATCTGTGCCAAGATTCATATTTGTTTTCTTGAGGAAATAGAACAAACTACAAACCTTACATCTGGAGGCTAATTTGAGCTTCTTTCACATTCAGGACAGAATGATGGGATTTGAATGAATCCTTATTCGCTATTACAGGAATCTATTGTCTATTTAAGAACACATAATATTTTCTAATCTTATGTTCCTGTAATTAGTAGAATTTGTCCACTGTGTTTATGACAATTTTATGCATAAAACAATGTTGTCAATAAAAGGAGCAGAGTCATACTCAGAATTTAAATTAGCAATTGGAATGTAAAAAAGAAAATTTCTGTCATAGATATAAAGCTAAATAGTTGCAAAGCAGATCTTTCACTTTCTTTCATTTAATCCAACAGTAATTAAATAAAGTAGCTTCTAAATTCTCTTTTTAATCAACTTTTGCAAAGAACAATTCAGGGAAACAAAGAATATCAACTAAGATGATGAGAAACAAATATTAGTGAGAATTATTACTAAACATAGTGCTATGAAAATATTTCTGAAGGTCATTTAGTACTTCTTCCCTTTCTTTTTCTCCCTTCTTCTTTTTCAATAATATTTTATGTATCTTATATGTTTCCTAGTCAGTAAACCATTGATTAAAAGAATATGAAATAGTTGTGATCTGAATTACTGCATTGAGTGATTTAAGGATTTTTATTTTAATGCATTCCATGTTTTTTTATAATTAAAAGAAAAAAGCAAGCAAAAGAATTCACAGAGAGCCTACAATAAAGGCTCTGGTTTCTAGCTGTGTAACTAGAGTATTCAGTTAGTTTAGAGTGCTAATGGCTACCATTAGATCTGGAAATTGGTTTATGTGCTTTTAAGACATTTTGATCACTGCCCTTCACACTTGAAAATGAAAAACACGTTCATGGATCCTGTAAGTTCATCTGTCCTGGCATGAGGAAGAACTAGTCCCCTCTACGTTTTGTTTGGGGCTAGTGATGGATGTCAGGATTAAATGTAAACTAAGTGGTGTAATTAAAATGAAGACTGAGTTGCTTTTTTAGGACAAAGGAAAAGGGAAAGGAGCTCTCAAGAACAACTCATTTGGGGAGCTACATATAAAGGTTGAAGAGAAATCATCATGGGACAAAGAATGTAATCTGTCAACATCAGCAGTAACAGTGGAATGGAGATGTTAGTGTCTTATGATTCCTTAATGTTAAGTGTCAAATGTAATACGTACAGAAAGACTTCCACATTTAGCAGCACAAATCTGTGAAGACAAAAAGGAAAAAACAAAACAAATTGAAAGATTTTGTGTCAAAAGTTACATTGCTGCTAAGTATGCTTTACATCTGCTCTTCTGTAAGATATTTAGGAAGTAATTTTACATGTGTTAAGCACAACAATACTAGTTCAGTAGCTAATATGTGCTTGTAATTTTTTTTTAGTGGGTTCAGACCCTTCAGTACTTTTAAGAACTGTGTTTTTGCAACAAAGACTGCTAGGAATGTTCTGTAATATAGACCAGGGCAGGTCTTGAGCAGGAAACGTTATAAATAAAAATACGATCAAGATGTTGGCAGATTATTAGTGAATACACTTGAATGTAAAATGTGCTAGAGTGAGTGTTCCCTTCATCAATTTATTTTGTTTTATTTCTCATTCTCCAGGCCCTGTCTGGACTTGATCATGAACAATAGAAGTATTGATTTTGCACTTACAAATGAGAGCTTAGGGGCTTGACTCTGCCAAAATGACCAGTCTTGGGAGAAAGCTGGGAGCATCATTGTGAATTCTCACATGGTTGTACTCAGAAGGTCCATATTTTAACTTCTGGAGTAAACATCATGTTCTTGTTGAGGAGCAGATATGGCTGTAACTGCCCTCAGGAATGTTCTATTTTCACAAGACTCAGCTGTGAAAGGACTGGAGGTGGCCTGCAAAGCCTCATCCAATTCTTTCTGGCATATTTTTCTTCTTTTACTTGCTATGGACCTTGTTTAAGGGCTCAAGATATAGGGGTCCGATTATAGCAAGTTACTGCATATCAACAGTAAACACCTGGGTGCACAATCTTAGCAAAAATAAAACCTTAGGTTATGATTTCACAAGCAACTGAGTCACTTCTAATTCATCACTACAGCCACAGGGACTTGTCTTATTCTCTTCCAACTTATTCTTCCATCTTTGCCTTTCCCCTTCTCCCACCTCATTCCCTGTCTCACAGCTCTCATAAAACACACCCCTGAGAAAACTCAGTATCAGTGAGTTGTCAGAAAATGAGCCAGTTCTCTTTGTAAGGGTTTTGTTGGTTTGGGGTTTTTTTGCACTATTAGTGAGTTAAATCTAGTTGTGGTGGGATGCCATGTGTGCATGTCAAGGTTCAATATTCTCTGACTAGGTTCTGTTACATATTCCACATGAAGACAGTTTAATATCAAATTTACTTATTTGCATATAATTGACATTACATGGGATTTTGATTTAGCACAGTGATACCGCAATGTACTGAAATCGCAATACAAGCAGAGTATAGCAATTGCAACATAGGGTTAAATTACAATATAGAAGTGATTCCCACTACCAGTGCCTGTAATTCTGGGCAACCCCAATTGCCAGGAAAGAATATATGAAATATGTCTCTTTCCTGAGCCTGTCATTATAGGGGTTTGGTGGTTGGTCACAGTGCTGCAGCTGATGTATAATAAGCACAGAGAGATCAGAGCAGAGAGCAAGAAAAGAAGCAGAAGGCATTGGGAAGTATGAGATGCTGAGTCAGTTTTATCTGACCTCATGAATTTGCATCTCTGGTTTAATTCACCGTCCTTGTGGACTACAAAACTCCTGCCCAGTACTGAGAGGTACACAGAATTGTAATCACACGCAAATTCGACCATCTCTCTTCTCCTGCATGTCTACTATAGTCTAGCATCTGTATTTTCCCTACTATATGATCTATCACCAATTTCTGGAAATATAATCCTGAAAATCAGCTTCTCTTGGACAAGGAAAAAGGAAACAAATTCTTATTGCCTATTATTAACCTCTGCTGTTCAAATCAATCAGAAGTAGTCCTAAGTCTGACTTTCTGAATACACTCATGGAAGATTCAGAATCACGTAGACACCCCCATGCTACTGATAAGTAGATTATGCTACTTCCGAAACTAACTTACTTAAAGTGAGATTGGTCTTTGAAAGATGTAATTTATTCTGATTTTAAGGTCAATTCTCAGTGGAGACCTGAATCCACAACCTCAGCAGCACTGTCAATTGTGGCCAGTCCAAAGGGTAACATCTTAAGCAGAACAGCAGTGCAAAGCACAAACACACCATCAAACTGGCTCTGAGAGAAATTTTCCATGTTTTCTAACTTCAAAGCAAGACCACTAATATCAGTCTGCAGCGGCAGTTCTAGAGAAAGTATGCCGGTTTTTGTTAGCTATGGAAAAGATATTTTAAAACAAAAAGCTGTTGGCTCAGCTCACCCTCATAAGGACAATCAGAATGGCAGCCTAGAGTCCACATTTGCTGTTTTATAGACCAGAAAATCTTTACATTTGGCTGTAGCCAGAACTTCATTTACCACTGGCTTCTGGCAAACATTTTCTGCTCAACCCATTTCCATTCTTCGCATTTCTTCCAAAAAGGAGGAAAGTAATAATTGCCAAGCCCTCCTTTAGCAGGCTGGTACCCTTTTATTTCACCTACTACAGCTACCTGGAAGTGCTAACTGTCAGTGTTTGTAAAGAAGAAATATGTTAACTTTTGGTTTTGCTGTATTTTCACATTTTAGAATATATATGGACTGCATTCTATAAGAAGGGTCTCGATATGTCTCAATAGCTTGACCTCAAACCATTTTGAAAGGAGCTGTTTATCATCCTCATTAAGTGAAAGGAGAAATGAAGCTTGCAGCTGAAAAGTAGTTTGGACTTTGTCACTTGCAATGAGTAGTGGATAAACACTTTGGACTTGTCTCTCAGCTCAAAGGCCAATGTCTTCACCAGTCTTAACACTCTTTGTCACCGCTTTGTGACTTTTGCCATTTTATAAAAAGTTGCAGGAAGTTACAAATGGAATAATAGTGATTTACCATGGAAACTTCAGTGAATATTTCAGTGAAATGAAAACAAGTCATTGCGTGTATCCAGACCCATAGACTGACAAAATTCCACCAGCAGACATGTCTGGTGCCGTAGGTTATCTGCGGCATCTACAGAGGAATGACAAACAAGAAACAGAATGCATGTGTGACCAGTAACCTTTGAAACTAGCGTTTGAGTGCCATGCAGGATGTCTTGGGATATCAAAAAAGGCAAAGTGCACTCATGTTTAACTGCATTGAGCTCATGACATCTGCCTTTATATTTCCAGGATGCTGAGAAGGGAAGGTGATATAAAAATCTCATGTCCATGCTTAAATACAGTTCACAACTTATGTCTACAATATGTTCTTTGTGTAGTTAATGGTATAATTTGGCAAAATCATCTGAGAATAGATGGTAATTGTCCCACGCAACTTAGCTCTAAACAAACTCTTACTTTACAATGAGACCCACTGCAACTGTACTGCCTCAGGGTTGGGTTTTTTCTTGTGTTTTTGTTGTTGCTGTTTGGTTGGTTGTATTCTTATTTTTATTATTGTTTTAATTATTAAGCATCTTTTGCACAATACTGGGAGAAAAGACAAGCTAGGAAATGCCAGTTTGTGGGTTGCCTGTGCAATCTTAAATCATCTTCCTCATTTGACAATGAATGCTTTAATTACATGAACATGGAACATTTATGTCACAAATTCCTTGCCTCTTTGAAGAAAGATTTCATGTAACAAACAGGTAAGGCATAGTTCTTATCATGTTTTGAAGACATATGCTGATATGCTTTCTTAAAAATATTGAGAACCTGGACTTGCTCTGTCATGCTTATCTTCAGTCACACTGGACATGATTCACCCAGAATGGGGTACCAGACTAGAACTGGATTAAGACAGTTTGAGAACCTGAATTCTTACATCTCCTGTCTCTGTTTTTTGGGGTTTTTTTTCTTTAGTTCTTTTCTAGAAAAAAAATAAGTCAAATCAAGAGTAGTAAAGTCTCTGTCAAAGTTATGCTAGAATGGAGTGTTACTGAATAATTGAGTTGATCTAATAGTTTAGAAACACAATGATTTTCAGGATCTGCCTAGTGAGTTTTGGAAACTGATCTACTTTAATGACAATTAAAACCTAAAAGCCCTATTATGTGAAACTGATATTAATGAAACCTCTTCTCACACAGCAATGTAATCCTAATGAAAACAGTTTTTCTTACAAGTAATGGAACTGGATTTCAGTCAAATATGGTTCTTTTGGGACATTAAGCTATATGGTAGCATGTACATGCATTGTCTCATTACCACCTTGTGAATCTTTGCCATCCTGACTTTACAGAATAATTACTTTTGTTTAGCGTATAGTCTATAAAGCTTGATGAGGCAGACATCAGCTTTCTGCCTTGTGTTTGCACAGAAATCCACCTAAAAGACCTAGGACTTGGTTTGTGAGACAACTCCTCCATCATAGCCCACACAGAAACTCATTTGTAACAGACCCTTCTCCAAAATGCTTGAGCAGAAGGCATCATTATTCAACTTTGCTCTGAGTCTGAGCCTGACTGTTCTGCCCAATGAAGCCTTCAAGAGGAACTGTTCGGAACATATCCGTTGCTTTCCAATGGATCACTTCACCTCTTGTTCCTGCCCATACTCTAAAAGACTAATTATGTTGTGCATCTAAAAGAATTGCATAGCTGTAAAAGAGTGTTTACTAAAGGACTAATTACTGTATAAGTACGAACCACAGCTACAAGAACTGGAAAAGGAATTCATATAAAGGGTTTTTATTCATCTATTCTAGACAAAAACAGGTGTAGTGATCATATTGAAACTGATGGCATTTGGCTTGTACAAAGCACAAGAAACCCTTTGTTGTGATACTGCTAGTTCTGACATGGGAAGAGCTGCTTATTTACCGAGACCAAAGTCTTCTGAAGCTGTGAGAGATTCACTTCTCCAATTAGATGTGCTTAATTTACTCTCAATGCACTCTTTGTCTGTAAGAAATGGCCCATCCACCCAGAAGAACTGTTTCTGTTTGGTAGAGTAAAACTTGACTGAAGTTATAATAGGAGATGTTCTGCATCAGTTGTCCAGTTAAAGATGAACGAAAGAATTGCATTGTTTGCCAAGACCTGAGTTGAAGGAGACTGTGTCCCCCATACAATTATTGACGATGATTTGGCAACCAAGCGGAGCGGGAAGATGTATCTTTTGTTCTTCTTCAGAGAATAAAATGTACAGATGTATGTTTACTGACGCAATTTGCACATGTATGGACAAAGCTGAAGGGCAAGTCTGTGGTCCTTCCTGCCCTCAGAAGAACTAAAATTTAGCTCCTGGACTATTTTATCTATATGACATAGCTACATGTATTATTAGCACTGTCTGTGCTGCAAAGGGACTTCAGGCATTGGCACGTCTAACTAATAAGAGCAAAGTAGTTTCTAGTTACTGATGGTAAAGTACTAGAGCTCTCAAATGTGGTCAGATGTAGAATCACTTCTTTCAGGTATATAAAAACAAAAGCTCCAGACTTCTCTTTCCTTATTTCTCTTCCACCAATCTAATGCCAGTTCATAAGCTGAGGCTTCTCTGCACTCCTGGTTAGAATTTGTTCAAGTGAAATATATCAGGAAAGCAAGGCATGAATAAGCCATCATGTAATATCATTGGAGAACTGGAGGTTCCATACTCATAAAATTATCTTTTTCTGCTTGTAAATCCAAATTTTTTACTTGTGAGGCTGAGAAGAATCACAGTTAGCTTCTCTATGACATGTCTTTGTCTGGGTTTGTGTCACAATAGACCAACACACCTTTCTCAGCAGGAACTTGGCTCTGTTTCTGGTGTGTTCTATTCAGAAGTGATGATCTGGACCATTTTCTCTGGCTTATTGTCTTTCAATCCCCCTTTCAATCCCCTTTCAATTCCCCTGTCTATGTAGCATGACAGTCATCTATCTTCCTTAAGCATTTTTAGGGGTAATTCCAGAACCTTTGGTGTAGGATGCTGGTACATCTGTGCATCTCCTAAAGAGTCTGATCAGTAGAGAGATGCTTACCTGTATATTTCTCCTGATAGTCCACTCTGATGCTGAAGTGCAGACTAGCCACTATGACATCATGAGATGAGCAGTTAATGAGTAGCTTGCCATACCCATTTATTTCACATGGAAATAGATCTTTTCTTCTTGACTCCCTTTTGCATATTGTTCTCGTACATGCCTATAGAAGTTAAAGCATCTTCAAGGAATTTCACACTTCATTTTTAAAATTCACACACACTTAAATCTAAAAACGTTGATCTTGTCAACATTTTTATCATACAGTTTATTGCACTAAATATTATCTAAAAATTTATTGCATTAAAAGTTATCTACATAAGAAACAAGTTCCAAACTTCAAGATAATTAGATATTTGAGATGTTTCTTCTGTTTCTTGGATTGGTCAAGGAATAATTAACACAGGCCCACATTCCTCCTCTGGGACAAAATTATATAATGAGGTTGTTTCTATGAATTCAATTTACTTATTCATTTTTAAATCTCTGTTATTTATTAAGTTTTAATGTCTACAATTAGTAAAGAAACAAACCTATCACATTGTGAAAAACTAAGGTAGTCTTTAAGCTGCACCTTACATCAAACCATTTTTCTGCACTTGGTATCAAACCACTTTTCAGAGTAATTGTTTGACATTGTCTCTCTCTCCATGAGCATTTGTTCTTATAAACTTGCCCTCTCATTTAAAAAAAAAATATATATATCCATTGAGAATGCATTTTTTATAGCAAACACACTTTTCAGCATGCATCTAAGTGATCTGCAATACATCCAAGACGTTCAGAATAGTCCAGGAATCTCCTCACTGAACTAGCTGAGTTAAGCACACTAGGGAAAACATATGTATTTCTGCTTATCATGTAAGCTTTGTTGAACAAATGGCATTATGGGTTTAATGTCAAAAATTAATATGAAATCAGAGTTCTTCCTACAAGGAGACGATCCCTAAGCTCTTCATTAAAGCTGTGATCCTGTCCATGTTCTAACAGGAATAAAAGTAATTTTTTCCTATCTGTGCTTACCTGGAGGTGGTTATCAAATCAGAGTTGCAACCTTATTATGGAGTAAATGATGCAACATATCACAATAGCTGTGGATTAGCATCAAAGCTGAGGTTGAATGCAATGAAGAAGAACAATATGTCTTGACCTGCCATCAGAGTGGATGTACAGGCCCTTCATTACATATTTACACATTTAAATGAGGACAGCATCTCAGTAGAGTGTCAGAAGTTCTAGGTGTACTTGCCCTTGTTCCTTATTTTTTTTCTTCTTTCTAATTCTGTGCCTGTTTCTTGTTTTGCATGAAGCAGTCCACTAATCTGTGGGAACACTGGGGATAAAATTTGTTAATCTCATGCTGACTTTGAGGTTTATGTGGGAGTTTCAGGATTACACCAGTCTCCCAAAATCATATTTCTCAAGAAACAAGGACATGATATAGATTTTGGTTTTGGCTCTAGCTCGATTAAAATGGAAAATTCTGCAAACTGGCCTTTTGCAAAAAATCTGTTTTGGCTGTCAAAATATGAGTGAACACATCCTTGCCCTATGGAAAACACATGACAATATGAAGACTCCTGTCCAAAATTTTCCCATTTATACACTGTGGAACTGTAATCCTTATGTGTAAGTGCTGATATGCAGAAATACTTCTTTTTCACATACTCACAAGTAAAACTGCACTCCCCACAGCTTTCTTCTCTATTTCTTTTTCTTTCCACCCTTCTCATGGCATGAGATCAGGTCTGGAGAATTCCTCACTGTCAAGTTCTAAGAGCAACCTCAGAGAAGTGAAACAACAGACCAATACATAATGTCACATCTCCCAGAGCTTTTTTTTATTGTTTTTGTTGTCGTTTTTGACAGCAACTTATGGCATATTTCTGTCTTCCCTCAGACATTCTTTTATACTTTATAACATACTGTTTGGTCAAGTCATAGCTGTTCATGCTGAGGGATGACAGAACACCCATCTTCTCCACTGAAATGACAAAAAACAACACATTGTTTTTCTAACAAACTTCTCTTTAAGTGCTGGAACTCACCTTTAGTTGACCAGTATTAAGCTGGCAAAAGAAGGAGGTGGCAAGGCTGTTGGTTTATCACTTAACTTGGAACAAAGGGAAAAATTACTGTCTTGCAAAAAATAACTCTCTGCTTCTCTGTGCTGAAGAGACACTACTCAGTGAAGAATCCTTGTCTAAATAAAATGACTTTTATTGATTTAATTTAAAACTCTTTATTGTCTCTGCTCAAGTAAATCGAATGGAACTGATACAGCTCAAAGGAGTCTATCACACCATCAGAGCATTAATTTCCTAGATGACTGCATCTTGGAATTACATTAAAAAGTTAGTTTCATCAGTTTTAAAAATAAAAGTGGACTTCAGTAGGACCATTGAAAAAAATAAAAAGCTTTATTCCAGCAAAGAACTTCTAAAACTGTGCGCCATTGCTTGAAAATGTCACTAAAAGATGTAACTGTGATGCGTATCCAACCACTTAAACCTGGGTAAGCTCTTAAATTACAATACTTTCATAGCAGACCTTGAGCTTTTACAAATCAGATACAGCTGAAATTCCCAAGCAACTGGCCTCTAACATCTGTACTCTTTTATACTATGCTTCATATACTATTCTGGAAGACATGAATTGATAGACACACAATTCCTTAGTATATTTTATGGTGTTTCTGCTGTTTTGCTTCATTGTCTCAAAAGTGACCATTACATAAATTAGTTTTATATTATTACTTTTATGTTTATTATAGGTCTTAATTGTGCAGGTAAGTAGTGTTCACCCTTTTTTTCTTTAATATTAAGCTTGGTTGCTCATAGGGATAAACAAACTTTAAATAATGTGTCTGTATATGAGTTTCATCTGATGGTAGTGTCAACTTATTCACATGAAAAGATTACAGCTAGTCACAACTATCTCTTGAGGTAGATTTTCATTTCACTTTGATTAAATACAAATATACTCTGCAGGGTAGAATTTTAATGGACACTGAAATATAGCAAATGGGACTAGACAACATAATACTCCTCTCTTACCTTAGGTTTTAAGAATAAATATTGTGAGGGAAAAGGTTCAGAAAAAGATTCTTCCTCTATCACACTAAATTTCTTCTTTGTCTGACCCATCTGCTCCTTTCATATGTTCTTACTATTTTATTATTGCTGGTTCACCTAAAGAATTATGAACACTGGCATGAAGACAGATGTGCCACCACAACTGGGATGCTTTCTCTTCAGAAGTTGTCTCATTTTCCTCTTCAGGAATGTATTTAATATATCCAAATATCAAATTGAAATAAGGACTTCAGAGAACAAATCTACTTCTGATAAACCTGCCATTTAAAATGAAAATTTGACTGCGCTTATCTTCAGAAGGATTTAACCAACCTTTATTTTTTATGCATCCAGAAAAACAGAATATCAGTGCTATCAGGAGCAGCAACTGTGCAGCAAATCACAATGCAGATGGAATTGTGTTGTCTGCTCTGCTTGCAGTTTGGAGGTAGCTTAGTTATAGTTTTCTGCCTCTGCTTTTCAATGCACTTTACTTGCTGCATCAGTATGTTTAACTAATTGTTAACATATCAGAAAAGGTATTTCTTTCACAGACAAACTGCATAACAGGCTTTAAACCTGACTCTGCATATAAGACATATGTGACCCTCTTTCAATACATGAACAAGAGGTGTGATGCTTCCTAGGCCCCAAACTCCCTGCAGGGTACACAGACATATCTATTTTGATAGAAAAAAATCTTAATCTTGGTACATGGTACTAATTAGTCCCCTACCAACTGCACTTAACAAAACCTCTGAATAGTCAATAAAAATATGTGGTATTTCCCCAAAAGAGAGTTTTTTAAAGAGGAGATCATTCTTTCAGGTTAGAAGGTCTCTCATACACTTCACTCAGTGGCCTTGATCCAAAGCCTGTGAAGTCAACATGAGGTTTTGCATTGAGTTCAGTGGCTTTGAATTGGGGCCACAACAAAATGTCAGTGGGAAAATTTGACCTACTAGTTTATGGGCCTTAACAAGGAACTTGTTCTCTTATGGTGTCTTAACAAGAACAATGCCAGGTTAAGGACATAAGCAGTCTCTTCATTCCTGGAACACCATGTAGACTGGTCATTAGTTAATAAGAAATATTCATGCATTTTCAAAGGGTTTGAGTGAGTTTTGAACAAAAAGAACACATGAATTCAAGTTGCTAAATTATTCTTTCTCTGAAGTGTTCTTCTGTGAATGTGTAGAGGTATGGTATCATCAATGGAGTTTTTTATGAGTCTACCTTACTGCTCACATTTCACTGGTTATTTAATGGTGGTAGTATTGTCTCAGCCTTTAAGAGGGCTAGAAACTTTTAAGGATGGTCTATTAATGCTTCTTAACTTTACTTTGCCTTTCTCCTGTCCAGTAAAGGTTATCAACATTTTGTGTGCTAATTTCATTTAGTAAATTGGTCAGTGACCAATTTGAAAACCCATCCTGATAAATGTTTCACCTTTATTTCTTTTCATATCTGAGCCACATGGGTTGAGTAATAGTGTTAGAATGCAAGGACAAGCAAGCGAGCAGTACTAATCTGGAAAATGATGTGTTTCACAGGAAGAACTGACTTCACAATAGGAAATGGAGTTTGGACGTTGCCAGAAATTTGGCACAGGTTTTGCAATGTACTATTAAAAAAAAAAAAAATAAAAAATCAATCAACCTCAATTGGACTTGACTTTCTTTTTCTTATAAGTAGCTCTTCCATAAGATCTTTACTTGATGAAACAATTTGCTATTAGCTTAACTGCGCATAGAGAGTAAATAGTACAAATCCTTTAGCAACAATGAACTTTCCATGATGGAAAACCCTCTGATAATACAGCTGTTCTGGTACATGATATAGAGGAGTCCCAAACACATATTCTAATTTTCCCTGCAGTGTCCCATGTTGAGACATGTCAGATCACTTGTAAAGCTTAGGGTTCCATACATTCAATTACTGATTTCTTTTGCTTATTTCTATAACTGTTGTCCCACTTGCCATTATCTTTATGTTTTCTGGAACATGGGTGGTTCTGTGACCCAGCAACAAAATTATGTTTCTCTTAAGTGGAAGTAGAGCTTTAAGAGACAGAGCTTTTCCATAATGTGGTAGTGGCAACAATAATAAACCAATTGTCTACTTCACAAGGACTACAGGCATAAGAAGAATCAAAACTCAAATGGCATAGTGGCAAAATTTTAAAAGAAGTTTTCCTTTTCATATAGCATACATTTCTACTCAAGAAATATGAACCATCTGTAGAAAACCCCTGAGGGAACATCCATAATGCAGATTGCCTATTAATGTCCTGGACCCCCTCCTGTTTGCAATACGTCTCAGGCAATCTTTGTTCCTATGTACATTTCATGATCTGCTACACTAATTATTTGGAATTTATTTATAATAAATGCCTTATGTCTCTTTGTAGTGTGGCATGCACACTGAATGTTCATTGCTTTTGTATGCTACAGAATGACTAATAGAATAGGCTTCCAGACAGAGAAAGATAAACTTTTATGTTGAGGAGCATTTACTTCAAAAAGGCAAGGAAATAAGAACAGCATTGCACGGGTTGGACCATGTGGCCAAATATATTTCCATCAAGGATGGTTTCATTTCCTATTTTGCTCACAACACAAATAAAAAAATGTTATTGGGACAACTTAAATTATCTTTAGATGAGTTGTGATTTATTTAGAATCACCTGACTTTTGTCTGCTTATTTACTTACCATTTATTACTTACTCTATTAATTTATCTTGGATTTTGAGGAAGACTAATAGACCATTACCTTTTGGCTGAATTTCGTAATGTCAACACTTAGACTTTGAGAAATAGGTTTCTTCCAAGCAACCTGTAAAAGGTTGTTTGGAAGAAACAGATTATATATGCTAAAAATATATTAGAAGCCATTAGCTTGCCATGAGAAGAGATGCAAAAATGACATGACTCCTCTTCCCAGAGTACAAGCAGAATATAAAATACATGCATGTTTATAGTACATTATGACAAAACTGTGACATGATAATGCGGTTTGACTACTTTGGTTTTTCAGAAACACTTTTTTTGTTATCTAATCTTAATTTGGACTGTTACCAGGATCAGTCAAACTCTGACAACCATGTCTCTGGAAAAAAGTGAGAGCAGTTTTACGTATTGTTGTCCCATACATTGTTTCTATTCAATGCTTTTCACTGTCTAAAATGCTTAAATTTTGTTCTTTTCATGAGGATAGTAGTACTAGACAGAATAAACCTGTTGCTTACTTTTCTCATCCTAACATAATACTGTTCTTTTTATGTTTCCATAAGCATTTCAATGCTTTCAAAATGCTGTTATGTTATAGAAATAAGAAATTTTCAATTCCTAATCCATTTTGGTTTTGTTTTAAAAAAATAACAACAAAAAACCACAATTTGAATGTGCTTGACATTTTTGCTCCTTGGTAAAAGTAGAAAGGTACAATAGTTGAGCCTGTTTAGTCACAACACAGAAGACTCCTGGTGACCGAGCTAAAGCTCCTCTCTCAGAGGCTGAACACCTCACAAGACATATTGCCTTTCATCCCAGCAATATGGTATCTATAGCTGTACGGTTGTCTCACCTTGACTTAAATCACCAGTGAACAGATATATATCGTAACCTGAAAGATTAAACTATACTTAAGAATACAAATCTAATTCCAGCATCCTGTATACTCATTGAGGACAGAGGGAGAGAACAAGCCGTGTATGTCACAGACAATTTATGCACAAATAAAGACAGTCATCCTGTTGGATGCTCATCCAAGAACCCAGAAGAAATTAAGTAGGGAAGAGAAGAGACCAGACAGGAGAATGGGATCTATTACAGCACCTCACCCAGACCTTTACCTTAAAATAATGTATACTTTCATCAAAGGAACTGCAATGTCCCATATCTAAGGCATTAGGCACCAAAGTTCTCCATGCATGATGTTGGACTTTGCCAGGTTCCAGGGCTTCTCATTCATCCCAGAGTGCTAGAGGAAACGATCTGAGTCTTCTCCTTCTCTTAGTTTGATGCTTATCTAGTCCTTCAACTACTGTTATCATAATCTTTCAAGGTTTCCCCATGAAAGTGTTGTAAGACTGTGGCTTGTTTTCAATGAATTTAGGAGACGAATTCTACCCCAGTGACCCTATCTGTTATCCATCCTGTTTTCTCCAAGATTCCTTACACCCCAAGAGACTTCACCACCATCATATAATCAAAAAGTATGTTGTCAATAACTTTCTTTTCCTATGAGGGAGGTCAGAAGGGTCACTGGAGTTGGGTTTGATGTTAACTTCCTTATGTAAAACAGCTTTACAGAGGACCAGAATTGCAGAGCCCTGCAACTTAAAGTTTGCCCTTCTGCCCTACAAAGTGTGGACCTTGATGTTAACATTCTACTATGATGAAGGAATGAGGTTGCCTCCAATTAGGTGCTGATTGCATCTAAACCAGGTACTCAAATTTTTCAAACATATTCTTACTAGACATAGCCAGTTGAAGATTTTTCTTCTTTTAAATAAAACCTAGAATTTCTGATCCAAATCCAATATTGTCTGAAAGTACTAGGAGCCCTGGCACAGGCCTTGAGTGACTATTTTTCCTTCAAGTGGAAACTGCAGAAGAGCACATCCAGCCAGACTAAATGAGAAACTGTGAAGGCTTCATCCTAAATTACTTGCATGCAAAATTCTGTTGCTATCATTTTGATTCAGATTTACATCTGACTGAATGTGGAAGTCAAGGATAGAGTGTGCCAGTTGCTGCTTTTAGCTCTTAATGCAATAATTCATTTCAGTGTTTGACAATCTGGGATCTTTAAGGAAATTGTTTAGTCCTGTATTATTGGAAGAATCATTTATATATCCTGGATGTATTTTTGTGCTTGCTTTTTTCTCTATAGTTTAGTTCTCTGGTACAAATAAGATTTCCTGATCAGAAATACAGTAAATAAAGCAGTGAATTATGTGCTAAAACAGAGATTATTCTAATGCTGAAAACTGATGATTTGTTGGGTTTTTTTTTTACCTTATTTGCTATAAACAATAAGGAACTATCTAGATCAATTTCTTAATCTTTAAAGGCTTTATCCAATGTGCACTTACAGCAGTCAAATGCCAAATGAGTTTTAGAACAGACCCTTAACAGTCAAATAGTGGGATAGTATGAAATATGCAGAAATACACATATTTTTCTCTTATATGATGAAGTTCCTGCAGTTGTGAAAGTGCTGTTACTACCATCCAGTGCCATTATTGGCACATCTCCATCTTATTGTTCTTATTCCCTCAAACTATTTTTACCAATACTCACTCTTTTTCAGGCATTTTTTCCATTGCTTGGTGTATCTGATAATATGCTGCAGCATTGCATTAACCTGTTCATGATCCTGTGCAATGTGCTCTAGGATGATACTGCTTCAGCAGGGAGGTTAGAGCAGATGACCCTCTGTGGTCCCTTCAAACTTCACCCATTCTGTCATTCTATGATCTGTGTACATTCCTCTTGCCAGGCCAAGGTTTGTCTCCCTTCCCTGACCTGCAGCTACACCTGCGCCCAGTGTTTAACTCCTCAGTCCTGCTTTCCCCAGTCCTGCTTTCCCCAGTCCTGCTTTCCTCATTCTCCCCTCTCCTCCCAGCTTTCCATTCCCTCCAGACCCAATAAGAAACCCTTCCACTAGCTCGGGACCCTCTTCCAGGATCTCTGCCCTCCTTAGAATTCCCTCACATCCCTCTTCTAAGCTCTCTGACAGATCCCTACTCCGCCTACCATTCATAATTGTATTTTCCCTGATTTGTCTTTCTCTTCAACAGTACACTCTAAAAGCCACAGTGAATAGCTAAAATGAGGGACATTGTTTTGCTGGAATGTGTTAATAGTCTCCTGAGAGTAGGACTTTGGTCTACAGACAAGTAAAGAGCTGTTCTGTCAGCTAACAAAATGCCAGGGACTGTATGTCCCCCTTTTCACCCTTTAACTTTCTGATTTCTACTCAAACACCTAGGATTCTGACCACTGACACCCAAAACATCCATAGAGCTGGCATTCAAAAGTACTATTTTAGATCCAAATATCCAGACATGCCAGACTTCAAGGTTTTATAAGCTCAGATAATGTCACCACAAGTGCCCCTATGTTTACTGTCTCTCAAAGAGAAATGTACTTTGTACACAAGCAAAAATATGGTTTTGTTTCTCTAATTACCATCTTTGCCATCACAGGCTGGACCCTGATGCTCAGGTCTGAGTTCATTCCTTCTTATGCATCAACAGCAGTATCAGCAGTCCTGCAGACCAAAAAAGTCCTGTTTCAGCCTTTTAAAAAACAATTTTCTTCCTGCTGTGTCCTCAAGGACTCCAAGGCTCCCCCCTGTTCTTAACAGTAATGCTTATTTCAAGCATTCAGACATCACCAGGTGGCTTTAAAGATCAAGATCATGAGCTTACCTTAAAACTAACCACTGTGTTCTTTTACATTTAAAATGCATGTGGGTTGCCTGCTAAAACTTTTGTTTATCCCTGTGAAAACCAGAATAGAATTTCAATGTTACTACCTGTAAACATCTTGATTCAAAGAGGAGTCTTTCAGAGTGTCACCAAATATTGTCTGGGGCTCGTGCAGCAGTGCACAGAAGTTATTGTAACTGGCTGCATTAATCTGTCATTCTGCAATTGACAGACTGGGTGAAATAAAATTCTTGGCTCATTCTGCTTTATAGGCCTGTGATCACTCTACACTGATGTAAGTGGTGGCCATTGCCAAAAAGGGGGTGGCCACTCATTCCTGATACTTTTCTTGTGCTGATTCTGCTTTTCAGTGGCTGCCTGACAAGCAACTGATATTCTGACAGGTTAATTGTAAGCTGGATCAGTTTCTGATCCAAAAAATTATGTGTATGCTTGAATTTTGCTCTTACTAGCACTTCAGAAAAGACTGAAATACGAAACTGAGAAAAAGTATTTATGTAAGAAAACAAATTTTTGAAAATTCTTCTGGATATAAACACACCTTCTCCAATCAATCTTGCGTCAGTTTTCACACCAACTTGAAAACTGAACTTGCCTATAGCAATCAGTTGGGTGCACTTGCTATACTGTTCCACCAAAGGCATCCTTCCTTTAAAAGTTAGGCTCCCATTGCTCCACTGCCGTAAAGATCATGGCTAATGGATGCTGGGGGAGCATCATCTACCTGTTCCATGGGCCATGAGAGAGTTGCTTCAAACCATTGAATTTCCTTCAGTCTCTCACACTTGTTTAGAGTGTAGAGCTGTAATAGTATATTCCATAGTTTTACAATAGTACATTTGCTTTACTTCTCTGAAGGATTTTGTAGAAAAATTTTATTTTCAAGGCTGGAAGATTTCATAGCTTTTTAGGGTTCTAGTATTTGGGTTTTTTATGGACTGATCTCCCCAAAGATTACTGAAATATTTAAGAATATTTTTCTAATATGGTTACATTTCATATATGTACAGATAAATGACAGCTTGAACATTCCTGATTTGTTTCATACCAAAGCAACTCTTCTTGTGAAGCTATTAGTTTCTCCCATTGAAAACATGAACTGCCTGTCCAGGCTGATAAAGAACTTGGCTCTTCTTATTTCTAAGTCTTCCAGAAGTGCTTTTTGGCATTTGCTTAATTATATCCTCTAGAAAATATCTGACTCATACCTTTTGATATCCTTAATTAAATGTTCAAAAATTTTCATCAGTTACAAACCCTTTGATGTACACAGATTTAATAACAACCAAGGGTGAATTCTGAGCTGAATTCTCTAAACTTCAATTTCTGCTGCAGAATCCAACAGTAGCATAATCACCTCCGAGAAGTCAGAAATTATTTTAAATGCTATTAAAACGCTTTGCTGTGCCCATTTATCTTCTTCACAGAGCTGGCAAAAATGAATTTTCTGAGTTTCCAAAGAAATTTAGCCTGAAATGAAAAGCAAGCATGGAAAACGCCAGCTTCCATGATCATGGTAAGCAAGTAAATTGAGGCATTCAGAATGTACTACCTTAGTTAGAGCTTCTATTCCACTACTTCTTACAAAGATTAGAAGGGGTGATAGAAAACCTTACCTAAAATGCTATGCAATATCTGAGTATATCTGAGTAAGGCAGGATATGGAAATAAGGAATAAGGAATTCTATCACTCGGGACACTCATGATACGCTGTTGTAGGGGTTATAGGATACACTGGGCTTGTTGGTCAGAAAGGACTGAATTCTTAATAAGTCCTTCAGTTTTCATTGTTGTTTAATTCAAGCACATTCTACACAATCTTCCAAGGAGATTTTTAAAATTTGAGGATATTTAAAAACACTATGAAGGCATGAGTAGCATTTAATTATAATAAATATAAAATGGAGGGGATTAATCCAGAATGGATTAAAAATTACATAAACCCTGTTAATTTTGACAGGATTTAGTTCAGTCATCTTTGTAAAATAGCAGGGTGTAATATCAGCTTATTCTGATACATCCTTGGAGCTAGAAAAATACAAGTATTAATCCATTCCAATCCCTGACATATAAAAAACATTTCAAGTGTCATTCTCCAATGTGTCACCATACAAAGTGAGACTTAACAGTCCCCTTAAGTATAAGAATTCCGTGGGGACACACAGCTAAAGAAACACAACTATTAAACCAAACCAGTGGCTTTCTCAACACTTAAATCCATTTATACTTACTCCGGTACAAGGAAATTCAAGACAAGCATCAATTAATCAAAGTTTTAAAGGGCAATTTTATGATGTTTAAATGTTTTGTGCATTATAATGCGACTTAGAGTTTAGAATTGTTCCAGATGTTGAAAACCTCATTTTATGAAAAAGAAAATGAGTTCAAAACTCTATTGTATCCCATCAGCCTCTATTCAGGCCAACTCTTCTAGCACTGACTCTAAATCATTGATTTTTGGAGACATGCCAGGAAAACAATCCAGTCCCTTGTTAGCATCTTCTTTTCTATACAAAGTTATATATTTACAATTAGAGAGTCTCCAAGAATGACGTCAAGGCACCATTTATAAATTGAAAAAAAGCACAATAAGCATTCAAGGACCCAGATGAAGATAATATATAAAAATAAATGTGAATATAAATGTGCATGTAAAACCATACATGCACATAGGATGGATATAGATTAGATGGATGGATGGATGGATGGATGGATGGATGGATAGATAGATAGATAGATAGATAGATAGATAGATAGATAGATAGATAGATAGATAGAAAGAAAAATATTTGAATCTAGTGAGAATTTGAATCTCATGTAGGTGTTTCCTATGTGTGTCAGCCCCAGGAACAAGTCTTCTGCAGTATCATGTTCCCACGGGCAGAGAGGAGGGTGGCTGAGCTCCTGCTGGATGCATGTGTCTGTGCACACACACACACACACACACAGCCCAGCACAGTGAGCGTGCAATGCCTTTGCCAGCACCCACAGAAACCCCAGCAGCACTCCCATAAACATGAGCAGTGCAGATGGCGCCAGTCCACTCCACCTCTTCAGCAGCTGGAGGTCTGCTGGTGAGTCCCAGACACAGAGAGTGTGGGTCACACCAGCAGCTGGTCCAGGGCTCTCAGGATCTGGGAGCTGCTCCTGGAGCCTGCACTTGCCCACACACCCATGGGCTCCTGGGTCGGTGGTTCCCCTCCACTGCTGGTGTTCAGGTCTCCCACCCTGCCTGTCAGACATTACGGCTTGCAGGAGTGAAAAATGTGTAAATGCAATATGGGACAGTAGTAGCTGACTCCAGAATCTATGGCCCACTCAGACCTGTGGTGCTCTTCTGTCTCCAGCTGCTGGTACTCAGACCTCTCATCTGATCCATCACCCAATCCAACCTGATATTAGAGGTGTTATGTCACATACAGGATATTTCTCAGATTAGAAAGCACATCCACAAGGAATACAGTTAGAAGCAGGATTAAAGTAAAAAATAGGACAGACGTTTGTTCCTCCTGGCGCCATTCTGATCATTCTTTTTTCCTTTAGACCACCCCTAAAGATCCCTGAGTAAATTTTACACTTTCCCACAGTCCTGTTTAAAGGTCTAGTAGCAAGTTATACCCACAATTATAATCCCTACACTCCACAACTAGCTACGTGTCCCTGAAGGCTGTAACCCTGGCCAAGTTTGCAGTGTCTTTCTTGGCTCCCATTGGTGAGTTTCCTTCTGAAAACCATGGTCTGATCCTTTTCAATAACCCTGGGAGTGGCCAGGTCACAGTATTCTGTTTGAATAGAATAGACTGTGGAGTCTCTACCACCCATCATTGTTTCTCTTTGTTTAATATGGTTAACCTTCAGTCTAGTGGGGTGTCTCCAAACACTGGAGAGAAGAAAAAGACAGAAAATAGAATAGAAGGGGAGACAGTGGGGACTCCCTCTGTTTCCTGTCAATAAATAGCAATCTTCTAGTCCTGGTAATTTTACAGTTTCAGTGACATTTTTATGCTCTGTCCCTGTTTCCTCTCCTCATGTCTTTCTGCTTGTGCTTGTCCATGTCTATGCCTTTCTTGAGCTTATTCTGCTTGAACTTATTCTGGTTCTTATTACTTCTTCCTCTTTGCTGCAGCATCCTCTTCTCCAGCAGTCCCTTGTGGATTCTGTTTCTTTTCTTCTAGAACCTCCCTGTTGTCTGAAAAATCATTCATGTGCTCCAAAATCACACCATATCTGTGTCTTCCTTTGTCTGATGCACAAAGCTGCATTTCTTTTAGCAACTACATAATAAGTCAGTCATTGTCAACAAGTCTGATGTGATTCACAGGACACTTACTAAAGTCTTACTCTTTTGTGCTCTACTTCAGTCTTCCCTCTAAAACTCTTCATTAACTTCTCAGCTAAAAGTCAGTATTTTTCTCATATCTGAGATGAAAGGCAAACTTACATTCCCATTGAATGTAAAATCAAAGGTCTCATATTAAAAAAAACCAAACCAAACCAGCTACTGAAAAAAACACAGCAAATAACAGCTACTGGATCTAGACATCAACCCAGTCTTTGCTACTTTGGCTTCATTTTCTTTTCCTCTTCAGTTATTCTTTCCCAACCTCTCTGGTGCATCAAGATAACCATTTTCATTTCTTCCACTCCTGACTCTTTATTTGTCATTGAGATTGCCCCATCTCTTTGAGCTATCCTCATCTTACTGGTATCCTAGTCATTCCATTATCATCCTTTCCTTTAAATAACACTTCTACACTATTGTTTATAAAACTAGGCATTCCTACAAGGACTTTAAAACCCAGCAGACAGGAACTTGGTGTCTTATGACAGCACAAGAGACATTAGAAAATAAGTGGATGACAGCTAATTTTAAATTTGTCTTTTGAAAATTAAATCCTTTTTCTTGTGACTAGCTGTGTTAAGGGAGAAGTTAGCAGCTAATGAGAATAATACTAATTTCACATTTTACAAAAGATACCGAGACTGGAAGCATGTGTGGGATGGAATATGTCCCATGTTAGCTCATGCATTAAGACACCTTTTAACAAATTTTATGGCCCACTGTGCGGTTTGTCTTCTGCTGATCTTTGGAAAGAAGCACATGTAGAGACTAGGATTCATAACTGGACTTGGCAGCTTTCTGTAGCTGAGTGAATTAAGCCAGTGCAGTAAAGGAGGAGGTGGGCAAGCTGAAATTATTTCCATATGGAAGAAGAATTTCTATTTCCTAGGGGGATTTTAAGCCTAGAGTCTGAGCCTTCAAAACTTTCCAAAATTATAAATGCACCTTTGCACAAAAGCCTGAGAGTTATGGCTGCAGTCCCCTCAGAAGCCTGAAAACCAGTATGGTGCTGGCATCCTGTATCTCTAGGTATGTTATAGCTGTGGTGATAAATCTAAAAGAGAAATAAATGCTGAGAAAAATAGTCTGATAAAGGAGAGAGTAGCTAATATCTCATACTTAGTCAATAGTCTTTTAAGCAATTAAATATGGCATACAAACTTCAGAGTCAAAATGTGGTGATCACACACCAGTGTGCCTGTACTTTGTTCCTTCCAAACCTGGAAAGATGTTGGTTTTCCAGGTATAAACCCAGTGTTAAAAGTATAGCTGTGTAAGATGGCACTTCCTCAGCTGAGGAAGCAGTGTTGGGGGGACGGGGAGAGAGTTGGAGTGTTATCAATATCAAGAGGATCTTCATATGGAAGAAAATGCAGAACCATGATGTCATATTCAGCACCAGCTGAGGCCTTAAAAGCTGAAAATCTGCCGGACAAGCAATTTTAGACATTGGGAATAATAGTACACAATAGTATTTTTGACAACAACAACCACCCACCTAGATGCATTTGTAGCATCTGGGACCACTGTAATTCACACTGCAATTATTATGCTTCATTTACACACTTTTTCATGTTTAGTGAGAATTTCAGCTTGCATGCAGTGATTGCTTCTTCATCTTGATGCTATCATTTGTTGATGTTGATAGCTTTATCTTTGCATCATTAGCCTGGATATGTTTGTTTAGTCAGCCTTTGACTCTGATAGTTTTATCACCTGCATTGATTGGCTTTAAAAGCTATTATTTTAATAGCAGGGAAAAACATGCTCATTTTTTGACAGAGGTTGAAAATTCTGAAGGGAAAATCAGTTTTGCGTGAAATGTGTGTTCATTTAAAGGCTTCTTTTGCTTCTTTTTTTCTTGGTTTACTTTGTCTTGTGTTACTTTGCTTCTGACTTCTGGGGGAAAGGGAGAAATAAAATTAAGGTGACTATCTCATTTTATTCATAAGGTATTAATGCAGAATGGCAGTACAATGTGTAATTATTGCCTTCTAATTAAAATTAATTTCAGGTTGTTGAAGGAAGACAGAAATTGCAGAAGAAATTTCAGGACCTGAAAACTACATCATTTAGCCTAACATTTATATAGAGTATATTTATGTCAGTTTAATCTAGACAATCTGGGCTTACTTTCTCTTCAGTAAACTCTGATGTATAGCCTTGCATATCTGCTGCCAATAATAGGTATACCTTTTAATTTTCCTTTGTATATTAATTCTCTTTTATTTTTAGGAAATTATCATTTCTACTTCCTCTATCATTCCATAAAGAGTGTTCAGACTATATCTGCTAGAACTATATACCACAGGAAAATGGTATGTCCATAATGGGAAGTCTGAAAAGCATTCCCAGAACTACTCCAGTTCTTCATAGTTAGGTAGTGATTTTGTGTTCTACCAGTAAAGGTACAACAGTCAGGTTTATATCACTGGCTGTTTATTCTGATTGAGAGAGAAGTGATTTAAATTAATTTGAAGATGTGAAAACACATGCTACTTCTTCCTGTGGGCAAATGTACTATTTGCACTTATTATCTTCCTATATTTGAAGCAAATATAAGTACATTATAGCCTGGATATAGCAGATGGAAATTTTTGCATTATCCAAGGACTTGCCAAGAGAGAAGCTGTACATTTTGAACCGGTCCAAAGACATCCTTCCACAGTTCTTACCACATGAGTATATCAAAACTACTCAGGGAAAGAGCTACATTCCATGAGCTGGAACATAAATTCTGACCTATTGGTTTGTCTTGGCTTGAAGTAAATACTCCACAGATGTAACTGAGGCGTTTGGACAGAGTAAAAGCAGACTTTGTATGACTTAGATGGCAGCTATTTGTGATTTGCACTATAGCAGTTTCACAGTCATCATCTGACAATAGGGGACAGGATGCATTTGATTGCAAGCAGTTTGCCTGGAGTGTGCCCATCTCCTTCTCCTCTCATCCTTATTTTGTTCTTTTCTCTGTTTTTTGCCCTTTTTCCCTCTGTGCTATTTTTGTTCCCTAGAGTATTGTCAACCACTAAACTTACAGATTTTTCTTCTATGTTCTCCTCTCTATATCTAGTGCTGAAACAGGTTTTGCAGTAAAAAAGCTTGTAGCCTCATTGTACAGCTTGAAAGTTGATAGCAGTCTGAGTTCATCAAATCACTACCTCTGGTTGAAGAAAACTACTGCATTTTTTAGAGGTTTAATTTACGTATACTTTGTAACTCTGTGGTCTCAGAAGGCATTTTTTAAACTAAAAAAAAAGTACACAAACACACAGAGTCTGCAAAGTCTTTGTAAGAGGGATAGAACAAAACATTTTGTTAAGTTCAGCCACATACAGGCTGCAGCTTGAATGCTTGATGTCTGTGGGTTAAGACTGAAGGCAGTCAGGGAACATAGTCTTCAAACCACAGATATTGCATGTCTCTGGATATCACAGGATGAGATGTAAATGCATTTCCTTAGTCAGCAAAATTTTCAAGTCTCATAAGAGTGCACTGCTCTTAAAGTAGTGATTCCTAACATTTAGCAAATTCTAGCATGACTTTCTCCAGGAACCAATGTTTTAAACGTTCAGTTAGTATTCTCAGGAATCTTCAGTGCTTCTCAATAACAAGCTTTACAGACAATAAAGGAAGTGCACTTACAAGCAAGACCAGGAAAAAAAAAAAAAAAAAAGGAAATGGTTACAAGTAATCGGAAGTTATTTTAAAATGAAATTAAAAATAGTGTTTCTCAGGAAAAAAATTGTGTTACTTCAAATGAAGTAACTTGAGGCAAGTTAAGCCTAGGATGAATTTGATGGGATGTTGTATGGGCAAGATGGCATGAAGTGCACAGAACCCTTGTGGTTTGGCAGCAAAGTTTCAAATATGGAAGCATTTTTCTTAGATCAGATGAATACTGCCACAGCAAGTCTGCACTCAGAGCTCTTGGGGTCACCTGAGGAGTCTTGGGTAAGACTGACTTCCTCAGGTGCAAGCTCACAGTTCACATACAAAGCAAGGAAATATTAGAAACAGTAGAGAACATAGCACCTTCTTGGGGGGGGAAAGAAAAAAAAAGCAGGAATATTTATTAGTTTATCTCTCCATTTACATTTTGGTTAAATTTATTCCCTTGTTCTACCTAGTTCACCAAAAGACATATACATAACATTTACAAGTTCATGAAAATTTCTTACACTATACAACTTTAAATAGCCTTTTATCTGCTCTCTGACACATTTTTTATGGCACAAGATGACATTTTATGATACTTTATCAGTTTCATGGTCACTGCCAGATTTTTTAATCTGTTATACATTTAAAGGTCAATAAAGTCTTTCAGTTTGGGTCTTAGCAAGATTATAGAATAGGACATTTTGCAGTGGCATTATCCACTCAAGTTCATATGTCAGAAAATAATGCCTATAAATCGCACAGGTAGGTGTTGTGAGCATTCTGTACAAGAAGTGACATTGGCATTTCAGCAACTCATGACAAAATATCAATATTTGTTTACAAAGAGAAGTTTAACAATTATAAAAATAGCTGAGACTTCCCTTTCAAGCCAGAGATCTGTTTCCGAATAAACAATGTTTATATCTGTGCCAAAAAGCCACTTGAAGGTCAGTACAAACTGAAGCCAAATTTTTGTCAAAAATTCATAGCAAAGTCCAGAGTTGTGGTCACTACAGGACTATATTAAGCACTGTGGCCAGCCATTGAGTATACACTGTTGCTGAACCATGTCAAATCTAAATATACAAGTGCCATCACTGTTGCTTTTCCAATGAGGTAGGTGGATCAAATATATTTCCCAGAATGCTGCTATGATAGCCTAAAAAAAAAAAATAGATCCATAAATGTTACATAATTTCAATATTCTATATATTAAAATAATATGCAGTATATAAATATATTAAATTTGAATGTAACTGTGAGATATTAAATGGATTAAACTATGTCCTGGAGTTGCATAGGCTGCACATTAAAAGGAGCTTTGAGGAAGAATATAATTGCATTTATTGCCACACTAAAGATTATAATTCTAGAAAGGAATATCTTTTGAATGTCACTGACTTCACTGTATTAAGCCTCCAGACAGTTTCATTTAATGCATGCAAAATTAGTTAGGAAAGGCTTTCTGAGTACAGATTATTTATGTCTCCACATACTCCTTCTACAGTCTTTGGAAAGAACTCACACAGTTCCTACCCTGTCAATAATGTGCACTGCTTGAACCTATAGGACTAGAAAAGACTGAAAAGAAAACCCTGGCTCTGAATACTGTTTTAAGATATGAAAAAGGGTTAATACACTCTAGATTAGGAGTTTCTTAACACTAGGCTGCAAGGAATTGGTAAAACTGCATGACTGCAGCCAGTCATGCTCGAGATAGTAGAGGTCAGACGTGATTCAGAAGAGGCTTCTGGGATGCTCTAAAAATTGAGGGCATCATCAATGAAAAGATCCATTTTGCTTAGCCTAACAAAACAAGCTGAAAAGATCACCTTCTTGACTATATTTATGCTTACATTTAGAAGGATGCAAACATCTGTATGGGAATCAAGCTGTTCATGCTAGCAGTCAGAAATTGACTAGAAAGCTCTTTTCTTTCAAGACAAAAAATTGAAATTTTTGAGGTGAAAATTGCATCAAGTTAATCAGTAATAATTTAGGTCTATGTTCTCTTTCATTATATAAGCCACCAGGACCACTGAATAATCTCTAGGACAGTCAGAAAATCTAGGTAGTTTTAAATGAGGCTTAGGCAATTTAAGAAATGAATTCTGTCTGATAGCACCTTCAGCTGGATGTCATGCCATTAAGTGAGCAACTCAGTTGCTGCACCACAGGTAGTAAATGCCATTGTTGACATGCTAGACTTATCTGAGGCATCCTGATGAGACTAGCACAGGGGACATACATCCTGCAGAAAACCTTCTGGGCAGAGACCAGGAAGGATGCTCAAAGTGCCCAGGATAGTCTAACACATCTATTTAAGCACTTAAACTGATCCAAAGAGACACCTTCCAGTGTTTTGTTCCTGTTGAATGAATCTGCCGTTGTTGTCCTGGACTAACTCTGGCTCTGCCTTGCCTCAGAGTGCCAGAAAATATAAAGTCAAGCCTAGGTGTTTCCTCTAGCTGTATTCAGTCTTGACCATCTGCTCCATAACTGCCTAAATCACAGGCTAAGCATTCCTCTGGTCTGGGAATGAGTCCGAAAAGCAATTTTATATTTATGTTAACATAATTTTTAATAGATTACCACAGCCTGGATTTACATCAATATGATACCTAGACTCTTATTCAAAATTATTGTAGTCAATTATTTTCTTACTCTGTGGTATTTAACCTTTTACAAAGCATTTGGCTCATGCAAGCACTTATTTGGGGCAGAACATTGTTTTTGTAAAACAAAAAAAGGCCTGAGAAGAAGTGGTCAAACCCACACACAATTACTGCAGGATGAGGATTCTGTCTCTTGTTCAACTATCCCTCCGTGGTTTCATGCTCTCAGAGAATACAAGTTTCGTTGTTACCAATGATAAATTTACCCTTATTTGTGCTTTAAATATTTTTCCAAGTAAGGAAAAAGTAAGGAAGGTCCCAGGCAAGTGGGTTGAGGGTTAACAGAAAATGCATTGCTTTCCCAAAGCTGCCTTTGGAAGAATGCCACATTGTAAATAATACCTGGACTTCATACAAAAGAGCAAAAAGTGAAAATTTTCATAACAGAGAAAAAGTCTCTCTTATGCACATAATTGTGAAGATTACCACCAGGCCTGACAGCAGAAATCAACAGAAGACTGTGTTTTGAGCACACAGGACAGTGTAGGAAAGGGAAAGTAGGAACTTTCAAAAAAATACACACTAGAAACACATAAAAGGTTTACTACTAAAGAGGGATTTGTAGGGTCATTTTCATGTCAAATTTTTGTACAACTTTATGTTCAAATAAACCAAGCATTGTTAACAAAGAGTCCCCTTATGTTCAAAGATTAAAATGTGCAGTGCAAAAGCTTTCTGACAGGCTACATTGGCTAAAAAAATCCCACACATTAAAAGTGGCTTTAAAACATAACTGCTTTTTGCTGCTTATCAAAAATTTAAAAAGGTAGAGTGAATTTATACTAAGGAAGCCCTGAAAAGCCTATTTTTTAGGGATAAAGTCAATGAAATTAATTTCTAAGGCTTCATCTACCCTGCTTATTATGACTCTTTGAATACAATAATGTCTTTGGTTATAGTTTCCTTTCATCTTTCCCTTTCCTCTGTGTCCTGCACTGACCCTTTTCAAGGAATCTCAGAGTCATTGCTTCCAGCTGGGATTGTCCAAGTGCAAAGACTCGGATCACACAGAGGTATAGCAGAAAAACAGTCATATTACCATCCTGTCTTCCCAAAATTTCAACATGAAAAATTAGTTGGTGGCCAAACCAACTTACAGGTATTATGCTTTTAGAAACTCATTCCAAAGACACTATTCCTATAGAGTCCAGAAAGCACACAAAGTGGAGCATGTGCTACAGATGCATTTTAGAGTGCAAAGGGCAGGGGATCAAGTAGAGTTAGACATCTGAGATGCTTAGAAGCAACAGAGCAGCCCTTTTCCTGAAATCTGTAGGCCTTCAGGTGCAAAGAACATTCATAAATTCTATGGACTGTTACCCAAATGGTGGGGGAATGTGAAATTCCAATAAAGGATTTTCATGGACTACTCCTGCTTTCATCATCTTATGTCCATCAAATGTCCAGGGGGAAGCCCTGAAGCAGACGAAAGCGGACAAAGGAGGAAGTTGTATGTATTGTGGAAGGGTCATGGAATATAGCAGGGACCAAAGGAGTTGTGAGATGCAGAAGAAAGAACTCGAAGTATGGTAGGAAGATTTAACATGATCTCAGCAGAAGTCAGTGGAGGGGAGGGAGGGAAGAAGGGTCACAAGCTTTACTGGTTCTGCTCATATAATTTATTATTTTCTTGTCTGTGTTGGTTCTGGCTGAGATGGAGTTCATTTTCCCCACAGCAGCCCTCACAGTGCTGTGCTTTGCATTGGTAGCTAGAAAGGTGTTGATAACAAACCAGCATTTTGGCTACTGATGACCAGCACTGGCACAGCATCAGCACTGCCTCTCAACATATCTCCCCCCCATCAAAAGGCTGAGGGTGGGCAAGATCCTGGGAGGAGACACAACAAGACCAGCTGACCCAAATTAACCAAAGAGATATCCCATACCATATGACATAAACTTATATAAAAGCTAAGGAAAGTAGGAGAAAATGAGGACGTTAGCTTTTTATAATGTTTGCCTTCCCAAGCAACCACCAGTCATACTGAAGGCCTGCTTCCCAGGAAGTGGCCAAACACCACTTGCTGCAGAGAATAAACCTTTTATTTCTCTTTACTTTTGAAAGTGCAAACTTTTACTTTTCCTTTAGTAAACTGCCTTATCTCAACATAGAGGTTGTTTTCCATCTTATTTTTTTTCCTCTGTCCAGCTGGAAAAGGCAGTAGTAGAGCAGTTTGGTGGGCACCCTGCATCCAGCTGGTGTTAACCCACCACACTATCCAAAACCTTTTAGAAAACTAACCAAAGGTCATGAAGAAGGTCATTGAGTTGTGTCCCATAGTGAAACCGTTTAGAACAACAAGAACTTTGTGTATCTTCCTTTTTACAGAAAACAGATAATCTGATTTTGGAAAATCAAGAAGCATAAAGGAGAAAAAGTTGATGTAGTGCATTAATAAATGGTTGTGGTTCAGTAACTTCTGTCTGTGCTGTCCTCATGGTCCCTGCCTGGCAGAAGCCACCAGCATTGAGGCCTGAAGCAGTATAGCAGTATGGTTTCTTTCAAGCAACATGATCTATATTTGCCTCGTAAATTGCAGTTTGGATCTTTCAAATAGCAGCTGGTATAGTGTTGTTTTCCTGGAAAAGTAATTTTATCTTTCTAAAAAGCCCAAGAATCATGACAGTGGTCTACAAAGTCTCCTTGATACATTGAGAAGGAAATACTTTAGGAGCAATAAACAGACCTTGTGGAACAACAACTTGTTGCACAGCTAGTACTGGCAGCAGGGATACCATTTTTATGACCACAGATCTCTCTTTGAAGTCTGAAGCCTGCTAGGAATAGACAGGATACACCTGTCCAAGAGGAGCAAAGAATTTTTGCCAGCAACCTGGCCAAACTGATGAGGAACATTTAAACTAGGAATAACAGGGGATGAAAATGACAACCCACAATCAAGTGACGAAATGCTGGGCAGGGCTGGCAAGCAAACGGTGTCAGCCAATATGGTCAGCAGACACTTCATGATCAACAAAATATGTGCAATAGGGGTCCACCCCAAGCGTTAACAGACAGACAAAGAAGTGCTGACAGAGCTGAGGAAGCTGTTACACTTTTTCTGCGAAATCGGTACTGTTGGGTGCTTCTCTGAAGCCCCTGTACACGACTGCATACAGCAAGGGGAACAAATCGGTGGAATTTGAGATCTGAGTACAATCATGGGGCTGCAGTCTCATGAGGAAGATGTAGTGGTGTAGCTCATTTGGCTGGAGTGCTGCACAGGATTGATAGAGGGCCTTCAGGAAGGACAGGCTGTGATGGGGGCTGTGTGGGGTGCAGAGTTGCCCTTCACATAAGAGCAGGAGAAATGCACGGAAATCTGCCTAGGGCTGGATGATGAGCCTGCTGACAGCTCATGGGTTAGGACTAGGGGACAAGTGAGGGTTGTGAGGTCATGGTGTGCATCTACTACAACCTGATCAGGAAGAAAGAAGTAGATAAGGCCTTCTTCAGACAACTGGAAACAGCCTTACCCTTACAGGTACTGTAAGGGGGGGGCTGCTGCAAGGACAGCACAGGGAACACAAGCAATCCAGGAAGTCTGAAGTACACTGATGGCAAGTTTCTACACAAGTGATTGAGGAGATGATGAGGGGAACTATTCTGCTGGACTTCACATTAACAAGAATGCCAAGGTTGGGGCAGCCTTGGCTGCAGTGATCATGACATAACAGAATTCAGTATCCTGAAAGGAAACTACAAGTGAAAAAGCAGAATGATCACTCTGGAATTCAGGAGAGCAGATTTTAACCTTTTCAGGGATCTGCTTGGAAGAATCACATAGGATTCAGCCCTAAAGAGGTGTCCAGCAGACCAGTTAATAATTTCAAGAATCACTTCCTCTGTGCTCCAGAGTTGTCATTTCCATGAGCAGAAAATCAAGCCAAGGTGTCAAGAGGCCTGCACAGCAGTACCTTATCGATGTGTATGGATACATGATGGGCAAGTAAAGAAGCTGGAGCCAGGCCCTCCTGTCTAGTGACAGGACAAGAAACAATGGGCACAAATGGAAACACAGCTCACTTAAAATCAGAAACATCTTTTTTACATTGAGGGTGGTCAAACTCTGCTATAGGTTGCCCAGACAGGTTGTGGAGACTCCATTCTCAGAGATGTTCAAAACACAGCTGGATACAGTGTGGGGCAGCCAGCTCTGAGTAAGTAGGGAGTTGGACTGGATAATCACCAAGGGGCCTTTCCCCTCAGCTTTCCTGTGATTCTGAGTACCTCCCCCAAGCCTGGCCAGTCCTTCAGTGTAAAAGCCAGCAAGCAAAACAAAACTACATTCCTCCTGGGCTGCAAAAAGTTATTTGCAATGTTTTTTAAGGAGATCAGTCTACTGAGGTACTCTTTAACATTTGTCACAACAGATATTATTTTTAGACAATAAACATACACATCCTTTTTATAGTTTAGCCATAAAATTTTACTGGAACTATTTCCTGCGGTAATGGATTCAGCAGGTGAAATCCACACAATGCAGACAAGAGACCCTTCCTTCACTTTTGTCTAAATATAGTGGTCAATAATGCAACTGACCCCACCTAATCTCATGTTGTTTCAGTTTCATGATGCCCCCAAAATACATAGATGTCCATGTTAACAAACCATTTTAAACCTAGTTCATCTCTTTGATTTTTGTTTTTTAAATTGAAAAAAATGCTTAAACATATGAGAGGAAACAAATCAGAGCAAAATTATGAAATTCCAGGAACTACATTTGGCAAATGTTGTTTATTTTCTGACAAAACAGGCCACATAGGAATATAAACAACTGAGACAGAGAAGAATTATTTGCTAATAAAACAAGTCTATGAACAAACTCCCTAGACGATTCTTGCATCTGATAGGTGAAAAACAGATCAGAATCGAATAGATCCTGTCTAGCTGAACAGATTCAGGTTTGAAGCTCCTGGGTCTACATGTGGGAGCAACACCTGAATTTTCATTTTGAAGCTTTCCAATGAGGAACGGAAGAGGAATTCCTAGTTTTTCTTAATTGCTTGTGCTTTATGCACACTTGGACCTCATATCTGGCTAGAGCAGGGGAAGGAAAAGCAAAATCAGGAGCAATGAGTTGAATAATGCATAAGCTATATCTAACTCCAATGTCAACTTTGAGACTCCTGATGTTTCCTGATTTCCAAAGCTGCTCAATATCTCTTCCCCTGGAATGGGTTGAAAGCTATTAGGCTCTTAATCTTACACATATCCTGCTGCATAAAGTGTGCAAATTTAGTAGCTCAACTTTAGACTTTGAAAAGAGAAGGTGGGAAGTGACCAAGATTGTGTTAAAGGTTTCCAGCGAATTGACAAATAGACAACATCTGTGAAGTAGCAAAACTATGTAATATTTAAATGGGGAAAGCAATCATCAACTGTTTCTGTCACATGTGGCCAAGAGTATCCAGGACTAACAGAGTCATGGGACCGGAAGAATAAACAAGAGTGAGCATGGGGTTTAGAGTGTACTGCTGGGAACAGGGAATCCCAGTGTTCTGGATCATTTCTGGGCTTTGTCCAGTGCCTGTCTAAAGTAAACTGCCTTAAAAAATTCAGGAAGCAAAGGCCAGAGCCTACAGCTGTCTCCTAGTGTTTTTATCTGCAGCAGAATGAATAACAGCAGCACTGCCACCACTCTTTCCCCTTTGACTCTGCTTCTGTAACAAAGCATTCACAACCACTGAACTCAGCTCTAGCTTGGAATCCTTGGATCCTTACCAGAACACCAAAATGTGCAGAAAATATGTATCTAGATGCTAAGTTTATCGACAGCTCCATCCAACAATATACAAAACTTAATTGCTTAAGTGGTATCTCAGACACTTGAATGGTTAGGGTAGGAAAATTTCATCTAATTTTTCTTTAGTTTCCTAAAAGCTTTTTTTGTAAGTCACTCTTCAACCTGTTTAAAAATGCTACTGGAATATCCACAGTTAGAAAATTAAATCAACATTCAGATACCTGAAAGAGTGACTTGATTTTCAGAGATGCTAAGTAGCCAAAGTCAAGTTTGCATCTCCTACTGAGAGCAGAGTCTAGCTATATATTTCCATGTTAGGCAGAGGATGGCATCAGCATTTAACATTGCACATATGCCACTGGATTTCCAGTCATAAGCCTTTTAGGAAAATAAGGTGTATAACATATGGCAACACTTTAGGAAGAGGGGGAAAATGGTAAAAGAGAACATGAAAAATAATGGGAACCAGCTTTATGCTACTGGTAAGCAGCTGGATAATAAAACTATTATCTTTTTCTTACATAGAATTAATCCCTCTATTTAAAAAAAAAAAAAAAGCTTTTTATTGTTTATTTAGCATTCATTTCCCAACAGGGCAATATAACTTCCAATTAAGCAGCAGATGCATACAATATCAGTATTTCCCAATAGTCTTATATTCTTCCCCTTAAGCCTTGGCTTTCCCTCCACTTTTCCTTATCACGTAACACTAGTCCATTACTCTGTCACATTTTAAAAACATGACCTTTAACTCAATATAGCTCATCAGCTTTAACCTCCATCTTTTACTTTTTCAGCTTTCATCTCAATGCCAATGTCTGGAGTTCTTCTTCAATCCTACATATTCCAAGTCTGCTGGTTTCTCAAATTTTTGCTACCAAAAGTCTCTTAAAAACCAAAGCTCAGAAGCACATTTACCTCTTCTCCCTTCTTGACCTACCAATGCTGTTGTTAACATCAGCAGTGCTTTTTTCCTACCTCCTGTTCTTTCTTGGCTTTTATGCTTCTTTCCTACTTAGCTGCCCTTCCACTCTCATTTTTCCTTAAAGTCCTTTGTGCTATTTCCTTTTTCCCTCTTTCTTTGATGTCTGTATTGTCTCTTGCCCCTCATCATCTTCTGCTCTGCAGTGATCTCCTCCGTCAAACCAAATTCTGGTAGCAGGTCAACCAAATCTCACAGAACTATAGATTTTACTCGACCTCCAGTTGATTCTGTGCAAACCCAAATTTTAGCCTCTGTCTTTGACATTTTCTCAGGGATGTGTAGCTGTCAGCTCCATTGTCTAGCTGTCATTATTAAAACAGACCACATAACATTCTGTACAATGTTCCTTTTCTGAGTTTCTGTGGAAAATATTACCATTTAGCCTCTTGTTTTGGCATGTCACCGTGCACAATCTTCAGTTGCAGCCATGGCCAGAGCTTCACATGAGCATAACCATAGTGAGAATTCCTGTATGACATCCTGGAAGCATCTTGATTCATGCTGTGCCTTGGCTAGTACAGCATCATTTTTCCTGGTGCAAATGAAGACAGCTTTTACTTGCACGTGTAATTAATCATTTCACTTGCCTTCTGTTTTGACCATGTCTCTGCTCTCCTTTACTATGATATCAAACATAAACTTCTTCCTTTCCAAATCCTATTATGTATCAGTCTTGTTATTTCTGCTCCACATATCTCACCTATCTTAGAACTCATAGTTTCTTGAGTCTGTGAGAATATCCATATAAAAAGATATGATCTCATTTTCCTAAAATTAACCTAAAGTCTCATTTTTTCCAGAGTGATTTTCTTGTTCACAAAGAATTGTTGTCAGGTTTTTAGACCCAGTTCTACAGATATGCTTCTTCATATGTGGGGTTTTTTTTTGGGAATTCCATCTCTTCATGGAAGCCTTCCTCCCACCTGGAAGCTAAGATCAACCAAAATACAGGTATGTCAAAGATTCACACTATGCTCAGTAGTTCACTGTTATACTCTAAATTCCCTTCTCATGTTAGTCACTTTACCCAACACACCTTATGAATGTAATGCTTTAATATGATCGCTACCCTCCAAATAAACTATGTGATAAAGTACCTTGGTCTTTTTGGTTTAGAACAATTCAAACTTTCTAAAAGACAACTAAGGAGTTACTGGGTTACCAGTATAAAGTAATGAATAGGGACAACTGCCATTACCAAAGTCCTGTGATGTTAAAACATCCTTATCCTTTACCTGTCATAAGCTTCAAAAATTTACAAAAGAAATTTCCTATAAAGGACACATAAAAATACAAAGGGATTCAAGGATTTTTGTTGGTCTTAATTTTTATCTTGGCTCTTTTCCTCTGAGGTTTTTACACATTTTTTGGACCTTGTGTGCCCATATAAAGTCTTAGTATTGGACTTAGAAGAATGACGGTTCAGTGGTTGATTTTGTCATAGCATTACCCTTGTAATTTCCCTAACAAGTTCAACTTTGCAAAAATAACAACAGCACACTTCTACTAATTTGGCACAAGCCATTTCCATGACTGTAAACCAGTCACTGTGCTGCCGTTCAGACTGAAATTGGATTAAAGAAGTGATGTGGGGACATTAAAATAAATGATGGAAAATAAGAACAAATAAGAATTCCAGTAAAATAACAGAACAAGAATGTTATGTCTTGTCTTAAGTGGATTAGTGGAAGATAAAAATATTATCATTAAAAAACAGCTGATGCTGTATGGAAAAGTTTGAAAAGCATTCTGTTTAGAAGTAGTCATACACAAACAATTCTTTTCCCCCACTCCTTAGTGCCATCACCATTTGTGTACAGTCAGAGGAGGCCAAACACACAAATGCTGACTTTGGGCCCTTTGGTGATGACTGTCTAGTCTGTTCTTAAACTATGCTGGACTAATGGTCCCAGCTGGACTGGATTTTCCTCCCAGTGCTGGGTTTTCAGTTCTGTCAGTATGATCCTTAAATTCACGTCATGATCAGTTTTCTCAGATCACTGAGAGCCTAGAAGACAAATATGTGTTAAATTTTTTCTGAACTGATGTATATGCATTCTACTAGCTGTGCAGTACTAGCAATCACTTACAAACACTTATAATCAATGAAGCAAATGCATATGGATAGATTATTTAAAAATCAGCATTTTAAATAAATGACCATGAATTGCAGATACTGAGCTGAATTGCACAATGTGCAGTACTGAATGCAAAACATACTTTCCAAAATAAAGATACCTGTAAACCTGTGACACACCTATTTTATACAATGAACCATGCAGGCAGTAAGCGTATGATTACATTTTAACTCGTGGATGCTTAAGATAAATGGAAACATACTGTATGCAGCTTGTATGACAAGTGTATATAAAAATCACAGTGTACTGAGAATTATATTGTGCTCTGAAGGAACTCCCCACTTATAAGCAGAAATAAATCAAAGCAGGAATCACAGGATTTGAAGTTACCTGCTGCTCAGATTTGGCTTGTTAATGTCTCATTATTATATTGATGTCTCGTTGGCAGAGAACTTGCACGTCGTCTCTGCACAATAAAACCACATTTTCATATGCAATGTAAGAAATATTTTCATATCCACTGTAATATAAATAACTTCTATTATTGAATCATACTTCTAACACAAAAGGCTTTAGCTTTAAGTGACCAGAGCTGAGCCCAAAAGTAAATTTAAGTAATAAGTCGCCATTTTAATATATATGGTGTATGACAGTGCATACTATACTGCAAATATTGGTCAGATACATGAAAGTGTTTGTATGAAAAAATAGTAGCTATACTAGAAAATATCTGACTGGAAAAGTTTTATTTCATCTCCCATCAGAACCTTATAAACTGTTTCCCACAAGATCCATGGGGAAATTAACTGGTGGGAATAAGAAGCACATAAGAATACAAAAAAAAAATATAACACAATTATAGAAATCAGACAACTAAGGATTTTTTTAATATAGGGGGGTTTAAAGACTATTATACCACATGTAAGTCTCATAAAAGGTACATCTGGGGAGTATTATGAGTGTGATTTCCCCTGCTATCCAAAGACATTGCTCACACACTAGTCTCATTCCAGACTGACAAGAACGAAAGCACATCTGATAGCTTTATCGGCAGAAGCAGCCCATTAAAGGGGGTAGTGGTGCTAACTTTCCTACTACCAACCTGCTGGTGTACCTCTACACAGCCACAGAGGAGCCTTTTCTAGGCATCAACAGGTAGTCTTTGTGCTCACTCAGCCTATGATTTTCCTTCTGCTAGTGCCAGAATAAATACATTTCCAAGAGCCTCTAACATTTGAAGGGAATTTTTGAAACAACAAGTCATTTCTCAGAGTTGCAGTGTAAGTTGGAGGAGAGGTAGAACACCCTTGGGGAGTCAAAGCTAAGAAAAATGCACCAGAGTAGTACTTTGGCAAATATTCCACAATACTGCAGCCAAATTAACTCCCTGTTTTCTGTGCTTTCTTTCAATACAGTGGTGCTGGACATAATTCCAGACTGTTTCTTCAACTACTTTTATAGATCTCAAAGCACGTCTTGAAGGTCTGATGCACAGAAACAGACAGTCTTGTTCTACTTTATATAATCTTGCAGAAATGCTTTAAGTCTCTGTTACATGTCTTACTTGTAAATCAGTTTCCAGATTCCATTTTCCTTTCACCTTTCTTGTACACCTCCCCGGCTGAGTTCACCCTTCATTTTTTGCCAAAGCCTCTGTGCTTGGAGACTGTGCTTTCATGATCACACTGCTAACACTCTGACCAAAAGCTAAGCATCAGTAAAAGCTGCCATTCAGCTTTGAACCTCAGTCCTTTCCACTGAAGTGCAAGTTTTCTTTGGCTATCCAAAACTGAAATCCCTATTTCCTTAAAGTGAAATTGCTACAGAGAAAATTGCGCATTCTGTCACTCTGTAGCCAAGTGCCTGAAAAAAGCAGTGGGCATCTTTAATGTTGTGGCTGACTCTGAAACAAGACAAATAGTAGAGGGACCTTTAATTGGCAGAGGTGAAGTTATATTTGTCATGTAAGTTAGTATAAATCTTACAAAATGTACATATGCATACAGCTTTCTTTTCTTGATAATTTTGGGAAAAGCTTAAATATGTGATACCATGTTTAAGATGCCATGAGGAACTAGTTTTATCCACTCTTTCTTTCACTCTCTTTGCCTCCTCTTCCTTTCATTTTGATTGATTGCTGAAGCGTCAGCCTTAATAAATCTTCTCTTCAGTTTACATAGTTGTCCTGTTGTCCAGTATCCAGGAAGTAGCACAAAGCATGATTTTGCCAAGTCACGATATCCTCACATCGTGTGAGTGGAAGAGTTTCCTGGGGAGAAGGATAAGCAAAATTGCATTACTAGATCTCCCAAACTTTAAGCTTAGCAACAGCTTTGTCCCAGAGAAAATTATTCAGCTTGAGCTTCCCTAATGAATAATGCAGGGAGACTTGAAGTACCAGACAATCTTCTTGCCATTTTTGGATGCTAAGTTACCCAAGACAAAAAGTAAGATGCTAGTTTTGTAAACAGCTATTCTTTGGTAAACATTTTGGAACGCCTCCTTTTTTCACCCATAAGTGAAAAAACTCTTCATTGTGCCTGTAAAAATAAAACAACCTTAGCAGAGAAAGTCTGTGTTAACCTCCTTCAGAGAAAGAGCCAGAACAATTTTGAGATGTGCTTTGAATTGGGAAATAAAGAGATTCTTGGATTTGGTCTCCAGGGCAATATTTTGCCAGCATTCAAAATCATTGCATACCCTATTTAAACAGTTTTGCTGATTAAATTGAGATAATCCAAGGAAAGACCACCAAATCATAACATGAAGGTTGCTGGAATTAATCAGAATCTTTCTCTAAATAGGTTGAAATTTCCTCTCTGGAAGATTCCTCATGACGAGCTGTGTCTTGAAACTGTAAGATTTGCCATTGTTGCTTTCAGTCTGTGCTGAAACTGTGTATAGCCCAGCCTTCTTGGCAATAGGAACACAAAGATAGGTAGAGTGTGTAATTGAGAAAAGACATATTCACCCTCGCCTCAGAGAAACAAGGTCGTGTCAAGATCATCTCGGAAAGAGATGACATCATATAGGCCATGTTTTTTTGACCCAGACCTCTATTTAACTGGAGTGTATTTCTAAGCATGGGGCAGAGCACACTGCAGGGGTGTTCCATGGCTTAGCATTCAGTGTTCCTAATCCTGAATCAAAAGCTTACTTTGAACAGCCCTCACACTAAAATTTCATGCACCACTTGCACAGTGTTGGCGGAGCTACACTAGTTTTTAGGGAACTGATGCCAGCATTCCTGTCTAGAAACATCCTGAGCCATAAGTTAACTAACAAGTTCATATTGTTGCTTGTTCTAATAACTACGAATTCTTTTCTCTACTGATTTTGGCTGTGCCACCAAATTACTGGAATGTGCTGACAGGACATCCAGTACACTGCAAGTGAAACATTCAAAGCAGTGTAAGAAGAACTGGTCTCATGAGATATTACAGCAGCTGTTACACCCCAGCACTCTTTTGGTTTATAAGAAAACTTGTATCTGACAGAGCATTCTGAACACATTCAGGACACATGCTGAGCACTTGGAAAGCTGTTGGCATTGGGCAACATGGCACACGTGCTTGACTGATCTTCATTGCTTTAAAACTTGCGACTTCACTGGATGGAGTTAATCCTGATCTACAGCTTGATTCTGTACCCATGTTTTTTTGTTTGCATGTTTGGTTTTTTACATGTTGATCATTCAAGTCAGAGTAGAATAAGGCCTGATAACATCTTGATAAGCATTTCTGAAAAAGACTGACCCTTTGATGGCACATCTTCTAGGCATGAGGATGTTTTTCAACTTTGCCACTTACAGTAAGGTTCATCTCAGGATTTTGGAGTTTCTTTTAGATGACTGAATTCTTTGAGTTAGCTTGAAGGCAGTTCTTTCTGTATAACTATTATAGCTAGAAAATCTGGATTAAACTAATTTTCATCACAAGTAATCCAAAGATATTTTGAAGAACTGGAAATGGAAGCTCTTTATTCATCTTAAAAAA
>JAWWMO010000121.1:63780767-63799220 GCA_035047845.1 Dendrocincla fuliginosa | reverse complement strand
TAAATTTCATTTCCTTCTTGAGAGGAAACTTTCAGCAGGTTATTTCCTAACTGCTTTTGGGAATTTCATTAAGTCTGCATTAGATACAACCCTGCTCATCTGATCCAGTGATGGAATAAGATCTAGATGGGAATGTTCCCATGAAGCAATACCTTATCCAAAACTGGTGGTGTATTCAGCCAGGTTGCTTTATGTGGAAGAGTTTCTGTAGGAAAAAACGCTGTTGAATGCCCAGGACGGGTCTGGGGAACCCCTGCCTGGATGCCAGAGCATGACAATGCCTTATCTGTGTTCAGTGGCAGGCCAGCAATGCTGTCTTTGGGACCCAGTCTCAAGAAAAGGTGACATAAGTACCTATATTTGAAAAATTTTGCAATAAAATATATACCTCTCCAAAACAAAATACGTTTTTTCCAAAACTCAAAAATTTTACTGGAATTTGGAATTATATGCTCTGAATTGTTCTTGGGGGATTTTGTTTGGTTTTGTTTGGGCTGGGTTTTTATTTTCATGAGACTTTTATCAGCACTGTGGTAAAACTTTGGACTGAACTGTAGAGTAAAAAAAGTGCCAGGAGTAGAGGAGATTTCATGCCATTTGCTTGCACCGTGTCTAGTCTCAGCTTACTGGACCCATGAATTCCTGATCACCTTTCAGTCTACATTCATCTGTCCATCAGATAAGTCCCTCAATTAATAAGGAGTTAATGGAGATGTCATGTGAATTTTGCTACAGAAACATTTAACAATCTCTCCTGTGATTATTCAATTCATTTTACCCTTCCCAAAGAATAAAATCACTTCAAGGAAACTTCATGCTGCTTCTATATATAGATTTTAAAAATAATTCTTTTCTGCTGCCAGTGCTGGCAGCAGCTGCTGGCCTGAACTGTCTTTGTCATCAGCCACAGGTGCCTTCAGTCTTCTAAGCTCTGGGAGCAAAAATCCAGGTTTTCCCCATGCCTGCTTTATTTCCTTCTCACAACAAATCTCCCCCGGGATGGCTTCTTGCCCTGCCTCATGGCATGCTCTTTGAAGCTACAATGCTCCACGCCCTTTTCTGCAATCCTTCACCTTCAGCAGAGACCTTCACCTCACAAAATCTGTTTCCCTTGTACTTGCAGACTGCTGAAGGTAATGCCCTCGAAAGCTAATGTTGTAGGCTTTCTAATTAGCAAAACTTTGCCCCTGGAAAGCCAGCCTACAGCATTCATTACAGGTATTTTAGACAAGCATTTTCATGCCCTTCTCCTGCCTTCCCTTTCCCTATGATAACAAGAAGGATTCACAGAGTTACCCCATTGTCTTTTTTTTCAGATCTTAAAAAGCTAAGTCCTTTGTAATTGCAGGCCGTCAAGTATTTCACATTTAAAACAAAGTCCAGGGAGTTCTACACTATACGATCCCACAGATCACAAGCCACAAAAAAACCCAAACAAACAAACAAAAAAAACCACAAAAACCCAAAAACAACAACAACAAAAAAAAGCCAAAATGAAAAAAAAAACACCACCACAAAGCACAAACAACCAAAAACACCACACAGAAATCTTTGGAACATTATTAGAAGCATTCATACAGAAAGACTGCCAAAATCTAGCCTGTCCTGAAGGAAGGGAAAATGCAGTATCTGAAGTCCCTGCCATAGGCAAGGGGTTTGTTAGATGAAAATAGAACAAAGAAAGGCAGTCCAAATCCTGATCCATTAGAAGTTTAATAGAAAATGCAGTACAAATCCTGAAATATAATGACTGGGTTTAGTCTTGAGGACATGATTATACATGATTCAAAATGATCTTAAGTATCTCAAGGACTTCCCACTGATCACTGACATATGACAAGAAAGTAAAAACCCATCTTTCCCAGAAGCCATATTTTGCATTGAAGAGGGGAAAAGAGGATATTCTCATCTACCTGCCAGAGACTGTGAAGCACAGAACTAATTAAGTACAATGTAAATGGATTAAAACCAGACAGGATTATCAAACAACAATCAAGTCTTCCTCCAGCCTCTCTTGCAGATATCAGCAAGCTGAAGAGCCAGTTTTATATGCCAAGTTGTAGATCCTAACTCCAGGATCCTCCCTATCCTGCTGTAAATGCCTCATGCACCATCTTAGAGAAAATACATTTCTTTCCTCTCACATGTTGGAAGGCCATTTCTGTGCTTCCAAGAGATAGAAATCTTCTTCTGGTTATCTGCATTTAGGAGGAAATTGTGTGTGCTTTGTTTTGAACTATCCTTATATTTCAACAGCCCTTCTTTCCCTGATATTTACTCATCTTCAAAAGGTACCTTTGAATACTACACTCAGCCTTGACTCTGATAAGTAAAATAAGCCTAGCTCTTTTCACTTTCCTGTCACAAGTTTTCCTACATCTCTTCTGACAGTGCAAAAAAAGCTAGTCACTAGTTACCTGGTATTCTCCTCCGTCTGTTTTAATCTGTGTTCTGTCTGACTTTCCATTCTAATTGTAAGCTCCTTAGGTCACAAAAAATTTTTCTGTTTGCCTCTATGATCCTTACAGGGTGCGCTGAACTGTGACTGAGGTTCCTGGGTGGTTCATTGCATCAATAAAAATTTTCATAATCAAATGCAGAAAATTTATCTGAAAGCCTGCTAGAAAATTAATAATGGCACTATGAACCAATTTTCTCAAGTTTCCGAAACTCTCCATTCCTATTCCATTTGAAGAATAGGGAATGCTTCACCCAGAATTTGTCTTCTTAACCAACAATTATCTTTTTTTTTTTTTTTTTAAATCCAACAGAATACCTGGAAAAGAGATCAAACAAATTCACGAGGTTCTTACTTTCTCTGCTGTATCCTGAATGCCCTGACATGCTTGTTTTTTTAAAGGAAAGATTAATCATGCAGATGAAAGAATACAGGATAGGGAGGTTGTTGAGATCAGTAGAGAGAATATCAGATAAAACACAATACCTTTATTTTATTGCACTGAGGGAGTCATTCGGGAGACGTGCTGGATATGGAAATGGAACAGGGAATGATCTGAAATAATATATGTACATTTCATTCCTCTTCCCAGGGAGTGAGTGATATTCATCATTCTCAGCACAGGGACCATATCACACCATTCCTAAGCTCTGTTTCCCACCTGACTTTTGCCATGCAAAAAATTGGTTTGATCCCTGGCTGGCATTGCTCTGCTGACAGAAATTCCTAAACTTCAGATCAGCAAACTGTGTTTCCTTGTTTTAGGGAAGGGTGTGTTTCTATGGCAGAACAATGCCAGGCTAACTGCACCCATATGAGGAATGCTTTACATATACATCAGTTTATAAGTAAAGCGATCCAAGAACAAACTCAGCCTTAGTTACCACACCCTTGGGGTGAGGTGTGTATTATCAAAATGAATATATAATTAAGTTAGTGATAAGTATTTAAATTTATGTCTACGTGCCTGATCTGAAGCTCATTAATACTGAATGATTTATATCAGCCTGGTTACACACAGAGCTCTTTAAGGAGATATAAATTACATCAACCACTATATTTGCATTTTCTTTTAAGCCTTTTCCCTGCTCAAGAATGATGGAAAAACCCTGAAGTTTAAATGAGAGATCTTCCCTGTTTTTACCTTGCTCCTTTGCCTTGTCCAGCAAGAAGTGGAGCAATTGCTGTAAGTTCTTTTTCATGTAACCTGCAAAGAAATATCCTATTCAAGTGCGCTTAAACTTTGCCTTAGAACCCCTAAACACTTTGGTGAAGAAAATTCCAAACAATAAATGTATATAAGAAAATGAAAACAAATATTTAGTTTCTCTCAGTTCTATAAAATGTCTATCCCTGAGCGACCTTTCTGTAGTTATGTGACAACTCAGTAATGACATGCTCCGTGACTTATGGGGTGATAATTATATCCAACTCCATCAAACAGTTCAAAGAGTGATTACAATCCAACTCATAATTCTTAGATCATAAGGATTCAGTTTCAAAGCTGAAGCATTCCATTAATTATCCCATTGTTTATGGTCAGTAGATTAACTAGATTTGCATCATTGTAGGATCTCTGATGCTTCAAAGGAAACTGGTTAAACACTGTGCTGTGAGACTATTATTTCTTTCCCAAGATGGCAGAACAACCCTCTATCTCAGTTCATTTTTGATTACATACAGGACCTGCTGCTTTGGGATTGATTCATGCCCAAATAGAAGAAGTAGAAAGATGAAAAAACCTCTAAATTCTTACATAATTATAGTGTGTATAGTAGTACACATATAGTCTTGCCATAAAAGGGGGAAAAGACAAGACTGAGTTTGTGCTACTTATGAAGTGGTACTTCACTAAAGCACTGAAATGCTATCATTATCTTCATGACTCTTTGCTTGCGTTACTGGCATTTGCAAAGTCTCATGCTCTTTGTTCCCACAGTGGTATCTGGCACAGGGATATAGTGTCCACTACAGAGTTCAAGCAAGGGGGTGACTGGAAAGGTAAGAAGGAAGATTTTAATGACAGAACAGGTTTGAAACATTTGTCAAGTATAAATGAATCAGCTACAAATGTGAAAAAGAGAGAGTGCTATTTGTATCTGCAAAAAAAAAAAAAAAACCCTGGTGAACTATGGTTACCCTTGCAGTAAGAAATCTTTGTGCTGGTATAGATAATTCTCTTTGAGGATGCCAACAGAAGGACTCTTTAAGGCCTAAGGAATGTCCCCTCTAAGGACAGTTTTTGGCATTGTTATTGTGCTACAGCTTTCCCAACAAACTCTTCTCAAGTACAAAGAAATTCCCAAAGAGCTTCTTGTAGCCAAGGTATCAGGATGACAGGATATCAGGGGATAGCAGGAAGCAAGCTCATAATCACTAATGTAGATTGACTACGGATGAAGAAGTCTCAGTCTCTGAGTGTATACATATATGTTCAGCCTCTCTACCATAAGTTGCTAGAGAGCTGAAATACCTGTGAAACAGCTTCCAAACCACCACAGTTGCAGCAAAACCAGCACTAATCTTGCATTGCCTTTATACAGCAGAGTATAAACTAGTGGGAGACTAAACACTAAAACTGAGGAACTGGTGCCATTTGTTATTCACATGAGCCTATATTTTGAGGACACAGACTTCAACTCTTGCTATTACACCTCCTAGGAAAGGTCTTGATGCAAGATCTCATTGAAAAGATATTCATCTAGAATTAGAATCTTTTGCTAATGAGACCAACCATTCCAGACTTGTTTAGTGAAAAAAAAGTGCCATGGCACTTGCCCACACAGTACCAGAAGAAACCTGATTCAAGTGGGAATGAGCTGATTTATCAGCCATTCACCCACTTTTGTCATATTTTGAAGAGTAACAATAATGTTAGCCAATTTTTAAATAGGACTAGGCAGCTTGCTTTCAGTAGGCTGAATAGTTGCCAGAAAGCAGACTTTAACCAGAGCAAAAAAATTTTTTGTTTTAATCGATTTTTAGCTTTTTCTTTGGTGTTTTATGCCTTTTGACACAAAATGTAAATAACACAATACTCAGAACTCAGAAACAAGAGAAAGATTGCAACTTTTCTGATACTGGGCAAATTTTTCAAGATCGCCTTAATGATTATATTTTGAAGTTGCTTTTCTGCTTTTGGAAATATTGCCCACTGATACTAAAAGTTTGGTCATGTTTTCATTTTAAGAGGGGTCTCCCTTACTTTTTTTATTACTTTTAGAGCACATTCTCTTTACTTCCCTTTTCAATGGTCAGAAATTCTCTAGGCCTGTCTAGGGCTAGTTTTGGCATGAAGTGCCCTCCCTTTGATAAGATGGAGTAAGGAAGCACTGTTCCAGTACTGATGATGCAGTATTTCCAGACCAAACTGAAGCAGAAATAGACTGGGAAGCTTACTTTTCAGAACAGCTCCATTCTGAAAACTCAGAGTATTTTGATGGTTTTGGTGTTCATCTGACTCTAAACTGCTTTCCCCTCCCCCTCGCCAAGGGTTTTGATTTATGCCATGAAGTAGTAGTCAAATGGAAACTATTCAAAATATGCTACGTGTGCAGCCTTCATTCCATAATGCTAATGTAACATGACATCATTTCTCAGATTTTTGTTTCAAACTCTGAATTCAGTATACTATGCATGAGTGTGATATCAAAATGACACAAAAACATTAAAAACTTAAATCTGTGAAAAGTTAACAAAGCTAAACTAGTGAAAAAATTGAAGCTAAAAACTAACAAACAAAAGCAGAAAGTGCAATTATCCACATCTAGACTAAGAAAAATTTTCCACTGTTCTCTTTTGAAGAAAGCAGGACACAAATACACAAAATTGTGATATAACTCCACTATGTTCATCGATCCTGCCTCCAGTGAGCCTGACAAGCCTGACAATGCTGAATTTAAAGGAGAAAGAATTCAGTTTAATCTTTTGATTTCTTTTACTTTGGGATTAATATGTCTTAGTAAACTGTTTTATGCATTTCTAGTGTTTTCAGGTATGTGTTTCAACCAGGAAAACCCTGCTGGAGCCAGAAAAGGTCTTTGCTGTGCAGCAGAGAGAACCAGAAAGCTGTAGGCCTTAAGAAGGATAAACACTTCCTGAGATACAAAGGCCCTGCCTTATCCCGATCTCCAATATAATGTTCTCCACTGCTAGAAACCACTTCAGCAGTTTTAGTGGTCAATAAGCAATAAACCTTAAATGGACCCAAATTTCTCTTTATCCATGCCATAAATCTGATCTGATAGCAGAGATCAGGAGGTAATGGACCTCAGGGGAATTCTGCACTCTTGTGTCCATGCATCCTGCTAAATTACACAATAAGCTCAGCCTGGAAGGGCTCGTCCTCTGCTCAAATATACCAAAAAAAAAAAAGAAAAAAAAAAAAGCCCCTTCACTCCCCAAACCCAAACTATGGTGAATAGCATTTACATTCTGCATTAAATAAATTCTGCAGTAAATGCTCTGAAAATTCAGTTTTAATTCCATCTTCTCTTGCCTGCAGTTCTTGGGGTAGACAATGGAGCATGGTGTTTGGAAATTGAATAGCAAAAAAAGCTTTCAAAACCATTAAAGAGTTATCAGCTGAATTAGGATTTTCATGGTAATCTTTACCTGGTTTTCAGGATAAGGAAAAGGAAATAGTTACATCAGCCAGAATAATATTTGTAGTTGCTGTAACTGTAAATTCCAAGCATTGCAAAAATTATGCTGAATTGGCTTTCTATGTGGACTTGCTGATTTGCCTTACGTCTCTTTGTGGATCTACTCTTGGTGAACTGGTGGCTTTGTTATGATTTATTTCCATTTGGTTTGGAAGTGACTTAAGTTAAACTGAATGGAGGACCAGATCAAGTGTCCACACAGGCATGTAAAATGGTTTGAGTTCACATGTTTAACTTGCTTATATTAGGTTTTCTAAATGTCCCTTAAAGATATGTACCATAATCTCTAATTATCAAGAATTTTAGTAGAAGTTTAAGCAGGTATGCAATGAAAAAAAACCCCATGAAAATCACAATGGTCAATAAAGCATTCTGCAACACAGCATAGAGTTTAAACAGACCATATGTATCTTTAATCAATCTTTTTTGCCTCAAAAGAAAGGATGCCACAGCTATGTTACTGCTTTATATGTAGTTACATAGTTGGGACACATCAGGATTAAAACATTATGGTATTAGAAATCCTGCCTAAGACCAAAGATGCATAGTTATTTTCATGTACAAACACACAGAGGTGGAGAGAGTCATGATTTGAGTAACTTTCACCTATTTCTTGTGCATTCAGTTTTACCTGTTATTCTCAAACCTGGTAAGAGTTTCATCAGTAAACAATTAAATCCATTTCCATATTCACAGCCAAGTCTTAGATTTCTGTTTTGGCCAAATTCACTTCTGACTTAGTTCTGCTCACCAGGAAAAATTAGATCTTCAGTTTGCTTTCTCCTAATGTTTTGCAGAACATTAGATTTAGATTCTATTTTTTGTAAATATCATTTTCATCTTAAAAATTAAATAGATTACTTTGTGACACTTGCTATTTAAGAACATTCAAGCACATTCATTCACCAAAGAATTGTTCGCAATTTTTCACAAAATACGGACATTCACTGCAGAGCACTTACCCAGAAGAATTACAAAAAAAAAAAAAAAATTAATCTAAATTCAGAACTAAAAAAAAAAAAATCACAATTTATGTGTCAGGGCTGCAGATGATTTGCTGCCTTCTTGGTTTTCATCAAGAGAAGCAAACATATGGGGCACATTACAAAATTGTACGGGAACATATGGTACTGCACTGAAATGGTAAAATAAGTGACAAGGGGAAACCCATGATCCATTGGGTAGGAATATTTTAGGAATTTCAGTGCTCAGCAGCCAACTTTTCTTTTCTAGCATCACAGAATGTTTTGGGTTACATAAATGACCGGAAATATTGGCAGCATTTTTATAGTGACTTGATCAAGCCCCTGAGGGGGACATTATCCTAATGGTATAGATCTTCTCTGTGCCACCAGGAAGGCAAAGAGAAATATAAATCAAAAGACTGTGTCCTGAAAGTTTTATAGCTAAAGTTTATTTGCTTCAAAGTAGAGTTAGAGGGATCAGGGAAATCTATTGCTCAACAGGGAGATTCCACATTTCATAAAACCTTCTGTATAAGTTTGATCATAATTATAACCATAATGTACAAATACAATGGAATTATGTTCTTGCCCATCCGCCACTGTTTCTGTTTCCATGTACCTAACCTGAAAGAAGAAGACAAACCTTCATTTATGTTTATACTTCAAAGACACTACAACCTATGCAAACATTCTTTTCTGCCTACCAGGTGGGGAAGACAAAGTTTTCATCTAAGAAAAAATCTTGACTATAAAGTAGTTTGGCAGAATATCCCTAATTTAGAAATTTCATCTTTTACGGATGGATGGTAAAGGTACACATTGATATCAAATGTTTTCAGCCACAGAAGGATAACTTCATCAAATATCCTGTATTGAATATGATCAAAATTCTTATAAGGTAGAGGACTGAAACAAAACCCCTGAGTATTTCAGAGAGCAGAAATAAGGTTGCATGTAAGTCCTCAGACCTACTGCTTTAGCTATCTCTTTAAATTTACAGAGATAGCCATTGCACTGTACTCTAAGATTTTGCTCTCATACAGATAATCATACAATTATAGAAGTATAGAATGGTTTGGATTGAAGAGACTTTAAAGATCGTCTAGTTCAAACCCCTGTATCATGTGCAGGGACACATTCCACATTCAACCTCACCTTGAACTCCTCAAGAGATGAGACATCCACAACTTCTCTGGGCAACCTGCTCCAGTGCCTCACCACCCTCACAGGAAAGAATTTCTTCCTCAAATCTAATCTAAACCTACCTCTTTTCAGTTTGAAGCCATTGCCCCTTCCCCTATCACTACATGCCCTTGTAAAAAGTCCTCTCCAGCTCTCTTACAGACCCCCCTTAGGTACTGGAAGGCTGCTGTAAGGTCTCCCTGGAATCTTCTCTTCTCAAGGCTGAACAATCCCAACTCTTTCAGCCTGTCTTCATAGAGTAGGTGCTTCAGCCCTCTGATCATCTTTGAGGCCTTCCTCTAGACTTGCTACAGCAGGTCCACATTCTTCTTATGTTGGGGGTCCCAGAGCTGCATGCAGTACTCCAGGTAGGGTCTCACCAGAGTGGCGTAGAAGGAGAGAATCACCTCCCCCAATCTACTGGCCACATTTCTTTTGGTGTACCCCAGGATAAAGTTGAATTTCTGGGTAGAAAATGCACATTGCCAGGTTATGTTGAGCTTCTTCTACACTGACACATTTAATTCTTTCCCATTAGGACTGTTCTTGATCTGTTCTCTGACCAGCCCGTATTTGTACTTGGGACTGACCTGACCCAGGTGCAGCCCCTTGCACAGCCTTGTTGAACTTCATGAGGTTTGCACAGGCCCACCTCTCAAGCCTGTCAAGGTCTCCCTGGAGAACATCCCTTCTCTGGACCATGCCAATTGCACCACACAGCTTGGTGTCATCAGCAATCTTACTAAGTGTGCATGAAATCCCACTGTCCGTGTTAACAACAAAGATGCAAACAGCACTAGTTCCAATACCAGCCCCTGGGGAACACCACTCATCACTGGTCTCCACTTGGACATTGAGCTGTTGACTACAACATCGTAAGTGCAACCCTCTAGCCAATTCCTTATGCACAGAGTGGTCCACACATCAAATCCATTTCTCTCCATTTTAGAGACAAGAATGTTGTGCAGGACAGTGTCAAATGGTTTGCACAAGTCCAGCTAGACATCAGTTGGCCTTCTCTTATCCAACAATGTTTTAACTCTGTCATAGAAGGCCACGAAATTTGTCAGGCTTTAGTGAAGCTGTGAAGGAGGTGATATGTGGTAGTTGCCACAAACCATCTCCTTATTTTCCCTGTGCCTTAGCACAGCTTCCAGAAGCTGCTTCATGATTTTGCCAGGCACAGAGATGAGATTGACTGGCCTGTAGTTCCCCAGGCCTTCTTTATTTCCCTTTTCAGTAGAACTTCACTGAACTGCCATGACTTCTCAAATAGAATAGATAGTAGCTTAACCACTTTATCTGCCAGATCCTTCAGGACCCACAGATGCATCTCATCAGATCCCATGGACCTGAGGCACCTTCATGTTCCTTACATGTTCTCAAACGTGATCTTCCACAGCAGGTGGTTCTTCATTCTCCCAGTCCCTGTCTTTGCCTTCTGCAAGTCAAACAGCGTGGCTGGAGCACTTTTTGGTGAACACTGAAGCAAAAATGTCATGGAGTACCTCAGACTTCTTCAAACCCTAGGTAATCAGGTCTCCTGTTTCCTTTCAGAGAGGGTTCACATTTTCCAAAGTGAAAGTTGAAAATGCCTTTTAAATTAGATTCATTATGATTGAGCCATGCAACAATACACTCTGTTCTTATCATAGATGGCGACACCTTTAGAAATCAATATACTTCACCTAAAATTGACTTTTAGAAATGTCTATCCTACTTCATTATATGGAGAGAGTAAACACTGAACTGAAAGCCCAAGAAAAAGTGCCTAAGTTAGGTATAGTGAGCACCAACACTTTGGGTGTGTAGTCCACCCTGTAACTGTGTACTTAAATATCAATCATGTTAAAGTATGCTATTATTCTACTAATATACAGCACTATAGTGTTACAATGATAACGCATACTTTAAACCAGATTATTTTATTCAGAGATCTTGTGTCACCATCTCAAGGAAAGAGATAAAAAGATATATTAACCTGAAGCAAGAGATACTTTTGTACCCTGCGTCAGTATGCATGCAGTTTGCCAAGTGGCTTGGCACGATTAAGAGAAAAGCGTTGCTGGAACCTTATCCAAGAGCAGATCCAGTTCAGCAGCAGATATTAGCTTAGCTTAAAGCCACTGGATTAGAATTTGGATGGAAATTTAAATAAGTACATTGGTCTGAAATAAGATGTGATTTAGTAGTTCAGTGGAAACAGACACTGGCTGCTCTGAAGTTCTTTTTGTCTCCCCTTCTCTTCAAGTCTCTCATGTCTCATATATGCTATTATTATAACAACTATACTGCCAGATAAAATAACAACCTTTTGCCTAAATAATTTCTTTTATGACTGCTTAGTTTTATACAGTAGATTACTATGACACAAAGAATATGGGGTATTTCAGTGATCTACAAAGATTTTCATGTGGAGGGCATTGTCTGTGTTGTGTATCAAAAGTTTCAATATTTCTTTTAAATTGTTAAGCATATAAAGGTCTCTTACAAATAGCAGCCTTTATTTAAAATTAACTGCCCTCTGTGATTTTTTTTCCTAAGAAGCAATTCCAAGAAAAAGTAGAGAAAAAAGATATCTTTGTAAGCTTCCTAAAAAAATTCAGTGTTTTCAAATGAAATCCTTTCATGCATTAGACAATTTTCATGAAAAAATAATCAGAGCCAAAAAAGAATTCAGCTTTCTCATGTTCAGTATCTGAGTTAGCTGGAACGGGGTGAAAAACATGACAAAAAATCACTGAAGCAATGGGGAAAGTATTGCTTGTTGCCGAGCAGAAACATTAGATGCTGGGGTAGGGAGTTGTTGGGGTTTTTTTCCCTCACCTCCTCAAAAAAGAAATAAACTACATGTCTAACAAGTTTGGAGAAGTCAAACATCTCCAAATATTAGGTTGGTTCTTTCTTTTTGTGAATCACTGTAATTGAGCCAGCCTGGCATCAGTCAACTAATATTAAATTTAGGTCTAGTGTAAATGTGCTCAATACATTTCATAGTTTGGTCACCTGCAGAATATTTTAGACATCTATTGTCAAATTGCTTTTAGTCCCTCAGGCAAGAACTGCTCTCTTCTTATTTGCAGCCAGAATTACAAGATGCACACAGCTCTGAACCTTAATTCTTGATGGTATAAACGTGTATTTAGCTCTCTGTGGCTTGCAGAGTGCTGTATAAGCATGAATGAAGACCAGTGATATCATTCCCTTTTGTGTGTGACCTATTGGGAATGACCTATTGGGAAAAGGCAGCTTAAGGCTAATTATACCAAACAAGGAGAATGAAACCATTAGAGGTGCCCTGTTCTCTGGCCAGGCTGAAGAAAACTTAGAAAGTGTAACACACTGTTTGTGTTCACAACTCCTACAGCCATTTCTGTAGACATGGCATGACAAACATTGGCTACACACAGTGTACCTTGAGATGGGAATGCTGCCTTGCCTAAATAAAAGTTACTTGGAGGGATTCATCTTACCCAACTTTTGCTACAAAAAAGTTACAGTCACCATCTAAGCTAGTCATCTAGACTCCTCAACAATCAACAGAAAGAGATGGCTGCCTGCAGAAAATTACTCACTATAGACACAGGCCAGGACAAGTCATTCTCTGGACATGGCCACACCTCTCTAGTGACTGTTAGTTAACTAGTTCAACTTGCTGCCTAACTATTAAATAGCTAAAATTAGATGAGATCAATCCCACACAGTGATGTTGTCTGGACTAGATTAAATTTCCTTAGGACAGGTCTGAGCAACAAAATGCTACCATTTTGCCATATTTGGAAACTTTATTACATAGCAAACCCAATCAAAATATAACTCATGGAGATAATGATAGCAATGAAGACATACTGGGCTAGATGTGAGTACTGACTACAAATGACGTGTGGTGCCTTTGGTGCTCAGCAGGCTTATGCTCTAGTTCATGCAATTACATCTTTGTTTTGCTGTGTAAACAAACAGTAACTCTATGTATACAAAACCACTGCAAGTTAGCTTTTCTGCATTGAACCAATCAAAACCTGAGGAGCACCAAAACAGAATTAAAGTGCTAAAGTTTCAACTGAGTTCAATATTTTGCCTTGAGTTTACCTGTGGCCCCATACAAGTCAGGGAGCAGTTTATTTTAGGATTGTTACTGGTTTCCAACTGTTATGATATGTCCACCTCTACTTCAGTCACATCTCAAGTAGGAGCTACTGAACTGCAATGAATTTTAACCTGGAAAACTGAAATCTACAGTATTTCTTTTTGACAATTTGCACAGTGCCCTGTCTTTCTGGGTAGTTGAGATCATGGGATGACAGAATAGGAATTGGCAGGAAAAGTTCTCCTGGTGCCAAACAAAGCTATTGCTTCTGGATCAGAATTCTTAATGAAGGAAAAAAATAAAAATACTTCCTGTGGAGTCATGCCCATGTGTAATTGCAATACATTTTTTGGCAAACAGTTTCATAGCACTTCATGGAGTTTGGAAAGGTTAGGTTACACTGAGAGCTGGTTTCATTCAAGGACTAGAAATCCATCGGATGTGTTTTAGGGAGGATTTCCTGCTTCTACTGTTCAACATGGGCAGGACCCTGATGTGAACTTGTATTCACACTAGCAGGTAGTACTGCTATTCAGGCAGGTCTGGTCCTTTGCTGATTTCTCCATTTTATGAATCAAAACAAAACAAACCAAAAGCAGTTTTCTTCAAGCTAAAAAGCTTATTATTCAAGGAATTTTTAAAAAGTAAATGCCATTTTACTGACTAGGTAGATAGCACCCTCTTTCTGCAGCAGATGACAGAGGCTTTGTGGAAGAGAGAAATATAATTTTAACAAGTCTGGAGAATTTTATACACTGCAGCAGTTTAAGATGATAAAGCCCCTAACTGTTTGCTCTGCCACCCTTCCAGAATTTATCATTCTACTGTCAAGTAAGGAATTAGGAAAAACATGAAGTGGCGTCAACTAGTTCAGCCAAAAAAAGAAGCATCATTTAATAGTTTCTGGCATAAGCATGAGGTGGACAGCTGGAGGCAGAAACACTATAACAAACCTCCAGATCAAGGTTACCCAAGCTGATCTGTTAGTTTCCCAAGTGAAGGGCTTTCAAAATATATTTTTCTATGTGTATTAAGCATAGCAATGGAAACAGACTTCATTTAAGGTGCCTACCATGAAGTTTTGTTATGATAAAATTGAGCTTTAAGTTCATCCTTAATAAAAGAAAAAAAAAAAACTGACTAAAGCAGAGAATGTACAGAAAACCTTCAGCCCTCTAGATTACAATTTCTGTATTCAGAAATATATGACTATTAAAACAGTCTTATTATTTACAGAGAGGAATAATCATTTACAGTGAGGGGTGACCTCAGTGTTGCACTGAGTCCTACTGGTAATATTACTGTGGCAATGTATTACCAAAAGAAAAGCTAGATTTAATCTATTTTATGCTGAAGATATGGCAGAGAAGAACTGTGTTTTATGGCGTTTAGCAAAGGGCATAAAACTGCCAAACCAGATACAAATCTTTCAGTGACTCCTCAGATACATGTTGAAGCTACGTATTCTTGAGCAAGCACATAGGCCTTTGGCTCTGAAGTCAAACACTGATTATAGAGCAAAATTAAAGAACTGAAAGAAATCCAGAATTTCTAGAATGTATGCCAAGTCCACAGAGTTGACTGGGGCCAAGACTCTTAAAAGAACTTTCTTTTTAGATGTCTAATGGCTATTTAATAAAGCTTCCTTGGCAGAAGTGTCACTTCACTACAGTTCCTAAAGATTTTCAAGAAAATATTCAGTTTAGCTTTTCTTTTCTTATTCTTTTTTCTTTTAGCCACTGGTGTGTGGATCATGTGGCAACCAGCCTGAGTGAGAAAAGTAAGACTTGATGTCCATGGACAAGCTCAAACACTCCTTAATTGCAGACCAGATGTTATTCACTTTTCCAGGCTGCTCAAACCCTCTTGCAACTCAGTTCTTCTAATTCCAGCATATTCTTCAGCTGGAAAATCAAGTGAAAGGTAAAGTAGCAAAAGAGGAAAAACTGGAAGGACACATCAGATCTGGCTGCAAACAATGCCCTGGAACCCTGGAAATGAAAACAAAAATATCAAGACAATCTACAGTGAGTGCAAGACTGAGATGATGCATGGAGATATATAAATATGTAGACTGATATCAACTGAGAATCTGGCCCTCTTAATGCTTGTACATGTGAAAGGTTATAAGTAGACTGCCAAATTGTCATAGAATCTTCTGTGGACCCCTCTGCCTGGGCAAACCAGCAGCTGCCATTCACTTCAAGATTTTCACAAGAGCCATTCAGAAAACAGCTTCTTCGCTTTCCTGGGATACAACTCATCTGGACCTATGTATGCCAGGGAAGCTGGACCACAATGTCAAAAGTGAAACTCTTGTACCAATCTTCCTACTCAGGGAGAAATGCCTTCAGGAGTTGTGCTTTGAGAAATTTTGCAGATGCTCTTATTTAGGTGATGTAATTCTGCCCCACCCCTCATTTTGGACTATGTTGTTAAAGCAATAACTTATCCTTAATTGTCTTGGGTGAATTTGTCAACACCAGATATTTTTGCTTCTTGTGTGCTTAGCAGATGCTCCCCTCCATCTGTAACAGCATGAAAATATCAGGAGGAACATGCATAGACATATGCTCAGAAGCTATCTCAATAGTTCCTTATCTTTTTCATTCATCTTAGACTTTTGAGCCTTTATTTGTGCAGCCAACTATGCTGAATTCCTAGAAACAATTTCACATATATTGCAAAGAGCTCTTTAATGCCAAGGCATACTTTTCCTCAGCCAATTATTTCTGTCACAAATGGCAGCACTAGTAGCTTCTGGTATAATCACAGTCTTTTTAATTACTGAGTCATCCATACCCTTCCAACTGCATTCCAAATTGTCATCCTCCTTGTTAGAGGCAAGAACAATTTCTTGAACATGAGTACATATATTTATTGTTGCCAATTTTTTTTTTCACAGCAGTATATTTCCTCTCTCAAAACTGTTTGAAGAAAACTTAATCCAGGGAGTAAGAATATATTTTTTGGATTAACTTCTTCCTAAGGAAAAAAACTGATCTAAGGTATAGGCTAGTGTAGCAGGTTTGATTTCAGTAGAAGAAGAGTGGTTTTAATGAGATTTCCCCAAATAATTCTAACTAAGACCTTAAAAAGGTCTTAATTTTTATGAACCTAAATTAATTGGCCAGTGTTGTGGCCAGGCTACAAAATTAAAATTAAAGACAAAAATTCCTCCAAGCACTCCCTTAAGCTTTATGGTCACAGGCAGTAAGGTCTCAGAAACAGCACCTGATACTTTTAATGTTTTAAACATTCACTACAGGCAGCTGCTAATTGCCATTTAAGCATATTCTAATTATGTATCACTGCATGGCTAAACAAACCAAAGGGGATGGGAAATTTAACAGCTGAAAACCAATTAGTGACCAGAACTAATTTTTCACGTTTTAGTATTACAAATCTGTTGGATCATAGGAAGACACTTTCTAAAATCAGATGTTTTAAATATCTGAAGTATCTTACTGTGTTTATCTTCCCGTGAAATCTAAACATTTTCTAATACCTATAGGAAATACTAAGAAGGGGGAGGCAGTTTGTTTGGTTTGGTTTTGTCTTTATAACTATTGTCGTACTGTGTAAGCAAATAAAAGTATTCTTTGTCTAGCTGTGGTATGGTTTTCCCTCTCAGAAGATTTCTGAAAAGGCCACATATAAACCCTTCACTTTTTGTGACCAACACTGTCCCAACACCCACAGGAGCAGCCAAGACAGTGAGTTGGACACACACGTTAGTGAGAACATCCTTCTGGGATGTGTCGATGACACTGATTCATTAATCAGAGATAAATCTGTGGTGATTTACAGGACAAGACATTTGCATTTCTTTCATGTTCCCATAAAACATAGACATTGGTATAACCATCTAACTCCACAGCCAGAGACAGAGAAACAGAGATGCAAAAATTGGCATTTGCCTGTCCATGATCTTACCAAATATGTCAGTTATAGCTTACTTAAATCATAAGGGCATGGTATATGCCTGCCTTTCATCCCTGTTCTTGATATTTTGTTTCCATTTTTACTTTTCATCTTCTATTAAAACACAACATAGGAAATTAAATTAAAAGAGGGGAAATTATATTAAACAAAGGAAATTAAATTAAGCAAAATTGTTACAAGGCTGTGAAAGATTTGACTGAAACCAGCCTCCCAAAATTAAGGTCTTCAGACATCTTCTGGCACAGTGATCGCTCTCAAGCAAGCACCATGATGTTCAGGAAAGGTTATTCTTTGGTAACCAGAAGCACTCTTGGATACTAATCTGCATTTCTTTCCTGGCTCTCTGCTTCATGCTCAATGCAAGTAAAATATTGGATGCCACCATGACATGAGTCTTCTTGCTCTGTGTGGATTTGCTTATTCTGACCATGGTCTCAGAATCAGGTGAATGTTTCATTGTACCTAACAAGAACTTACTTCTTTGCCATCATGAGACTCAAGTCAAGAAAGAAATAAAACAACCAGAATTTTACAAAAGCAAGTAGAGATTGTGATCTGAGAGTGGTTTGTGAGGTAAGAGTTGAGGAGCAAAAGCCTACCTTACACTCAACTAATTTTTCATAATCTTTCCCTTAGCATCCACTATAGGCGTTTCTTTCCATTAGGTATTCTCAGGAGAGGAAACAACTACACCCCTTCTTCCACTAGAAGACTTCTTCATGCTCGAGGTTGGGAAAAGAAGGACACAGATGTAGCAAAACAAATGAACAGTGGCAGGACAGTGTCTCTACAGATGTTGCCAGATGATGGGCTGAGGAAAGAGGACACATGGAAGAGAATGCAAGGCTGATGGTCATTGGAGGTCACCCTCCTCCCCTCACTTCCCCCCTAGTTTCCACAGCATACTTTCGCAACCACTGATGAAATCTAATTTTAAATTCTCTGCAGATGGAAAAGACTAGTTATTTATTTACTGCTTGTAATCAGAATGTCTAAAAGAAATTAAAAAAAAAAAAAAAAAGGAAAGAAAAGAAGTATTCCGGCAGTGTTGGCAAAACCAAGAATTTCAAAATATACCATCTGTCAGAAATCTTAGGATCAAAAAGCATTACTGTCATGAAATCTAATTCCTGCCTAACAAAATTGGTAAAA